>JAOTON010001871.1:0-150000 GCA_034440635.1 Lepas anatifera | reverse complement strand
GACAGAGACAGAGACAGAGACAGAGACAGAGACAGAGACAGAGACAGAGAAGAGAGAGAAAAAAGAGAGAGAGAGAGAGAGAGAGAGAGACAGAGACAGAGACAGAGACAGAGACAGAGACAGAGACAGAGACAGAGACAGAGACAGAGACAGAGACAGAGACAGAGACAGAGACAGAGACAGAGACAGAGACAGGGACAGAGACAGAGACAGAGAGAGAGAGAGAGAGAGAGAGAGAAGAGAGAG
Organism: Lepas anatifera; assembly: GCA_034440635.1. Taxonomy (NCBI): domain Eukaryota; kingdom Metazoa; phylum Arthropoda; class Thecostraca; family Lepadidae; genus Lepas; species Lepas anatifera. The sequence goes on along the minus strand of JAOTON010001871.1, from coordinate 149,754 downwards.
AGAGAGAGAGAGAGAGAGAGAGCGTTGGTGCATATGCAGTATGGCCAGACCGACGGCTGTGGCTGTGAGGCAGGTGTGGCGGATAGAGACAGACGTGGCGGTGAGCACGTCGGCGCGCGACACGGGCTGGCGGCTGTGTCTGTGGGGCAGGTGTGGCGGATAGAGACAGACGTGGCGGTGAGCACGTCGGCGCGCGACACGGGCTGACGGCTGTGTCTGTGGGGCAGGTGTGGCGGATAGAGACAGACGTGGCGGTGAGCACGTCGGCGCGCGACACGGGCTGGTGGCTGTGTCTGGGGGCAGGTGTGGCGGATAGAGACAGACGTGGCGGTGAGCACGTCGGCGCGCGACACGGGCTGACGGCTGTCTCTGTGGGGCAGGTGTGGCGGATAGAGACAGACGTGGCGGTGAGCACGTCGGCGCGCGACACGGGCTGGCGGCTGTGTCTGTGGGGCAGGTGTGGCGGATAGAGACAGACGTGGCGGTGAGCACGTCGGCGCGCGACACGGGCTGACGGCTGTGTCTGTGGGGCAGGTGTGGCGGATAGAGACAGACGTGGCGGTGAGCACGTCGGCGCGCGACACGGGCTGACGGCTGTGTCTGTGGGGCAGGTGTGGCGGATAGAGACAGACGTGGCGGTGAGCACGTCGGCGCGCGACACGGGCTGACGGCTGTGTCTGTGGGGCAGGTGTGGCGGATAGAGACAGACGTGGCGGTGAGCACGTCGGCGCGCGACACGGCCCGTTCCTACACCGTGTACGCGGTGACGGTGACGGTGATCGAGCGCGACAAACACGAGGACGTCTGGACCGTACTACGGCGCTACTCCGACTTCCATGACTTCCACGAGAAGGTCACCGAAAAGGTCAGTCCCACTGAGGTAATTGGTTTCACGTGTGTGTTTTTCATTGCAAGATTGTACATTATCTTGAAAAGGTCACTGGTTTATGGTGGCTGGCGAGGAGATTGTCACCACGCACTCTTCGTGACCTATTTTCCAAAAGCCAAGTTGAACCCGTTGAAACGGACCAGTAAATGCCCGCCGACTGCCATGTTTTAGCTCTTGTTCTATGATTATTGTTATATCCTGTTAGATATGTCGCTCAATGTGTCCTTCAGCATTCTCTTTCTTCGTAATAATAAACTAGGATGAATGATATCTCGTACGGTATAAGCCAGCTTCAAACAAAGAAAAGGAAACACGTACTTTTTCCGACATTTTTTTCGGCATTGCATGCAAAATTATATTGGATGTACAAACCGATTTTTCACTCATTAGGATACGAATGTTGTTTATTTGCATAAAATCTGTTCTTTCATGGAGATTGTTACTCACATTCACATTGGTTCTAAGATTTTCTTGATATGGCCAGAGTGAGACGACGCTGTCAAGTTGAGGGTTTTCCGTCAGACATTCCGAGGCTGTTGCCTTGCTTAAAAAGGAGGTAGAACATTTCGCTATGGTCGTGAATCTATGGATGGACGTCCGAGAAGAAAAGCCGCAGGCGTTGACGTCAATTTCTCATCCAATACATGATATCACCTCCCTATTCTCTAAGTCCTGTTGTTTCTTTTTGTCTTTGTTGTTTTTTTTTTTTGCTAAGGATTGGTCAGTGCCTCAAAGCATTTCCGGTGACATCAATCGTTTGAATTGTTTGAAAAATGTCAGACCCCGCTGATTTGCTGTGCATGGGGACCGGGTGTGAGTCGTGCTGTGTTGATTCATGCGCAATGAGCTCCGCTCATTTATGAGTGCATTGGTGTTTGTCATCAATTCGGACCATTTTTCTAGCATTGCACAAAAACCATATGGAGTTCAAGATGCCTTCTTGAGCGTGTGTACGATATATAGTTAGTGATTTATCAGGTATTAGAGACCATATATGATATATATTAGGTTCTGTTGTTAGATATCAAAAGCAACGCATTCGGAATAAAATAGTTTTCGAGGATTTAATCATGATATGGATATGTTTTGGCATGGTATGAACATAAATTCTATTATTTTTCAGCGTATATATATATATATATATAAACACATACGTATATTTTTGTTGTTCTGCGTCATGTTCCAGCGAAGGAGTGAACAGAATTACGCCAGGTAGTGCAAGACCCATGCATTTCGGAGCAAAATTACTAAATATTGATTGCCATCAACCAAAAGCGTCACTAGGCAGCAATGCAAAAGTTGTGTTGTGCCACGAAAATGAAGGTTGGAGAGCGTCATAGCCAGCGGTGGCTGCCGGCGGGGTGGCATGGCTTTCCACAACACGAAGCAGGCGCGGGCTCAGGTACAGGTGCGCGGGGGGCTGCAACGGATTGCAAAAGGTGCTGTGGCCGGCTGGTCTCCTCATCTATCGTACCTGAGCGCCATATTTTATTTATTTCGGTGATCTGAAGAGCCAGGTGCAAAGAGAACACCTGAGATTCATAGTGGCTCAGGTAAGCCATTATCACCATGAACAAGGAGCCCAACTCAGATCCTTACTCCGGGGTAGTGCTGCCGTCCGAAGGATACGAGGAAAGCCTCATTGCTAACACATTGGAGATGCCTTTGTCCTTTGCACGGCAGAGTGGAGGAAATTGAGCAGTGTGTATATGCAAAAGTGGTTGTCGTGATTAAAGCTGCTGGTGTGCTACCCTGAATGGAACGTTCCAGTGCAGACCACAGCAGAAGACATTTCCATAGATTTCTGCGTCGGCCTGTGTTTGTTTTGGTCCTTTATGTCGGTTAGTACTTAAGTTATGAGTTTTAATGTTTTACTGTTTTTCAAATGTTATACTTTTTCAGGCTCCCTGCTCAAAATTTGTGGGTGCTCAGCCGGCGGGGGGGCAACGTTGCGGAGGCGGCCCCTTCATTGCATCAAATTTTTATTCATCGTTTTTTGCGCCCTTTGAAGAGAGGGAATTGTATTTTAATAGTGGGTAGGTACCATACGCCACTTTCTGAACATGTTTTCTTTTAGGCGATATCACAAAGCTACATAAAGATCGCAAAAGAATCCACTATGAGTCTGATTTATCCACGATTGAAGTATGCCGATTTTTTTAGTTAAATTTTACCATCAGAATGGCAAAGTGGATAAAATGTGAAACCAAAGCCAAGGGGTTTATCACTGCGTGAAAAGCTCACCGAGAGCGCTCCAATCAACGTGTGTATTGATCTGTAAACATATATAGATATCACAACTTCACTGCACCCGTACATGCCCTTTATTTCCCCTAACGCCCTTTATGCTTCGCCCTAATACAGAGCGGCGGCAATAATCAGGGCGGCAGTGATGAGTCAGGGGCGGTACGAACTAGGGTAGAAGTTATAAGGCGAGGGCGGCAGTGAGGACCCCCGGGCGGCAGTTATGAACTAGGGGCGGCATGAATCAAAGCGGAAGTGATAGCCAGGGGCGGTGTTCATCGGCCGAAGTGTTAGCGATGAGCTGGAGGGGCATGAAACAGGGTGGCAGTGATAAGCCGGGGGTAGCACTGGTGAGCCACTGGCGGCAGCTATGAACTGGAGGCGGTCCGAATCAAGGTGAAAGTGATAAGTCAGGGGCGGCATGATCAGGTTGGCAGTGATAAGCAGGAGGAGGCGGTTATGAACCAGGGTGGAAGTAATGAAGCCAAGGGTGGAAAAAATCAGGGTGGCAGTGGTAAGATGGGTGCGATAGTGCTGAGCCAGGGCGGCAGTAATGAGCCAGGGGCGGTCCGAATTAAGGTGGAAGTTATAAACCGGGAGTGGCAGTGATGAGCCGGGGAGACACTGATAACTTGGGACGGTACAAGTTAAGTTGGCAGTGATACACCGGGGGCAGCATGAATCAAGGCGGCAGCGATGAGCCGGGGGCGACATGAATCAGGGTCACTGGTAAGACGGGGGCGGCATGAATCAGGGCAGCAATGCTAAGCCGAGGGGCACCGGGCGACACATGTATTGGGGTACTCAATAGGATTGGGGTGCTCAGACACCCCAAAGAGATGGAAAATTACACCCCTGTCTTCCTGTACTTCTGTTGGTCAGTGGAGCTGAGCTTCGAAGGCCCCAATGCGTGGAAACGTTACAGAGATGACGCGATGGAAGCCTAATCTCGGACCAGCTGGCTTGTCATTTGTTCTAGCTGTGCAATGGCCTCTGCCTTTTCGATTAGTTTCTCAGGGTGCCGGAAAACACGGCAACCGAATGACTCGCCGCGCAGCGGGATGCTTATTAACTCCTGTACTCCCATCAGAACTATTGTGACCGTCGTAATGGGAGCGCTCGGGTGACTTGCACCCGCGGTGGACGGCCTTAATGAGGGCCTGCCAATTGTTGTCTGGGGGTTGCTCTGATCTGAAGGTCACATGTGGTGACGCGTAGTAGTAACCTGTCATGCTGTGGATTTTCCCGGTATCTGATGACAGCGTTAATTGCAAAAAGTGGAAGTTTGTTTTCGGCCTCTTGCCATCTGATCATATTTGACAGGTGTTGATACAGACTTGAAGGTTCGGATGGAAATATAGCGTCTATAATATTCAGATGCCCCAAAAATTTGGTTTGATAAACGGTATCATATGTGGAGTGGTAACTTGTGTCTTTCCTGAATAATGCCGTTTGCCTGTATTTCGGTATTATTAGGGACCATGAGTGCATTTCATATGTGGAATCCTTCGCCTTGAACACTGTGCTCTGGTGCTACTGAATTGCAAGACCACATACTTCGCACACGTGTAAAGTACGTGTGCCGGACAATGCACTGATGAATAATGATGCACCTGCCTGATTTGTATCCAATAATAGTACAAATACCTTGCAACATGCTTTGCTTGAAAGATAAGCAATTATAATTTCAGCCCATCTCGCCATTCGGACATTTTCTTTCACCCAACCACATGCTGAAATCTACCATGATCGCCCTCATGAACGTCACCTCCGGATGAAAAGGGGCGGGAGGTGGGGGGAGGGATGGCAACTCTTTAACCTCACGTGGACAGGAAACTACTGAAACCAACAACTTCTGATGTTACCTTCTGCTCATACTGTTTGCAAAGCTTAGGGATTTTTCCACTTTGCTGAAGCAAGGTTTTACAACGAAACTAGGCTAGTCTTGCCTGTGTGTCTGAAGTCTTTTCTTGTCTCCACCCCTGAAGGTTATGGCCCTCTGCTTCCACCAGAGGACTGTCCGCGTAGCTACCTCACCTAGCGTTTCTAGTCTTCAATTGGTTTGTTGGCCAAATGATCCGCCCGAGCCGAGGGCGTGGTAGTATCGGGCGGACGCATGCCCGAGTTTTTTTTTGGGAGGGGCAAACCCATGTCTGCCTCTCTTCCTGGGGGGTGGGACGTGGTACGTGCGATTTGGTTGCTTGACGGACCTAGTATAAGCTACCTCTCCAAGTACATGATCGTTCTCCTGGGGGGGAGTGAATATTTTGTTGCTCGACAGACCTAGTGTAAACACATTTTTTAAAAGAAATTCCGGCCTTTGGGGGTCAAAAGATAGTTTGGCTCCCCTTCCAGCGCTTTGGGGGGGCATGGCCGGAATGCCGCCCTGCGTCCGCTAATGGGTAGTATCGCGTTTGATACGTTGTAGTCGTTTAATTTTTAATGGTGCTCTTAACCTGGAAATGATCATCGAGATTTGTCATGAGTTGTATTTTGTGTTTTTTATCGGGTCAGGTATCTTCTAGCTCTTCTTTGTGGCTTCGTTAATGACTATCTTAATAAAAGGGGTTTCAACAGCGTCTCAACCATATTGTTGTGAGGAACTGAGTATTTTTAGACTTTGAAGATAGCCAATTTCCGGTATCCGCTACTGCGGTAAAATCCTCTGTTTTGATGAGAGATACGTGCCCTAAGTTTACCAGTCCGCAGTCGTAGATTCGAGTGTTCGCGCAACAGTGTAAACACAAATGAAACTTCATAAAAGCAGGACCGCAATAGAACCCCATTTTAGCTTGGGTATAGTGGCAGGCAAGCCTTGCTATTATCTCGCAGTTCAACTGTGCTGTGTGACAACTCCTCCCTGCTGGGAGTTGTAGCACGCTCTGAGGCGGAGGTGGCCCCGTTGGCACCAGGCAGCGTGTCCTGAAACTGTGGCGTCCCAGTGTCAGTACACTATAATGATGAAAATGCCCTGCTTGATCCGAGGTAGACTGGCCCTTTAGATGCATTGCAGTGCATTACAGGACCGGAACACTTTCTATGCGCAAAATTAAGTTTAGCTACATGCGGAAAATTTAGTGCAAACACCTTCAAAATCAAAAGACTGAAATATTTCCGTGAATTTCTAAATTGGCACTGCTTTCTCGGTAATATGAACATTTTTGTGTCGTACCATGGCAAACACGCATGATTGAGCACTGCGCGATAAGATTCCTCCGGATGAAAATTTAAGCGCACGTATGAAAAAACAACTAATACTCGTATGCTGTATGCATACTCATTCCTGCCCATCCGCATTCTCGTACGAAAATTATTTTTCCCTTCTTTGCTGATATAAAATTGCCATTTGTGGACTGTTTTTTCGGACGGACTCGGCCGTCCCAGCAAGGAGAGGTGGCTTCTCTCAGTGAGTGGATGCCAAGGCAGGAGAGGTGAGTGAGCTTTCTACCAGCCTGGCGTTCCGGGCTTTCCTTAATTTCTAGGTGCGAACGGTGACCCGGATGCCCCGTCAGAGGAGCGTGTTCTTAGGATGTATGCTAGCAGAATCGCTGGTTTTTCTGCTCGTGCCACGGCGCTCACATTACCGTCCGCTCACGGGGGTAGACAATTAGACGCTCTCAGGCCCTAATCACCCGGTGCAACGGGTGGGAAAGGAAATTCAACCTCACAAGATCCAAATCTTCATATTTGCCAGGATGCGGCAGTTAAAAACTGCAATCACGACCACCTAGGTTCCGCTGCCACAGCTGCCCGGTGATTACCTGGTAGCATCCTGCAGCGGCCCGGTAACGGGCGTGGTGCACGAGACCGCGCGGTCACGACTCAGCTCTGAGCCCGGCCATGATCTAACGTGGTGAGCTGTCAGCCCGTCCGCCCCTGCTCCCTTGCCACCCGCCGTGTGACAGCTCGCTTCCGGCTGTGCCGATAGACTTACGAAGCTCGCACTGGTCTGGTAGGAAATTCCCGGCGTGTATTACTGCGCAGCGCAGGTGTGGATGACGTTGGGGTCGGGTTTTGGATTTCGCTTGTAATGTGCCGCGATCCTCGGTTATCCCGTTTACTTTTGTCGCGGAAGCGCCAAGAGTTTCTGGGGACGTCATTGCAGCAAGTGAAGTAAAGTCATGATTCAGGTATGTCATTGCTTTTTGTTGGGCAGTTCGGAAACCAGAACGTTTTTGATAGGTAAAAGCTTATAAGATAAGCGCTCGATCAACAAATCTGGTTACCGAGTTCGATTTTCAAAGAACCTTAAAGCACCGAAGTAACCTTATTCGAATAGAACCTTGAAGGAAAAAAAACGGTTTGATCCTTTGCGCCAGGCACGTTTTTAAATCCAAAGTTTGTGTCTTGTTATTAGCTACCAGACTTGCAGATGGCTCAAAGTTTAATAAGTCGACTCACCTGTCTTTCGGCTTCGGCACCGACTCTGGGTCTGACTGAATGAGGGAGTGAAGTGATCGAGTGAGTGAGTTGATAAAATACAATGACAATGGCAATGCTGGTTATTGAAAAGATGAATTTCAGAACAATTAATTCCCAAATGTGGGAACATTACGGATAACCACAAATATAGACAAATTACACTTGATTGTGTAGCCTCAAACATTTTTTTAAAGACCACACTCGGTTATTAACAAGAGAAGGACAGACAGATCGAGCGAGGAAAAACGTCACCCAAAAGACCACACTGTAGGCCGGAGGGGGGTTTTCCCAGGAACAAGAAGGGAAATTATTTGTCCTTGGGGTAAAAAAAATATGATTTTTCCAATTTTTAAATGATGCGAGTGGTAGCGAAGACCGATTTGCGGGACTTTCCCATTTTTCTTCAGAATGCCTAATTAATGCGGAGTGAGATATCTGAGGGCTCCAAAAACATCATTGTCGTTTCTCCGATATCATTCCAGCCTATAGAGGACCTATTTATACTCAAATGTGTCAGACGGTTATTCTCGCTTCTCTCCGAGGGATGCCCGTCATAGTGCCCCGGTGGCGAATGGAAACTAGCGCAGTCGAGGGAGTCAAGCCGCCAGGAGTGGTTTAACTGTGTGGGAGGCCTGAAAACCGAGAATTGATTTCTGGACAGTCACTGGCTTCAGTAAATATTTCCCATCCCTCGTTGCCATCGCTAGTCGTATCTACAATGTCCTGAGGCCCAAACACAGCATCGGAAAGGAAACCGAAACAACGAAACAGGACACAGCAGGAAGTATGTAATATTGACCGAAATCGACAGTATTGTTTCTAGGAGTAGTTTTAGAGTGAGGATATTTATCGTCAGCAGAAGGTTGAAGGCTGATTGGTCCCAATTGGTGTCGGTGTTTGTCGGCGGTGACGCGTATGGTGTTGATCTAGCCATATCGCCCTCAGAAAACAAGATGCATCTGGTTGTATCTTTATCAAACCATTTTTGCGTCACCAACACATGGAAAAAACGTCGTTTAACGAACTCGTAGGTCAAGCAATCAACAACAAAATCTCGTTTCGACCAAAAACAGGGAGCTTCACGGTGCCGCATTCCGCACAAACATAACCAGACGGGCACACTCCGACCACGCGCTTCCAGCCTGAGTCACCAGTTGAACTGCCCTTCTACCGCCTGGAGACCGGGTATGCGGCGCGATCTCTAAAAAGCAGCCCGGCACGCGAGCTGATGTCAGTGGGGTCAGTCACTAGCCAATCGACCAGTTAATCATCTCAGCAAACTATTGGCCGAAGCAACTGGGGATCTCGAAGGCCGCACCCACCAGACACAGCTGCCGCACGTGTTATCACCCCGACCGCTTCCCGGATTTGTATATCATCATCGCACACATGGCGAAAGAACGCCTCTGGGAGCCAACCCATTTCGCTGGAGACAGGCCCACGATCTTCTGACGGAGAGCGGTAAACCCTCAGGAGCCATGCCGAAAAGTTTCGGATCCATCTTCGGAGGATGCAATTTGGACCAACGGGAACGAATGCCGACAAAATTCGGTCAGCATCTTCAGTCTGTGGCGCAGTAGGCAAGACGAAAATTCTTGTCGCCAACGCAGCCATCGGCCTGGTCAGAGGGCCGATTTTCTGGCGGCAAGCTCAGTCCATTTCCCCCAATGATGCCCGCAGTCAGCTTGACAGTATCTGTGATCTGTGCGAGGGCATCAATGTCTGTTTATCCAGGTTCGCAGGTTGCCAGGTACTGACTAAATGATACTAATTGCTTATTGTGAGATCCTCGACTTCTACCGATACCGCAATGACCCGGTCCCGCACTAACGCCATCAAGCTTGAACAATTCACGTAAATTCAACTCATTAGAGTGAAGAGACAAAAACCAAGAACGGTCTACCTCAAAAGCTCAAACAGTCGAAAATGCCACCATTTTCCTGGCACGCGGTCCGTCTGCCCCCAACACAGCTATGTCCCCACCAAATTCCCAACAACATAATGGAGCTTCTAAAGATTACACGAGCCTTCCATTCTGGGAAAATGCTTAGAACCCGCCAGGCCGCAACAACAACGATATGCCCCGCTGTGCTATTCTACGTGTAGGGCCGACCATCTAGATGACTGCCTATCATAACAACGAGGTATCTTTCGGCCATCAAAAACACACCGACAACCAATTCGCAAACCTTGTCTTTCTCTTCTGCTTCTCGAATACGAGCAACACCTAGCCGTGTACTTTCTGGATCCACTATAATCTGGTATCACTAGAGAAATCCTCCGAACAATTGGAAACCATTAACAATACACAGCCGCACGATTACACCCGTATCTGTCGGCTGCCAACCAGTGTCTCAGTGTCCGTGTTACTTCACTGCTGGTCGCTTCATGCTCCGCGCTGTCCGCGAAGACACAGCTGGTGTCGGGGCCCAGAGGAGGATCCCGCAAAAAGGAGAATGACCATTAAAGGAACGACACTATTATTCGACTTAAAAACAAAATAAGAAGACATTCCATTTAATACATGTGTATCCGATCCGATCACGAAAAAAACTACATAGTATTCTGCAAACCTATATTACAACGTGTGAGTTTTTGCGCTATTAGGCTAATCATATCGCACGAGGTCATCCAGTGATGATAAATACCCAGCTTAGCGCCCAGGAGACTACTGTCCGTTTAACTAGTCTATGAGGACGAACAAATACTATAAACCCATGCCGAAAAAACGCTCGAAAAACATAAAGGAGTTATCTATCGAGCACATTAACAGAGCAATGGTTTACCTAAAATACAAGTTTCGCACCTGAAGTGTGCGGTATGGATCTGGTCCTTCTGGAGACTCTCTGTCATGTGCCCTTCTTCCCTCCTATCTAGTTGCACTCGCCGCGACGACTTTCGTGGTCGATGGAGCCGGTCGTGATTCTTCTCACGGTTCTCTGATCATGGAGAAACGCAACTTCAGCCCGTCACCTTATCGTCTCGCCACAGGGACAGTTCAGAGGGCGAACATTTACAAGCAGCAATGTCAAATAGTTTGAAGAACCACGTCCTTCCCTCTCCCTTACGGTATCATCCCGATCGCGCTGGGAGTTTATAAGTTTTGAAACGTCTATGACAGATGTCACCCAGTTGGCGATACGAGATCCACTAACCGTTGGAATCCCCTCCGACGCCAAGTGCTGCAACTCGATCGCACGCCAGCTTCTTTGCTTTGCCGCAGATGTCAGCCGTCTGGTTAAAGGGTCTATCTCCCGCTGTATGTTTCGAAAACCGTTGATAAACTGCTTCCTCGTTGGTAACACGTTTGGGGAAGATCAGCAGGTTGGCCCACGACAAAATTGTCGGTACCTTGTCGAGTTTTCCGAGTTTTTAGCTCAGATTTCCTACCACTAGCCATAGCTAAAAATGATGGCTTTAGCGCGGAAATAAGCCGACTACTAACGCAGCGGACAGTACCACGACCACTTTAAGTCACGCCGTCAGCCAAACTGATGCGTGACTTCTTCGTATTTAGCGAGCCTACCCTCCCAAATGAGCGACAATATCCAGTGTCAGTGCTTGGTGTCAAATGTGCGGTGGTCCTGGCAGCGGATCGAATGTACCCAAGGAGATTCGAGATAGCGCGCGTGCGAGAGAGAGAGAGAGAGAGAGGGAGATGAAAGCCAGCAAGACTGGTGCCAATTCAAGTTACATTCTCTTAAGACGGTGTTTCTGTAATGCCCATTTGACGTTCAATAGAAACGATTATGTACCATTGCTTATCAGGCAAACAAGGCTGGGAAGGGGAAAGGGTATGGGCTCAGACACATGTGAAAACCGCAATTTCATCAGATCAATCCCATTCGGTTGATTACAAGAAATTGAATCACCACCTGTCCCCCTTAAATGGACCAAACCCCGGCGCACAGCACGCCTTCGCGCGCTGTTTATCGTCCACCGGTAGATGTCACTGGTGACGGATGCTAAAGCCTCCACGGAAAACACTATAAAAGGACTAATAGATCTCTCTCGATTATAACTCTTCTACCACAACTGGTGTAACAGCACCCGGCGCATTCAAAAATCGCAAAATTGGAGCTCTCGAGGCTTCCCAATGTTCTAAAATCACATTTTAGGAGAAAAACACAAAAAGTGCTCAGATAAATGAGCTTCCTAGTACTCAGACTCAATTAAAACTGCTGAAAATTTGCAGATTAGCTTTAAATTGAACAAGGACCAATAATTTCCCCCTTTCACCGGGATCCGTTTTCATCGACCCGGCCTACCACACTGGCTGCATGACGAGCAGATGTTGGAAGTTGGTATGGATGGGGGAAAGCATGGGCGGAGTAAACAATGTGTCCACCCGGTCCGGACGGGCACCGTGTGGTTCCTGGGAGGGAGCGTGGCTCCGACGCGGCCGTAAGATGACCGAACAGCGAGACCGGTGGTGGGGAGTGCCGCCGACCGTGCACTCCCGGCGGAGCTGGACCTCCGTCGGTACGCTGTGCAGGGGGGCGTGGAAACGGCAGTGTTACGTAGACGTAAACTGGGCCTCGATATGGGCGTCAAAAGCGGGCGGGACGCGACCCCAACTCTCGTATCGGGGATGTCCCCCCAAAATGGGCTTTACTTAGGATTTTCGCATCTTCTTCCTCTTACTCGCGTGAACTTAGGTAAATATGTTGGTTAAGGGTATCGTCATGAGTGCTTTCCAACACTTAGCCAACAACTAATATAAGTTGATACGGTGTTCACTGGCCTGCCCCCTCCAATCCGGAAATGAAAAAAACACTGAAGATTATATATTCGGGCACAGCCCTTCATCAGAATCATGTAGTAGTAGGGCGGGCCGTTCTGAGGGGTAAAAATGCATTTTTTCGAATTTTTCTTAGCACACTTGTGAAAATATGTATTAAAGCATGGGGAATCTGAATATGATATTTGTTTTTCCCTCAGAATGGCTTTTGTCCACTGGGTTTTCATTGGAAAATTTCGAGTTTTCCTCCTATATCCGAAATTTTCACCTTTTGAACTAATGAAGATAGATAGGGAAAATGATACCTTTTCTGAATCGCCTCACCGAGAGAAGTTTATTGGAGGCAGTTTCAGGACTCTACGACTCATAGTTCAAAAGTTATTGGCGACCAGAATTTCGAAAAAATCGGTGCCAGGACTTATATCGGTACCTTTTCAGTGGATGGTCAGAGGAGTTCAGCTATCCCTGTTTGAAACGAAGATGAAAGCCGCAGGTGGTGAAATTAACATGCATTTATCACAAATAAAATGTATACGATCCAAAACAGTCTCCACACATATGCCAACACATTGTCTCACAAACTTTGCAAGACCAATGTTTACCCTGTGCTAAGAGCACACATCACGTTGGTAATATGCTCAAGCGCTGTCTCACACATTATATACCTGCAAAGTACAGTTACAGCTCTTAAGGTTTCATGCCGATGGAATTGACACAGAGAAACGGCAGCAATAAACAGGCATCATTGTATACATGTAGCGACATTTTTTATATGTAGTGCATTTTTGGCTCGCTCACTCTTTCTGTGTATATATATGCTGATGTTAATGTGTTGCGCCGATGTAGTCCCGGGTTATCTTTAGCTGCGTAGACGCGATCGGTGCCATTGGCTCGGTGTGGGAGGTAAACAGCACCCCCCTCCCTTTTTGGCTCAGCGCTGCGGATATGCCGCACGCTGGAGGTGACAAATTGGTTCCCCCTTGTTCCCAGTTCCAGCCGAGGTACCGTACTCGGTCCCTTTTTGGGTGCTCACATGATGCTGATGCAGCACTGAGTCCCAGGCCTCAGCTAAGATAGCGCCCCTGGAACAACCGACTTTTTGGCCTCCACCCGTGGGTTGGAGCCTTTGGGATGCCATAGTTCACATGGTTCTGGCCGCTGAAGGCGGCGGTAGATGGGTCACAAGATAGTGATGACCAGAGCAGAGACCCGCACCCCTGCTCGGGGACAGCAGACGCGGGGAAGAGAGCCAATGTGGGCTCAGTAGAGAGGTGTCTGGATCCCAGAGGGGGAGAGAGAGGAGAGACAAGGACTCGTGGTGTGGAGGCCGTAGAGGAAGGAGGCTTGACTCCAGGGGACAAACGCCGGAGGGCAGGCTGGGAGGACGCGCCAGCGCTGACACAGCAGCCATGTGAGTACAAGAAACGATGAGCCGTTTCTTCAAAATTCAAAATTTATTTCCTCTCTCCCACCGAGCCAAAGGACATGTATTGTTTAAATTGTTAACATCAGGAAAAACAGGGCAGGGGAGGACATTATGTGAGTGTATGCCGCGGCAGGCATCTGTGAGCCGGCAAGATTAGTTAGGAATGTGCCAAATTATGGGGTTGCTTGAGAACGAAGGGACAGTGGCGCCAAAATAACGATAACTCGACTCAAGTTTTCCCCTTTGCTAGTGTACTAAATGATTCCGCTAACATGTGTGACTTACTTGCCCGAGAAAAGTGTACAAATATAGGGTATGGAAAATCTGTCCAGATTGTCTACTGATTCGCAGATACCGCTGAAAGCTTGGGACAAAGGACGAATGAAATATAACGACCTGAGCGGAATATGGTCGAACGGAGGGTAATTTGTTGTATATAAATTTACAGAATGCCTGGACAGAGTTCTATGGTGCTTCCACAGAATAGCAGTTAACTACTTGCCATCTGTTGTAGTAAATCTGTCGGAATTTAAAAAGGTTCCTAGCTGGAGACGGAATTTTCGATGCCATGTTTTTTTGTTCGTGGCCGGCATATTCGTATGTAAAGTAAATTTAGCCGACATGTACACAGAGGAATCCTTCGATGCTTTGGTTAGCTGAACATCACACTACATATTGGGTACGTTCGTTTCTCCTTATGAATGTTTTTTTGCATGGGCGCCAAAACGCAGGCTAATCATGCAATTCAGACTACGTTTGCGGCTGGAGATTGGCTGCGACATTTGTGTCTGTCGAAATCCACTCAACTTAAGTTTTATCGGGCGACTTTTTGAGTAATCATCATTATGTACTTATCGAACGTCAGTGTATTCCCATAATTCTTGTTTGGGAACAGGGTCTCGTGGAATTATCACATTGTTTAAATTAGTATTTGCAAACCATACCGGGATATTTCATGCTAGAATTAAATCGGTAGTTCAGACAAAAAGGGGCAATATAAATTAGCATCGAATCAGTATGAGTTATACGGATTTGAGCAGGTGACAAGATGGCGCCTGTTACTAGAACCAGCTCTATGCGGCGACGCTGGATAGTGTTTCCGTTCTTATTGTACTAATTTCTGTTTTTACGTTGTGAGGTTCGGACATTATAGTATAAATAGGAGGTGATTAAAGGAAATATGTTCGTACACGCTTCTAACCTTTCTTAGGCCGAGGGTGTAATTTATTCCTGATTGTACTATGGCTATAAGTGACAAATTTTGTGAACCAACTATTTTCGTACGAATACGTTTCTCCTCTTCATTGATTTTTAGAGCTGAACTTCAAGTTTAGACGGAATTCTGAAAGGTTGATAAGTTTCTTCTCCATACCGGTGCACCGCAAAAACCGGAAAACCCAGTATGAAGCAGGGACGGCTCTGCGCTCCACACGTCTGCCAGTCGTCCAGTCGCGAGAAAAGCGGGGTCACCCTCGTTTCTGTTGTAGATCGCCGCCGCTCTAAATAGCTGTTTGCGCATATTTGTGCGTCTCTCTCCCCCCTTTCACGCGGGCACGGTCGTCGCAGAAGGGGAGCGGCCGAACTCGGTCGCTTCTGTTGTGACGCTTGTGTCCACGGGGCGGCGGCGCAGGTGGCGACAATAATTGTGGGATGAAACGTAGGCATTCTTTCTACATCTGCAGAGTAAGGATGAGCCACTTAACGGCATAGCCTAAAGGGAGTTTCATAACCGTGAGTAATTTTGGCCAGAAAAGGAATTGTGAAGATGTTGAGAAATCGTTTCCAGCCTATTTTGTCTCGCTCAGAGCCTCCTGGATTAAATGTCCGCACGATTTTTAGTTTGAGAGTGAGTGCACAGGTCGGACCACCCTTCAAATCCTGAAGGAGTCCTTCGAAATCACCCCATTTCGGCAATAAAACAAATTCTATGTTTTTGATTCAGAACCCCGAACATGCAATAAAAATTACAACTTGGGGAAGGGAATAAAGCCCCGCTTTTAGATCCGGCCGACTGACCTGGCGCCGGCCGCGTGACCGTCTCGCGCCTGCTAGATACCGTCGCCCGGCGCTCCGGGAGGGGTGTTTGTGCCCTCGGGCGCCATGCCCGCCATCCGCCCAGGCGGCTGGACAGAGCGGGTTCGCAGGGTGGCCTGTTTTGGTCGAGTACACTGTCGGAGGAATGGAGACGGGCCGGCGGCGCAGGGTACGCGATTGGGGTAATTAGGCCTCGAATCGAGAGCGCAAGTTATCAACTTTAGAATCATATGTTTTTCGGGTATGATTTCGACCTTAACGGATATATTAGTGCCCGTGCGGTCACGCCACCAGTCCGTTGCGTGGTTCATCTGCAATTAGCGCAGTGCTCAGTCAGTCTACTTCGGGGGAGGATTAAACAAAGATGACAGCCGTGTCCAGGGTTAGGAATTTCGCGCTTATCCGGTATTTTCATTCATACAATATCGTACAATGCCTGAACTGGTGATTGGTTCCTTGGATAATAGGAAGGTATACGTGTATGTGTAAGTACCTAACTGTTAGATGGATGCATAATCACTGGCGTGCACTGCAGTGGAACATGTAAGCGTAAACTTGACATAATCTTCTGAAGGGATCGGATAAAATTTTAATGACATGTCCAGGCCTGGGCACATTAGACGTGAGGCCACTTAGATAGGATTCTAGTGAAGGCTATCGCGAGCAGATAACGATGCTAGGACTAGGTGAGAGGTATCAGCATTGAAGCTGCATAGCATGGACCAGGGCCAGGGTGCACATATTTTTTTCTAAAACAATTAACGGCGTATCCAATCACCTAATGATGTGAGCATGGCACTCAAATCATCCACGTTTCAGATGACCTTTCGGCGGTCTCACCACGTCTCGAAAAAGGGATCTCTGATCCTCTGATCCAACCCGGGCGCCAAAAAGGGGCAATACATATAATGGAGAGGCCAAGCTTTCAGCGCTTTCTGGCCTCAACAAGATTACGAAATTCTGCGGAGGGCGAAGCCCCCGGAGAGATAGCAGTTGTTTTTACCGGAGTGTCCCACAAGGAGCATCCCCCACCGAAGGGTACGGGAGGGAAAAATTTTCTAGCAACATCGTTGTGGGGCTGGCCATTAGGATGGGGAATGGATGAATGGTGTTTGAAAGAGTGTGCGTGTTTGGTCGAATGGAGACACGGATGTGTTAGTTTAAGGCCGGTGGGCACCTTGGCCAGAGGTGTGTGGTGCTCTGTGGTGACTCATTTTCGAAAAAGGGGATAGGCCCAGTGAGCCCATGGAATACAACCCAGAAACGTCATGGAGGTGGCCATGCCATATCAGAGGTGGGTGGAGAGTCGAACAAAAACTAGTTAGAGCCCCTGAACAGACTGGCCGTCCCACTCTGTTCAGACATCAACTAAGGTCCAGGAGGTGACGACCGGACCGGGCGAAAGGCGCACCGTGCGCGATGAAGAAGAGCTTAGAAGATTCCAGGAGCAGTGACGACTCTCGCTGATGGGCTGAAGACTGGCGACGGCACCTTCAGTCGGCGTCAAGCACATCGGACGGGGAGGCCCCTACGGCGCTGCCGAGCCGGGGAGCCTCTCGATGTGACGACTGCCACAAAGAAGACGAAGAAGATAAGTCCGGAGGCCGGTGGGAGGGCATTCCCCACCGGACCAGTAAGGGCCCCGGCCCATACTGGCGTAGCCGAGCAGGCTATTCCGGTGAAGATGAAAATAAGTCCGGAGGCCGGTGGGATGGAGTTCCCCACCGGACCGGTATGGGCTCCGGCCCATACTGGCGTAGCCGAGCTGGCTATTCCGGTGAAGATGAAGATAAGTCCGGAGGCCGGTGGGATGGCGTTCCCCATCGGACCGGTACGGGTGGCAGCTCGTACTGGCGTAGCCGTCAGGCTATTTCGGTGAAGATGAATGAGGTGGAGACCGGGGAGTGACGACTACTCCCGGACCGGTATGGGTGGCGACCCATATTGGCGCAGTCGACCGAGGCTGTTCCCTCAAGAAAGACAAATCGTAATGACGATTACACTCGATTGTTACGAATTTTATATTTTATAAGGGGGAACACGGTCGGTCGCATCGACGGTGATCGGCCGTGCAGCGGTAGGGCTCGACCGCAATTCCTTATTTCCCTTTGGGTATCACGTCGACGGTCGGGCGGTCCTGGATCCCATCGCTATGCATACTATATCGATATATATAACGATGATGAGAAAATCCGAGAGAAGTATAATGATAATTAGACGGCTGTGGCTATGCAGTTTATCTTGGGGCGCATATTAGTGGAGGGGATATTTTAATGTTTGGGACCCCTGATTACCATCAATCGGGCCCTTATGACTGGGAAAAGCTTACGGAGGCGGAGAGTTTCCTACGTGCGATTGCTGAGGCGTGCCCCGTAAGGCTTGGGGATGGGAACTTGCGTTTGTTATTGTTTCGGACAGGGAGGAAGCTACGTATTATTCATAAATTAAGGAGACATAGTCGGTCCCCGACACCGCTCCTATGCGGGTTAGTTGGGAAGGAGCGCTCCGGGGCCGGCGGCACTAAGATGTTAATTTACGCAGATATTTATTTGGCCTAACGCGAATATTCTAAAATCACCAAAAAGGAGGGGTATACGTATGTTGGCTCATACATTGGGAGCTTATTTGGCTATGTGCATGAAATGGCTCATTGTTTGTTGTACCTGCGTGTCTTATGTGTCTCGCTAACGGTCCTGGAGGCGCGCCCAGCTCCTGGCCGCATCGCCTGTCTCTCTATATTCCGTAACGGGTGGTGGAGGGGGTGGCCCCGCATCACAACACCGGTGCCCGGCCCCCACAGCGGAAAACCCCGTTCCCGAGAAACCCCCGTTACATACACATGACATAATATGACAATACAATTGCAGCTTATGAGGACTACACAGGTTCCATGCATTATCGAGGTAGGAAGATCTCACTAGAAGGTATGTACTTCGGCTTCCGGCTACTGTCCTCACTTACGAAGACTGGAACATCACCATTTTCATCAAGTCCTGTTTCGATTCCAGGCCATGGAGGTGTCGACCTGCCTGCTGAAGACGCACAGCACCATCCCTTTTCCTGTATGAGAAAAATTTTGTCGAGGCTTCGGTCACCATCTTTATCACCCTCTCGACACCTTGTGTATGGATTAGCCACTTAGGCACCTCCATCGGCTTCACAACGAACTCCTTCACTTGTTCCAGAGTGAGGTTACACGTGAGTGGAGGCTCATACACTTTTCCCTTCCACTCGATCAGATCCTTGACCGTTTGAGCTTCAGGGTTCACTAGCTGACCTGACATGGACGCTGTCTGCCGTGGCCGAGGTGAGCTGTCTCCAGTCCTGTTCCCCTGTTTGATGCTCTGGATCATCTGCACGGCTTCAGCACGCTCGATTTCATCGTTGGAGGAGAGCATGGTCTGTATGATCGCCTCGCTGTGGCCATACCACGCTGATCGCTGGACGCTATTCATGACAGCGTCCACTACCTCTTGCCGTTGCACCTGCAGACACTGTATCTGGTAGAGGAGGTGTCGAGGCCCCTCCGTCCAGTTTGGGCTGATCTTGATAACAAACCAGCACGGGTAGTACACATCCACGACATACTCCACGAGCCACGCGAGGTTTCTCAGATGGACACCTTTCAGCGAATGTTTGGAGACCCACAACCTGAGAATTCGGTTTGCGGTGGTGAGCCATCGGCAATGACAGAGTGGACCAATCTCCAATGCCGCCAGTGAGATTGATATTTTCCCGGATCGCACCGCTTTCACCATGTGGTACCCGTAGTGTTGATCGGTTGACAAATCTTTAACTACGTCATCGGAGAGATCTGGAAGAGGCAGGCCGATTGCGACGGGTTTGAATCTCGGGTTGATTTCAAGAGAAGTGACGCTGGGCAGGACTTTGCCTATTTCTCCACTCCATGAAGTGTCGGATTGTGTTTTCCCGTCGATGCTGGTGATAAGGTGCCGGAGAGGAAGCTCGTTTGTGTACAGGTCACACACAAGCCACACCAGTTTTCGACCAAGCATCTTCTCCAGCCTGGTCATGACACCTCCGCTGACTCGTGTATTTACATTTGTGGAATCTCCAGCAATGGCTTGGATGGTTCTGGTCAGGTTTCGGCTGTCCATCCAGCTGTACAGTTCTTTCGCTATTTGCACTGCATGCGGTTCAGACTTTGTCGCAGGTTTGGGATTGGTTCTGAGCAAACAGACACGTGTTCCTCCTTCATGATTCCTGGGTATGATTGACCGGTTGATTCGTCGTCTATCATGATATTGGTATCGTCTTTTCGCCCATCGAAAGCTATACAGCTGAGACCTGTGTCTTTGAGTTCTGCTTCAAAGCTGCTCTCACTTTGGGCCATCAATTTGTCTTGGGCCCTTCGTACCTTGCTCTTATCGATGACTAGAGAAGCGTCTTCTGCAGTAACCAGACCATTGTCGACGAGTGCTGCTGTGGCGATAGCGGATGTAACTCGGGCGGCGCACCTAGTCTGAGACATGTTAGAGCGACTGATGGTATTTCTGTATTCAATCAATTTGTTTTGTGTCTCTTCGCTGCCGGTTCTTCATTCGATTCTTGCTCCCGTGTTTCACTTGATTTTTCGCGAGGCGTCTGCGGGATGTCATTGTCTTCATCTTCACTGCTAACCTGTTCCTGAAATTCTCTCACAGCTGCCTGCGCACTGGTACTAGTTTCCTCTAGTTTCTGTCTTCGTTGTTCCCATATTTCTGCTTTACGGTCTTCTCTTTCCTTTGCTCGTGTTTGCTTGTTGTGCTCTTTCCAATCAGCTTTTCCGATCTGGCACTTCCCTTTGCTTCCAATTTTCTCTCTTTGAGCCTTGATGAATTGAAGCTCCATGCTTGGGATCTTCGACTCTTTCTTGCATGAGCAGCTCATGTGGATCCCTCTATCACATTCCTCGCAGTCGACTGCCTTGCATGACTCAATGCTGCAGCTAAATGTCAAAATATCGAATAGCTTGTCCAGCTTAGTATCGAATGTGATTTTTTCCTGCTCTTTGGCCTTCCCCCAAGAGACAAGAGATGCCATTTTCCACAGACTCTGAATGTTTCGTTGCACCGTGACACTATGTTTGGTCACTGGATATTGGAAGAGATGACTCGCCTTGGTCCATTGCTCAATCAGGTGTGACAGAATATCTCTTGACAGTTCAGATGTCGACTCCCTGCCAAAATGCTTCGTCCCCCGCAACATTAACCCCAGGCGGATCACATCCCTGGTTGTAGGTAGCTCTGAGGGTAAGAAATATCTCCCACATCCCACGTACTCACTGATGACGGTACTGGACTGCTGTCTGGTTTTAACATACATCTTCATCCTGAAGGAAAAGAAAGACCAGTGGACGAACGGGCTCCAATGAATCGAGTAGATATATGCCTGTGCATGAGTCCATTCACTTGAGTTGGATAATAAAGGATAAATATGCCTCGTAATGTGGTGGCCTAACTTAAGCAGATTTGGCAGCTGCGGCTGCGCAGAAGCTTTGTTTACAAACAAACAGAATCAGCTGGCGGCGAGAGCAACATTTCAAGGACGGTGAAGGTGAAATAGAGAATGCTTTCGAATTCCCGCGATGTTATGTTTTCAAATTTAACCAAAAGGAAAATTTGACAATTTTGATAGGGTTTTATTCACATACCAAGTTAAGAAACAAATTCCATGAATTCAACTTTGCCGCGTCGTCTTGCGTTCCAAATGCTCTACCGGTCCGAAGGGAAACATGAAGCCCTAGGGTGAATCAAACATACGAATTCGCTGAGGGAAGCCTAGTGATCTATCTCGAACATGATAATACCGTTAAATACATTTGGGACGCCCACAATGACCGATATTACCTAGTGATGGCAAATTAGACCTGAAGTCTTAATTTTGCGCAAATTCAGTCACGATTATCTTTTAAAGTATGGGTCGTAAAAATATGCCATATACATCAATCGATTTCCCTTGTCGAGGGGATTCAAAAAAGCTATTGTTTTGTATATCTAGCTTGGTTATTTTGGATGTTGAATTTTTCGGCAAAGTAAAAAAACATTAAATTTTAAAACGAAAACCCAGTGGATAAAGCCTATTCTGAGGACAAAATAATTGTCATATTCGTGATCTCCATACTTTAATACATATTTTCAGGGGTGTGCTAAGCAAAATTCCAAAATTGAAAAATTCGGCCCGCCTTTATAATTTCTACATTGTAGTAGTAATTATATATTCGGGCTGTGCCCAAATATATCGTGTTTTTTACATTTCCGGATTCGAGGGGACAGGCCAGTGAACACCTTATCAACTTATCATCATGCTCCTCGCCGCAGCACTTCAAAACCTATCAACGTTTGAAAACGACCAATATACTTTAAATTCGCCTTCCACCCCCCCTAGCGGTGACGCCCCCGGGCTCGACACAAGTGATCATCAGTTTTAATTCAAGCCTAAACTTTCCACAGACATGGCCATTTATGCGGCAAGGAAACCTGCTGATTATGATATCCATAACAGCAGATTTGTCTTTGTATGTTTCCTGGACGCCCGTAAAGCTTTTGACCGCGTAAACCACTGGAAATTGTACACAAAGCTCTTGAGCAGTGGCCTATCTGGTTAGAAAGCTCATGAATTGGTATTGTCGTGCGTACATCCCAGAGCGGTTCTGTCTAGAATGGGGTAAGGCAAGGAGACATTTTGTCGCCGTACCCATTTAATGTGTATACTGCTGAACTGTCCTCAGCGAGCCAGAAACGAGGCTGGCTGCCACTATCCAGGCAGTGTAAGTCATCTTTATTTCGTAGACGACATGGTTCTTTTGTCTCCAACCCTCCATGGGATGCACAAAAGTTAAATATTTGTGAGGAGTAGGCTCTTGATCATAACTTATTTGATACGAAAAAACGGTGTGCATGTCTGCAATACCCATTAAGAATGGTTTTGCCAAATATCAGTATATGTGATAATATATCGATAATATTTTAGTATATGTGGATTCATATACATGTCTAGGGTTTTCAAACGGAATGTACAGTCCCCTGCAGTTGAAATTATTATGACTAGGCTCGGCTGGTTTTGGAGGAGTATCTCGGAGCTTGTGGTGTCTCTAGTTTCGCAGATGGAGTAATGTGTCCTTTTCAAATAATTTTCCAGTGGTTACCATTATTTTTTAATCAGACGTCAGTGTGTGACAATGCTTCACAAAAACTTATCTTGCTGCCTTCTGACGGGGCAGTCTTTGATTGACTTGCCACCGCCACCGATATTCTGCGACCCTCCTGTCCATACCTGGACCACTTGACCTCGAGGATGAATGGGCGGTTGGCAATGGGCCAGCTCATTTATCCCTCCCACAAATCTCTAAGGATATTTTATAATGATATGGCTATATTGTCTATGTAAGGATATCGGTATATTTACCTATTTCCGTTTTGCAAAAACCCTGTACCATTCTGTTCCATCTGACATTTTTTAAGCTTTAAGCCCAGCCCTATCCTTTTAGTAGCATCACGGATCTTCCCACCTTTCTTAATTCAAAACCTATAGTATGCCCGGGCATAGAGATGACGAATAAGGTCATAAAATCACACACGTGTCCTAGCGTCTTTGTTCACCCTAGACGAGGAAGAGGTACCACCACAGCGTGTGAACGTCACAAGGGCGCGAGACGGCGGGTGTTGGTATGATTCTGGTCTGCAATATACCTGTAGCACGTTGCATGATGGTTCTCAAAAACGTAAAATTATTTTCCAACGATACACAGATATAGCAGCACTTAAAAAAGGCTTAAGTGGGAAATAGGCCAGCGAGACGGCGGGCGTTGTATGATTATTGTCTGGAATATACCTGTTGCACGCTGCATGATGGTTCTCAAAAACGTAAAATTGTTTTCCAACGATACACTTATATAGCAGCACTTAAAAAAGGCTTAAGTGGGAAATAGGCCAGCGAGACGGCGGGCGTTGTATTATTATTGTCTCGGATATACCTGTTGTACGCTGCATGACGGTTCTCAAAAACGTAAAATTGTTTTCCAACGATACACTGATATAGCAGCACTTAAAAAGGCTTAAGTAGGAAATAGGCCAGCCGCTGACCATCCAGCCGCAGGCCAGCAGCTGCCTGCTAGTGATGGAGCTACGGCAGGGCATATTTTAAGGAATGAGGGCTGGTCGGCACACGGCCGAAAAGGGCACATTTTTCCATCAAAAGGGCACTTGAAGAGCAACAAAGGGGCACCTGAAAACAAATAGTTTGCAGGCATTTCTTTTTAATTATAGGAATACTTCGAGAACATGCTAGTACATGCATACCTACATAGGGTGGCGCGAATCTAGTTTGACATTGCTTAACTATAAATGAAACTCCGTAACAAAGTTTTCTTAAAATCTATTTTGTGAGCATTGATGAAGTTTATTTTCCAATTCTTAGTAGCTCGAGTAATTCAGTCTATTCATGCCTCCTCATTCCCAGTGATCGGTAGCAAGTTTTTTCCAGCCAACTAGGTTGTTCTTCGTTGTTGAAACACAATAACAAAGTTCACTCGACTTCATCCAAGAAAAAAAATTTATTTTAATCAGATTGTCAAAGGGAGATACGCGAAAAAATTATTGCGGTTTCTTGCTATTTGAAAAATCCTGATAACGAAACTATCAATTATTTTTGCATCTTCGGCAAAATTTTGGGAGGCCACTTACTTATTATTGAAATAGGTTAACAGTTTCGATAAAACGACCATCACTTACCCATGCCCATACCCATCACTTACTTTTTGAAGACTATTTAAAGTTGAAAAGTAATGTTTTTTTAATACAATGTTTGTTCTACTGCATTTGTATTTGAATTAATTTTAAAAAGCTTTTAAAAACTAAAAATTAATTAGTTTGCCCTAGAAACGGAAAAAACATAATTACTCAAGTCTTCAGCGGTTTCGTACCTCGGGTCTTGAGTCAGTTTCTGCTTCGGCCCCAGGTTGACAAAACTTTTGCGTCAGATAGGTCACGTGACACCGGTTTGAGAATTCCTAGACTTCTGATTGGTTAATTGTAATTTCTTTTAAGCCCTATATTTCTGTTTCAAAAGAGTTTTGGAATGTTGTTTTTCTAAAGTAATTTTTTTATGTAGTAATCCAAAGTTCCACATCACTGTTTAGGATAGATATGACCTAATTCTTGGAGAAATTGATAGCCTTAGCCGTGTGTACATCATATACATCGATATGAGGTGTACCGGTAAAGTCGTCTAGAAATGTTGACTTTGAGTGCAATTTTAAGGCATTTGCAGGCCGAATTCGCAAAAATGAGAATAGGCTTCTGAAACAACTTTTTGTAACCTTTTGATATAGCCAATAAAATTTTCTCGCGTATCTCTCTTTAACACCATAGAGATCTACCATAACTAGAGCAGACAGCACACCTGTGTGGACGTCAAAATTGAATGTTTTGTTAGTACAAATCTGGGCCTCTGTGGGGAAGCTCGTGACTTTTTGCTGAAACACCTCTCTGCTAATCGTCTAAAAACTTCTGGTGGCCTAATAAGTTGTAAAGTTCGTAAAAATCGTATGCCCCCCACAAATATTTACTTAGTCGTGTCATAAAAGTATACCTACACTATTCAGAGATACCGTTTACGAATACAGCATAAGCATCATTTTCCTTGACATGATAAGTTTCTATGGCTTGTTTTATCTTAGTATGTTGCGGCATAGAGCTACCAGTATGTTGCGGCATAGAGCTACCAAAGAGCATCTGTTATCGAAGTAAGAGTGTAGACAGTCACAGGAACTGTGATAAAATATAAAACAATTACAATGCTTCAGAGTTGTCAAAACTTCAGTGCAACAAGTTTTGACAACTTTGTCACCATTGACCAAAGTCAAAATCAGCGCGCCCAGAAGAATTACTGTACACCATACACTTAATTATTCGGAACGGTGACTGTCATCACCTCATGGGCGTGCTATGCTTACCATCATCCTACTCCAATCGTCACGATTCCAAGCCTTGGCTAAAATGGCACGCGGGTCTAATTGCTGCCGCAGCATTGCCATGTGTTTAGTCAGTGCCCTCGGAAGAGGTTTAGCTTATTAAGGGTGCGTTACCCTCGACACATGCGCCACACGACATAACCCATCAGAACTGATACCCTGTTTCCCCAACAACAGATGTCAGGTCATTCGTTCATTCATTCTGATATACAGATCGCCCACGTGACACGTTGGTTGTAAACTGTAGTACGCTGCGCATTCCACGCATTACGACCCTTCAGGTGACCAAGAACCGCTGCGGGCAAGGTCAGACGCGTCGCAGTAACAGGTGCTCTCACAGAGGCGGGCCTAGTATTTTTCCGAGGCCAGACTGCTATTGGTCAAATGTCTTGATTTCTCTAAATGAGAAAGCGGTTGCAGCTCGCACCATTGTCACCTGGGATGGACCAAAGCTAGCCAAAGGGCAGTTCAAGCTTGACTGTGGATTGGCTACCCTTTTTTGCGCTAGTTAGCAGCTAGTCAGCGGTAGGATCCGCGCCAATTTCCTTCTTCCCACTTCGGCCACTTTCGTGACCAAATTTTATGTTCTTGGCCCGCCTTGCGTCGGTGGGTCGTCATTCTCCGCGCGTACACACACATGCACATAAACATGACACATGGGCAGGGTGCCCGCATTTGTGACCGCCTTGGCGGATCTTAGGGATCCCCCGCCTCGTAGCGGTCATGAAAAGGGGTTCACTGACTCACTCACCCACCGAGCCCTGAGGCAAGCAGCTCCATGTGTACCCAAGTATTTATTGTGGAACTTCTGGTGCTCGGAGAAGGGGTAGCGTTCTACCCCTGATCATGTGCGGAGTTGTCCTCACTGTGATCGAGAGGTGTTTCTGATTATAGGATAGTTTGTGTTGTAATCGACAATACACGTGTACGATCTCAATCCCGTTCAGACCCTTCCTGACCACATCAGTTCGACATAAACCGAAGCTTTTGTAATGTATTGGAAGCAGTTTCCCAAGTTATAGGCCCTGACCTAGGACAGGATCGAAAGATGATCTAAACAAGAGACCGTCCATAAAGTACCTAAGGAAAAACAGGGGGTGGGAAGGCAGCAACCGTTTTGTTAGACGTTACAACAGGGCGTAAGGAAGTATTACCATGAGGGAGGCGGGTTAAAATTATAAGAACACATGTTACGTATTTTATGGATAGGTCCTCAGCTCTGACTTATAATTAACACTGATATGATTGAATGGAGTCCACGCATCATTATCATTGGATTTTGGAATTTTTATTGGACCAATTTTGAAATTTTTTGTGTGACCTTTTTATTAGGAGAGGAGCCGTGAGATGTTCGTGTGAAAATGTGTCCTGATGTCCAAATAACCCTCACATACCTCCAGTCACGAGGCCATAGTTCCCTGATGTTAAGAGCTAAAGGCATGTTCTTGCAAAACACGCACAATAAAAGTTGTATAGTCCGTACCGATTTTCAAGAACTGAACGACGTTACTGCAATATTCGGAAGCATTAGGGGTGATGCAACACGACTCCCCCGCGAAATTTCAGTGGGGTGTCATCGGCCTTTCAAGTAGTATTGTGATCATTTCAGGGAAGGCACTAGTTCAATTGGACGGGAAAATATTATCTTGCTGGAAATTTATAGATTCAAGAATGACTTATGGAGTTTAAAGGACACAGAAAATACCGTAATATGTCAGGGAAGCAAAAATGTGTATAAATCACAGCAAAAAGAGGAATACATGGTTATTTTGCTAAAGAAATTCCAAAGTGGAAACATCAGCAGCAAAAATATTGAATCGGGCTTGAGCTTCAAGCACCGAGGGTGAAGACAGTTTACCGTTTGAAAATTCGGAACATTGAATGCAATAAAGCTGATGGACTAAGGAACGGGACACGCAATTCCTCACATGGCCACCCCAAAGTGGGAGAATCAATTGCGGATCCAGGGGTGCAAAGGGGGCACGTGCCTCCTTCGTTCGACCCTTGGTGCCCCCAGAAATGGTCGCGGCGCCCCTCTGAAAGGTCGATGGCTCCCCCTGAAAGGTCGCTAATCAGCAGCCTCGGCGATAACAGGTGCTGGCAGAATATGACACAGAAATCTGACTCACACAATTGTTTGCCTTTTCTTATGAGGAGTATACTATGGGGACACACTAATTGAGTGAATTTCTGCCCTGTGGTCGTCGTCGTCATTTTTTCCACTCTGCTCCTGGGACATCGCCGCTTTCTTTTCCCCTGAAAGTTCTTGCCATTCCAGTTCATGGCGACCAGAAATTGGTCTTACTGATATTGGTAGAGCCTGGTGTTCTGCCGTTTGTATTCCTCTGACACGAGAGTGTCATCCTTGACCATGGCGATGGAGGCACAATGATCAAAATCCTAGAATGCTTATTAGAGAATGACACCCAGGCGCTCTGAATTTCCCATTCACTTTTTTCTTTCTCACATTTGGACCCACTTTTCTAGTGGATTTATTTTGGCATAATTCAATAATCCTAGTGTATAAAAATCATCTAGTGTGGAAGGAAGGAAAATTTTGATGAAAAATGAGCAAACTTTAAGTAAGGGATGCAATTGAGTTTAAACTAACTCATACAATATTACACCGTTTGGATTTGCCACTCGCCTACCATATGTTCAAACGTGAACTTTACACTCAGTATCCCAGTGCAAAACCATTTTTGAGACACTGCGGAGTGGGGCGCTGCGACATCCCAAGGATTAGCCAGCATACTAAACGCGTCTTTCATTTTTTACCGTCACCCTCTCACTCTGTTCTTTGTCAGAAAAAATCTTTCGCCCAGCAGTCGTCGCAAATTCCCCTTGCAGTTATATTCCGTGAACGCCATGGCTCAAAACATATTCACATTTACACTTGCACTGGTAGAAGTGGCATCTCCACAAAGGCGAGGATGTTCCTGCTGCTGGTAAGGTCGTATTTTAGCACCTCTCGCTCTGCTGGAAGTTTTGCTCTGCGCTGAGTGAGGATGATGGGCAACAAATGAAGAAGGCTTCTACAGATCTTAGCTGACCCTGGGGGATAATGTTTTGGGTTTTCACTCGTTGGAACAGCTCTCTCGCGGCGGCATTTGCTTCTAGTGATCATAGGCCAATCAATTTCTAGATGTCCCCGAAAATCCATTACTTGGGTACATAAAAGTACGAACAGGATTCGGGCGGGCTAGTTCGGCTCAAACCTCCCTCAAGATTGTTCCCTGTCACCCGCCTCTCCTTGCTATTGCACTCAGCTCACGTCGGTAAAAACACCGTCTTGGGTCAGCTTGGCTATTTGACGCAAATCAGATGCAATTTAACAACGTATGCTTCCTTTGTACTTTAACCCGCGCCCCACCGGGGGTCCGGCGCCACCTTCGCCCCACCGGGGGCCATCGATGCCCCCCTCTAACTCCGAAAATATGGGGGTTAGCGGAAATCTGCAAAGTGCATTAGAAAGCTGGCGTGAATTCAGTAAGAAATTACTTCACATGTTTTAGCACTCAGGGCAATGGCTTGACCTCCAGAGGTCAAAGTAGGTCAAAATCGGCTATTTTCACTCAAATATGCAATGCTTAAGCAAACTGGGCCTAACTCTTATGCCATTAGAGCTATTGAGATGTGATAAAGTCCATTCGATAGGAAAATACCAGACCTTTATCCGCTATGTGGAACGTAATGACCTCCCGCAAGTGTTTTGACCTCCAGAGGTCACCTCTTGACCTAATATGACCTGAGTTCACGAAAGGTCAGAAGGTGATTTTTTCGTATATTAAATGAAAGCCAGTGACGAAACATACACGATGGTGTTTGATTCAGCGCTCAAGCTTATATATGTCAAACGTTATTGCCAAAATACTGTTTTGACCCCTGGTGACCTTGGATGACCTTGGAGAGGTCAAAGGGCAAGTATGGCCCCTGGAATCCGTGAAAGGGTGTCCAAGAACGCTTCTCTGATCAAGCTGAGCATTTTCAATCGTTTTTGTGACTTTTAGATCATAAGACAGCTTTCCCCATGCTTTTCCAATAGGAGAGGTCACCTCGTGACCTGACCTCAGGTCACGAAATCGAAAAATCCCGGACATACAGCTTGTAGACCCCGGAGGGGTCATGAAGTGTAGGAAGTTGCAAATCGATCGACTTCGAAATGTAGCTCTTGCAGAGCTCTAAAGTTGAAGTGAGGTGACCTTGGTTGACCTCGTCTGGTGACCTGAACTTGGGTGACCCGGGGTAAAAAAATTTCAGGGATGGTGGGGAAAATGATGCAGTGAGAGGTAGAGCTCTCAACCGCGGTGCTGCGCCTCGTCGTTTTTCTGCTATCCCGGAAAAACCTTAGGAGGGCCATTGATGCCCCCGGTGGGGCGAGGGCTAATTATATTCGGAACGCTCTATTCTGTCAATATTATTTGGAAAATACACCCACGTAGCTTTCCGGTATGATTTTTGATGAGCTGCGAATATGAAACATTTGCTTCAGCCTGATTTTTGACCGCAGACGGTGACCTGATTGCGACGAAAATTTGAACGGATGTCCAAAATGATCCAAATAATGAAAATTTTTCGGGGGAATTTTTAAACCAAAGTGTGCAAACTATAAAGTCATATTGCTTATCAAAACACCAACTCAGCAACATTTCATATGTTAGTAGATTCATGAAGGCTCACATTATCCAGTTGCAGAACGGTGTGCGCCATCCAGCGTCGGCCAGGCAGATCGCAACTGGCCAGAAAGTAAGAAGGACGATACAACTTTAGCTTCCAACTCTGATACTACATTTTCCACAGCAAAACAGAAAGCTAACCAGATTCTGACCCATTTTTGCTATCAGTTAAGTACATTAGAACATTCCCTGTGCCACCAAATCCGTTAAAAACGAAATATAAATTTTTGCTGGAAGTGAAGTGGCTTAGCCTCAGGAGAGGCTCTGTTTGTGATTTCAGCCTTTTAGTTACCTTCACTGGTCCACAAGAGAACGTAAGACTTGAAAGAAAGGACGTGATTGAAATGTGGTCACCAAACGGAATGAGCTTCCGAGCGAAAGCAAGGAATTGAACGCAGGAATGCAATTTACAAATTACTACTTTGTGCTGAATCTATTTTGGATGCCATGAAGAATAAACTCCATCCGTTGGATCTATGGGACCAATTGGAACAAGTATCACATCGAGAGATTCATGACTTCCGGCATTGCTGCATAGGCATAAAACCACATTCATGACGGTGACGGAGTAGGGTCTTCACATAAGTGACTATTTTGGGGTTCAAAACATAGCACCATGTGGTAGCCATCGGCTCAGTATGATCCTCAGTCCCTCTGATCATGCTATGATTTATTAGTCAGTCACAAAATTAGATAATTACAGCAATTGTAAAGTAAAAATCCAGGTAGAATTCGCAAAGCTCCATTCATGTTTTTAATGAGACTCTTAGCATGGGTGCCGAAAGCGGGGGGACACGTCTCCCCTGTTGGCAAACCAGGGGGATGTCCCCCAAAAATTTTTGGGTCAGTCGTCATTAATGCGTTCAAGTACCGAATATGCTCAAAATACGCCTCTCCCGGTCAGCAGCAGCCTGGGTCCGTCCCCCTGCAAAAATTCAGTGGCGGCGCCCCTGCTTCTTAGGAAATACAAATGTGTGATAACTGAAAAGTGTTGTCCCAATTTCTTACTCCTACCCAATTTCAAAAATTGTGTTATTCTATTCATGGTGTGTTTTATAGCACAAAAATAATACATAGTTGTTTTGATTTAACACACCAGTCCCATTAAAAAAAGAATTTTTCTATGGCTTAGGTTCAGCTGATTTCGACCTAAAAATCACGCCCTGAGCAAGGCTTCCCTGTACAGGTAAACACTCCCGTCTGACTTTTTGTCTCCCCCCACTCTCTCTCTCTCTCTCTCTCTCTCTCTCTCTCTCTCTCTCTCTCTCTCTCTCTCTCTCTCTCTCTCTCTCTCTCTCTCTCTCTCTCTCTCTCTCTCTCTCTCTCTCTCTCTCTCTCTCTCTCTCTCTCTCTCTCTCTCTCTCTCTCTCTCTCTCTCTCTCTCTCTCTCTCTCTCTCTCTCTCTCTCTCTCTCTCTCTCTCTCTCTCTCTCTCTCTCTCTTCTCCAAGGTAGTTTAGTCATTCTAAAATTCCCAAATATCTATTCTGGGGAACGTTTGCAAGCCCGAATCAGCTATTTTCGTCTCATTACCACAATATTATTTTATAAAACAGGTTGTTATTTCTCTGGGTAATGGAATACAGAAGTTACCGAAATATCATCAATCATGATTGGATAATTGGTCGGGTGAAGTCTGATGCTTTCGAGCTCAGTTTGGTGATTGTAAAAGCACTGATCATGGTTTTTGAGGGACAGCAAATTGTTAGACTGACTTAAAATGATGGAACATCTGCTACTAGATTTCACTTCTGGGTAGGAGGAGGTACGAGGCACCCTTATAGATTGCTGGCAGTTTTTCAAAGACAAAAACTCATTGAAACATCATTGTAGCTGACCTCTTGCTTGCTTAGATTATCGATCCAATAGGAGAACACGTTGCTGAGATTACTGAATGTGGGGGGCGGTAAAAACCGAACCAGTTTTGATGCCCGGTGTCATGTAATATTAGTAAGGGTCATTCCCATTATTTTTCTTTACAATGCCTTCATATTTCCCCATTTCAAATACTTGATTTGAAAACACGTTAGTCAAAGTTCATGAAAACTCTATGGCTGTGGCGGATCCAGAAGGGAGGGGTAAAAAGGAATTCAAACCCCTAACGGAAAAGCTAAGAATAAACTATGCTTTTGCACCCCCCACACACACACACACACACACACACACACACACACACACACACACACACACACACACACACACACACACACACACACACACACACACACACACACACACACACACACACACACACACACACACACACACACACACACACACACACACACACACACACACACGCACGCACGCACGCACGCACGCACGCACGCACGCACGCACGCACGCACGCACGCACGCACGCACGCACGCACACACACACACACACACACACACACACACACACACACACACACACACACACACACACACACACACACACACACACACACACACACACACACACACACACACACACACACACACACACACACACACACACACACAGGGATCGACTTCCTTTTTGCCCCGACTCATCTTGAGTTCATAAGCAAGATTTTTGTTCCTTTAACTCTAAACTCCAAACAGAACCAGTCAACTCTGGTGTAAACATTGGGCTATGGATAACAAAAACCATCTTGTGCGTATATTTTTTCACCCCGTCACGGTTTTGTTTGCCTTTCGCCTTGGATATCCTCAAAAGTCACCGTCAAGTTATATTGCAGCAACATTTTTCACAGCGTGACGTTTTTTTTGTTGCAACTTTGGCTTGCCCCCAAAACCGACCGGCTAGATCCGGCACTGCTCAATGAGACGTCCTTGTCCACTCAGCAGGGCCTGAGCAGCTGGATCATGTCCCCAGTCGGCTGCCACGTGACTGGCGCGCGCCCGGGGCGCAGAGGCACCGGTCACGCCGGTAAACAGGTGTCCGTGTGCCAGTGGCGTGGCCAGGGATGACCAGGCTATAGGCTCTCCTTTCGTTCAATATTTCCTATCCACGTTCGTGAATGTATTCACTTTGACTTCAAACTGCAGATTCTCTGCTATCAACTATCTTGATGAATTTCTGGCTATGCCACTGCTCCCGTCCCATTCACCAAAGCATGAATGAACAGACCTACCACAGCGGCCACTCATGCGAATCCGGTACTGCCAGTTCCATCTATTGGGAAAGTTTTATAAAACTTGAAATAACTTTTTCGCCGAGCCTTTTTTGGTTTTGATTCTGTATGGAAATTGTATAGGAGAGATAGCCGCAAAATTCTGTTGTTTCCGTTTTTCCGATTTTTACCCTGAATTTTTGGAAAACGGTATCAAATTTCAGCTTCTCATATCTTTCTTATAAGGCAAAAATTCTAAAAAGTACAACAACAGAGTTGTGGAGACTGGCTCCTAGAACATAGGCCCACCCACACTCTTTCAATGATTATATCGTGTAAAAAGTTATTCAAACTTTAAGTTTGAGAAATTTGAAAAAGAAAGTCAAATTGTACAAAAACTAGAAATGCGTCAGGCCTGAAAAGCAACTGCCGTAAGGATACACTTGTTATCTACATCTGGTGAAAAAAATCCCGACGATAGCCACGTTACTTTACGAGATATTTCACTAAATATGCTCCCATAGGGTTAACATTGATAACGCACCCTTAAGCCTCTGGCGTGCATGGATTGCTGCAATCGCAATGTTCTGAGGTGAGCTATGTGGCGCAGGCGGGGTTTGTAGATCGTTCCGACGAGACGGCGCATCAGGCTGGTGGCGTGATTATCTATGCCATACGCCGTCTCGATGACATGCTGTCCTAGGGCCATAGGGTCACTGCTGCTCAGCTCCGTAAGTCCAGTGATCTCCGAACGTTGCCGACTGACGTTAGGCACATGACTGGCATCATCAGAAACAGCTCGAATGAGTCGTTCTGCTGTAAGCATAAGGTGGAGGGTGCACCGTGAGGGAAAGTACAGGCCCTCATTGTTCTTAATCTGGATCAGCATGTACGGACTGGTTTTGTCATCGGGGGGCTGATCACCAACAATGACTCGGGACGGATGTAAGGTGACTAGGGGAAGCTCAAATCCCCCCTCCCGCGAAATGTCAGAGTGTTTGTAGTAACTGCACTGCCGGGGACTGTTCCGAGGCAATAGCGACGGGGCTCGAGCCCCTCCCCATAATGAATTACTGGATCTGCCACTACTCGTAGGTATAGAAAGGGTGCAAAGTCAACTCATTTTTACTTTTGGGTGCGATTTCAGATATATCTACGATATGTCCACGAAAGTTAGGTGCAACTGCATATGCAGTTCAGTCAAAAGTGTCTTAGAGTAGGTCATAAGATTGCGCTTCTTTTCAATCTCGGGCGGTCTGTGCCTCCGGTAAAATCACCAGCAGAGAAATATCCGCTGTAAACCTTGCTATAGGTATAGAGGGACTCCAGTCGGGGTGCCTGTTGACCGCACTGATCCACAGTGCCTTTGTGGCTGGGTCGGCAGGAAATCTGGAAATTGACTAACTTTTTAAAGCTCTGTTCAGTTAGAGGCTACATTTAAAGCTCACCGTAGCGAATATCGCCATCTCAAATGTATAAAAAACATCCTTTATCAAAGTGTGTCGCCAATTTTTCAGGCTCAGGACTCCATACTCAGACTCACTTTAATCAAGAAACGGATGGATAGATAATTTCGATTTCACATAGTGCATTCGTTTCGGATACTTTCTAGGTCTCCTTGCTTCTCCTGTGGACTGGTGTAAATTATAATAAATTTGATGTTTTTAACGATGATCCTTTTTTAACACATTAAAACTTCAATCATCCAATGGAGAACACTAAGCGCTCAGACTTACCCATATATGAATACACCAGGGTCTTCTAGGCTCCAACAGCGTTGAAATTCACAGTAGCTTTTTCAGCCATGTCGTATGCCGAACTTAGATAAGTATCAAAATTAAACAATTCTAGCGGCGGCGGGCTTCGGCATCCAGGATTCATTCATCGTGCAAACTTGTGAGCATGTTTTATAAGAATGTTTGGTAGAATGATTGTCACTTCTTTTACAGATTAGGTCAAACTGCGCAAGATACCTTTACTTACAGGTACGTTCAAGAGAATTCCTTCACGCCCGAGTGACGTCACATGGGCGTGGAGGAATTCCTTCACCATGAGCCGTGTGTTAAACTGCTGCTAATGGCATTTCCCGCTTACGAATTTTCGAAAATACACGGTGATCAAGTTTATCTCAAATGCAATGAATAATCATTAAATTTTCAATTCTGAGCCTCTTTTTGCAAAAATTTGGATGATTAATCATTTAATTTTCCCATGTTATATGCTACGAGGTGTGACGTCACATCCGGTGATCTGCGCTTGCTGTTGGAGGGGCTGAAACTGCGAAATTTGACCAGCGCCCTTATACCATACAGCTTAATTCCACAAACGGTTGCTATGACAACGATCTAATGTACCACGAATCCTCTCAATAAATAATGACTTTCTCTGCCAAAATTATTTAGTGGTGGACTAAATCCAGAAGTTCTCGTAGAAATTAGCACGTGATTCTACAATTACCCTGGCCAAGATTTGTACTAACAAAACTTTCAATTTTGAAGTCGGGGTATTGCCGTTTTGAACAGGATGTCCGCTCTAGTTATAGTAGATCTCTATGGTTAACACACTCAGAAAAAGTGTAGTCGCACCAAAAGCCATGCGCATGGTGGGATTTGTCTAATTTAAGGTATCCAACGTCCCATATGTTCTAATTTCACACGACTTGTGTTACGATAACTAATCAATATCAAAGCCTTTCACGTTAGTTCTCACATCACCAGGGCATCACGCTATGAATATGAAGACAAAAATCATTAATGACGACATATGCAGGGGCCAAAAAAGTGTTCAGCGTGTCACCATTGAAAATGTCAAACAAGAAATTTGTCACCAGACCAAGGTGCAAAATAGGCACGTTTGCATTAGTAGGAGGCTAATGGACACTTGTGGACCATTTTGGCAGTTGAAAAACATTGCGAGCTCAAATTACAGGTGCCAATTTCGGTGATTTGTTCCTATATTTGGCTGGAGTAAACATGTTGGCTAATTTTTGTCACCTTGTCCACCTTGGGCTGTCACCATTAAGGATGGCAGAATGGTAGGTTTTTCGACCGCTGGACATATGAAGACAATAATCATTCTAAAGACGACATCTTTCGTAGTCATGCCCAGAAAGCACAACGGGTCTCTGTATCTAACGAGATGATCAAGGATAAATGATAACTATGTAGATCTCGGAAAATGATCATGAGCAGGTGATAAAATTCCTCTGTGCGGAATGGTTCTATTTTGGCTACAAAGCAAACTAGCCTGGCTGGTTTCCTAGCTCTAAATCGGTAGGCATCTCGATGGAAACAGTGCCTGCAAGAACAATGGCATTCATTCTGAAGCTGCCTGCCTGTAGGTTTTGTTCAATGACTGGTCTAGCGAGCTGAAGCGTCCTGCCTTCTCAGCTGTATTTATATATTCCCCTCTTCCCTGAAGAATTTTGCGACGTAGGGGCGACGAGCGTATGTATCCGGATCAGGGGCGCCTTGGCGACGCTCACACTTGTTTAAAAAACGCATAACTGCAGGTCACGGGTCGTAGTTAGCTGTTCCGACTCCATTCAGAGTGATGGCCATTCGATCATTCCGAGTCGACTGGTCCATGGATGTTTTGTGGTCATCCACAATGACGTTGTGGCTACTGACGATCCTTTCAGTCTGTATAGAGTGTCGTGTGACGGCGGCGAGTGTCGCCGGCGTCTTCTGGACTTCCCCGCTGGTAGACGTGAGGAGCTTTTTCAGTCGCACTGATGTTGCACAGCCAACGTCAGTTCCTTCGGGCAGATGTGGAACTTGGCTAATGGTGTCCCATTGATCACAAGCAGAATCTGTGAATGCCGATGACAACCCTGGAAAGACAGAGTCAGAAAGGCTTACTCCGTCGGTGAGGAATGTACTCAGATGGGTTGCATTGACCAATCGCTTCAACTTCTCCAGTGGCTCTGTCTGGTCATCGCTCATCCTTCTCGGAGAGGCATTCTTCAGCTGCTGTTACGACTTCGGTGCGCTCTTCACTGCAGGCTTGTGGAGTGCGGACCAGTGCCTGCCCGATGTTCCCCGTTTTCCAGAGAAGGGGCCACTCTTCATAACCTGGAGTTTGCGAATGGCCCCATCCCTAATGGTAATGACGTCACTCATCATCAGGTCGGTAGCCTGTAGCTTCTTCTGCAGCTTTTGGAAGATGTCGAAGACATCTCCCATTAGGGCTGTCAGCCACGCCTTACGAGGATCCCAGATCCGAATATACCCTTTGGCCTCAGCCATCTCGGTCTTGCGGGCTCTGGTTTCCTCAGCTTCCATTCCGGAGCCTGGATCGGCCATCATCCGCCAGACCTCCTGACAACATGGGAGGTTGTGCAGCAAAGCATCAACTAGTTGAAGCTGGTGCTGAGCAAACTTTACTTCGTGATGTCGCGGGAACTCCCGCGGTTTCGCCATCACAGCTTCCAGTTTCTTCTTACGATTCTTTGAAGTTCTGAAGTAGGTGGCCACTGCCTTTACATCACTTGCCCAGGGTCGCAGCTCAGCGACGGTGGCCATCAGCGCCTCGATAGCCAAGTCTGACCGGTGAGCATAGCACCATACAGTCAGCAACTGTCGGCCGAGCTGGTCCTGAACCCGCCTCCACAGCCCACCTTTCTTGCCCGTGTTTGCCGCTTCCCCATGCTTTGTGAGGCCCGATAGCTTCTCTAAATTCTCTGTTCCACAAACTTCTAATCTTCTATTTACTGCCTCGAGAAGTTCGGCTGCACCATTCTGTTCCGGCGAACACGATGTCATGAAGACATTTCGAGAGTTGCCGTTGGGCAAGATCATCCTGGCGCTGACAAATTTGTGGTCTTTCATGTGAGAGTCCACACTACCATCGATCTGAATTGCAAACGTCACGGAGCTGTCGAAGAGCATCTTCAGATTGAATGACTCTTCCTCGCAAACTGCTTCCATCATCTGTTTGTACATGACCGGATCACGATAGTGCAGGTCACTGGACGATGGTGAGAACGACGAGAAGTCACAGTCGGGCCTTCATCATGCATGTGTGCGATCAGCGTATCAGCCGCCATTGTTGTCAGTGACCTCGCCGGCCAGGAATTGGCAGAGGGGGTCATCAGCAGTGCATCGTTGTAGACATCATACGCTAGCCTTACCAGCCCATCTAGCACATGCGCATCCTGCCTCCGAAGAGCCCGTAACCAGGGATGTTTTGCGTCGCATGCCTCCCACTGTTTGGCGAGGTTTAAGCAGGACAGAGACATGTTGTGGACTTCTGAGAAGAAGTGATCGATGATCTTTTCCAGTATATCCTTGCCATCTGTCCTAACTCCAAGTGCGATTGGCACTGTTCCGTTTTTTGCTGACCTTTTTCGCCTCTGAAACGTACATACGTGCAGCAAATAGAGCATTTCACATGAGTTCTCTTCTGCGTACTTGTCGTAGGAAGGATCTCTAATTCAGGGAACTTCCGAACAATTACCGATATGTGTAGGCGCACCCCTCGGTACATACTAGTACCCGCTCCTCTTACCCCCTTGATGGTGTTGTTCCCCTGAGATAAGTCAGGTTCAGGTGGGTTCCCAGCCTCGCCTCTGGTAAGCCTCGGGGGTGAGAGGTGACTTAGAGCGTACTCGTCAGCGTTTATCCATTCAGGCGAGCAGGATTGCTCCCCTGCCTCACCTCCGAAAGGATTTGTGGGACAAGGGCGACAAGAAGCGTCCCCGTCAGGGGCTTTCGCTTCAGTTGAACTGGACTGACTGCTCGCCTCACCTCTGGTAGGCTCTGTCAGATAGAGGTGATTATGAGCGCTCCCTTCAGGGTTCGCCATTTCAGTTGAGCAGGATAGGTTACACACTTTGCCTGTGGCAGGCTCTCTGGGGCAGGGATGGTTAGAAGCGCTCCCGTCTGGGCTTGCTCCTTCGGATGAGCCCGATTGGTCATCTATTTCGCCACCACAGGGCTCTCTGGGATGGTGGGAAGCATCTCGGCCGATCCCTTTTTCAGAATGTCCGTCTTCCATCACGTTTTTTAGGGAAAAAGTCGGACAATTTCATGCATTTCGAGGCTGCCACCTGACGCTCCTCGCGCTTCCTCTTTGAGGTTCTTTCGGCCCTTGGCATGGGGTGCAGGTTTTTGGAACTTGAATGAAAACCTGAAAGGGAAGGAGGCAGACAGGATTAAGTGGGAAGAGAAGGAAACTACAAAAATAAGTGCATGGACGGA
This sequence comes from Lepas anatifera, assembly GCA_034440635.1. NCBI lineage: Eukaryota > Metazoa > Arthropoda > Thecostraca > Lepadidae > Lepas > Lepas anatifera. Next base: position 110,053 of record JAOTON010001871.1, on the reverse strand, counting down.
AAGGATCATACCGCCCTGGATAGATGTTAATACAGTCAGCTAGACGAACAAGAAAAGAATAGGGTGCTGATGAACAAGAAAATGGCATGGAAAGGAAGCAATTGAAGGGCCTTGGTAGACAGACACACATGGCGGATTAATTCAGACCGGAGAGAAGAGGACAGTTAAATAAGTCCGGCCAGGGCGGACAACGCAGAGAAAAAGAGCAAGAAAAAGGTAAGCGCATATAGGCACACTGCTAAGACGGGGCAGGACAGACCAGATGAAGAGGGCCAATCTCTTTAGGCAGTCAGTAGAGCCGGAAAGAGCACAAAACAGGGCATGGGCCTAATGGGTTGACCTTTGGGGCCGGGCAAAGAAGAAGAGAACGGAGGGCAGGGGAGGGAGAAGTTCTTCAGAAGAAGAGCATGATAAAGTCGGCGATTTTCGGTGACGTGTCGTGTCTTGCTAGATGCATTCTTGCCATTCAGAAGGATTCACAATCGTGTTTAATATCCGGATTCTTAAAAACTAATCAGATTTACTCCATTGCCTTGGATTAAAAAATCTCGAATGCATTCTGATGTCAACGAGCACTGGCGGATCCATGGGGGAGCAAAGAGGGCATTTCCCCCAACTCTCCGTTGCCCCCCTTTGCCTACCGATTTTCTTAAAAAAAAACATATGTTTTTCACGATTTTAAGCTCCGTTGACCCCCAAACTGTTGGGCTAGATCCGTGCCTGTCAACGAGGTTTCACGGCCGGAATTATCTGCAGATCGTTCCCCAGAAGCTTCGTCCCTTGAGAAAGTATCTAAAAGTCACGAGGAAAAATCAAATAAAAAAGAAGCAACATGAAGACAATCTTCGACCAAGAGTGAGCATATTTTCTGATCTTTATCTTGCTGTATCTTGCATCACAGATCGTTTATGTACAAAAGAACTATCAACATTTTGCAGCCAAGACCATTGAGAATGTACCACTATAATATCCACCATGGGTGATCTGGGGGGGGTGTTAGGGGCAGGGGGTCAGGACCCCCTGGATTTTGGGGGTCTCCCATAGTGTAGTGTTTTGGGGCGTATACTGCCGATCCAGTGTAAACCAATCCTGACCCCCCCGGATCGAGAAGATAATTCCAGCCTTGATATAAAAAATTTGTTATAAAAACCCGAGTAATTGGATACCTTCTGAGACGGCTGAAAACGTCCTATCCCTGCTGAGCCGCGAAACGAATGAATGATAAAAATGGATGATGTGCATGAATGAATGAATGGCAGTGTGTGGCCAGAGCGACTTCGAGCCGATGTCTACAGTTTGGTGGAAGGAAATGACCAAACCACCCCTGACCCTCAATCGATGATGATACTTGTCCCCCCTATATTGAAAAAAGTTCCTGCGCCAAAAGGTGGTTGTCGGATGTTTTCTTCCTCAGAAAAAAACACTGCTTTTCACTGTTTTGGTTCCCTTTGCCCCATCCACCACTAACGAGTGATACATAAAGTCAACCGGGAGCCCATTTGAGGCAGGAATACATAAACATGGAGGATCACACGAGGAAGACCCTAAAAAAATAAGAAAATAACTTACAAATCACTATATAATGGCCACCATCCCACTCACGCTGCGATATTTGTGGTTTGTTTACGTTCGTCAGCTTTGACAAAAGTAAACGAAACGGTGACCAGCTGCACAAGGCCGGCTTCGTGGTGAAATGACGTCACCCTACTACGTCATGGCTCTGACGTCATATTGAGACCTTGTTTCGGGCACACATTACGTTACGTGAAAGTAATGCACATGTTTCTAAAGGCGTCGATCAGCTGTGGTTTTTAGCCGTACAAGTAAAGCAAAGGAACGCAACTTTGAAAAAGCTAATTACGGCCGAACGGAGCAGAGAGAGAAAGGCACTTGCTGACAATCAGATACTTCCTTACGGGGCAAAGAGGGCAGGGCACTGGTGGGTAGTCAGATACGGCCGGACAAGGAAGAGAGGCCAGGGACGGGTGGGCAGACAGATAGGGCCGAGCAGGGCAGAGCACTAGTGGGCAGTCAGATATACGGCCAAACACGGCAGATAGGGCAGGGCATTGGTGGGCAGTCAGATACGGCGGGACTGGACAGAGATAAAATGAGGGCAGGGCACTAGTGGGCAGTCAGATACGGCCGGACAGGACAGAAAGGCCAGGGCACTGGTGGGCAGACAGATACGGCCGGACAGGGTAGATAGGGCAGAGCACTGGCGGTTATAAATATACGGTCGTCAGGGCAAAGAGGGGAGGGGCACTGGTGGGCAGTCGGATACGGCCGAACAGGGCATAGAGGGCAGGGCACTGGTGGGCAGTCAGATACGGCCGTCGGGGCAAAGAGGACAGGGCACTGGTGGGCAATCAGATACGGCCGAACAGGGCATAGATGGTAGGGTACTGGTGGGCAGTTAGATACGGCGGGACAGGACAGAGACAATGGGAGGGCAGGGCACCAGTGGGCAGTCAATTACGGTTGGACAGGGCAGAAAGGCCAGGGCACTGGTGGACAGACTTATACGAGTAAATAGGGCAGGACACTGGTGGACAGACAGGTGCAGCCGGATAGGACAGAGAGGGCACTGGTGGGCAGTCAAATACGGCTGAGCAGGACAGAGAGGGAAGGGCACCGGTGGGCAGACATATACGGTCGGACAGGGTAGGAATGGTAGGGCACTGGTGGGCAGATAGATCCGGCCAAACAGAGCAGAGAGAAAGAGAGGACAGGACGCTGGTGGGCGGTCAGATACGGCCGGATAGGGCAGAGAGGGGAAGGCACTTGTAAAGAGCCAGATACGTCTGAACAGGGCATAGAGGACAGGGCACTGGTGGGCAATCATATACGACCGAACAGGGCAGAGAGGGCAGGGCACTGGTGGGCAGTCATATACGGCGGGACAGGGCAACGAGAAAGAGAGGCCAAGGCACTAGTGGCCAGTCAGATACGGCCAGACAGGGCAGAAAGGTCAGCGCACTTTTGGGCATACATATGTAAAGCTGAATAGGGCAGGGAGAAGGAGAGGACAGGGCACTGGTGGGCAGACAGATGTAGTCGGATATGGCAGAGAGGGCACTGGTGGGCAGTCAAATACGGTTGAGCAGGACAGAGAGGGCAGGGCACCGGTGGGCAGACAGATACAGCCGGACAGGGCAGAGAGGGCATTGCACTGGTGGGCAGACCGATACGGCCGGAGAGGGCGGGACACTGGAGGGCACTAAAGGGCAGAGAGTAGAGAAGAGAGTTCAGACTGCTGAGCAGTCAGATACAGTTGAGCATGGCAAAGAAGAAAGGGCACTGGCTCGCAGTCAGATCAGGGAAGAGACCAAGAAATGGCAAGACACTGGTGGGCACTGGGCCGATCACTGGTGGGCATAGACGGGGGACTGGTGGGCAAAATGCCCACCAGTCAGTAGCTTAAAATATGCCCTGAGCAACGGCTAACGGCGGAGATATCAGGCGAGGGGTTTTAGCCGGCGGGCGACAAAAACAACGGGACATATATTTGTGACCCCGTCTTGCTTTACCCGGGATACGTGGGCATCCTTGGTACCAAGGCCCTCTGTACGCACTGCGTCGTTGTACACGAGCCAGACGAAATATGGCACGACCCGTACGAAATATGGCGACGCAGAACGGACCATTGTAAAACATGAATATTATTAATTTTATTCAAATGAAACATTTAAGTAGGCTCTGAAAAGTATTTCTATCCTTTTCAAATGTTTATGTTTAAAGAACAGATATTCACCGAAGATATTGTAATTTATATCCAAACTTTGTCAACGCTGCTCTGGTAGAATTCCTCTGCTTACTACTGGTACGAACTAAGCCCAAAGTACCGCTTCTAGAGAAGGACTAAGACCGAGTGACAAAACCGCACTAGGCATCCGGATACATGAGTCGATTGGTCCGTTCTCACGGTCGGTACAGAGAACGTACGTACTGAGGCTGCTCTGCCCCTCAGAAAAGGTTTCATAGGGCACTGGCTGTGAACGAAATTAAACAACTCCTCAGGCGTGATCCCATTGATGAGTGTAATGCTATGCCATTTTCCGGCATGCCATTCTGTGTTGGTCTGTAATGGATATAACGAATGAAATTCTAACATTTCAGATCGCGTTTTTAACATGGGATATCATGAAGGATATCATTGATATTAACCTGATGTTCATACTTTACATAAATCAATCCTTTTCTGAATTACTTTGATTCTTGGGTACATTGCGCTTGCATCACTAATTTCAAAATGTCATTAAACAATATTGAGAAAAACTGTTTCCAATTTTTTCACAACGGTGTGCCAACACCTCAAGCTTGATTTTACAGGTAAAAATACATCACTTTTTGCGCCGTCAATATCAAATTACGGGACCTGACCCTAGTTTTCCGGTAAAATTGCTATTTTTTATAACATTTACATCTAAACACCAGCAAATTTTTATTTAAGACTAAAAGATTCTAGGGATCTATAGTTTATATAATTAGCATGGGTAGTCTCGAAGATATGGCCATTGGAAAAGTAAGGTTTCTCATGGGCTCGCAAAACTGCCTGAGGCCATAACTAAAAAAGCACGGGACGGAGCTAAAAATATTACAGCGTTAATCAACGCCTTGGACAACCTCTGTGTCAAATTTTCATCAAAATGTGAGATGTAGGGTGTTATCTCGGTCGATTTGACGTGCAATGTCCCAGTACCAGCTACTACGGAATGACGAAATGTCAAACCAAGCGTTTGCTACATTTACGGAGGTAGAGGTAAGGTAGTTTGCGGAGGTAGAGGTACGGAGGTAGAGGTAAGGTAGAGTACGGAGGTGGAGGTACGGAGGTAGAGGTAAGGTAGTTTGGGAGGTGAGGTACGGAGGTAGAGGTAAGGTAGAGTACGGAGGTGGAGGTACGGAGGTGAGGAGGTAGTGGGAGAGTACGGAGGTAGAGGTAAGGTAGAGTACGGAGGTGGAGGTAGGAGGAGAGGTAAGGTAGAGTAGGAGGGAGGTACGGGGAGGAAGATTGAGGTAGAGGAGGAGGTAGAGGTGGTAGTTGGAGGTGGGTAGGAGGTAGAGGTAAGGTAGAGTACGGAGGTAGAGGTAAGGTAGAGTACGGAGGTAGAGGTAAGGTAGGAGGGGGGAGGTGTTGGAGGAAGGAGGTAAGGAAGAGGAGGGAGGACGGAGGTAGAGGTAAGGAGTTTGGAGGTAGAGGTACGGAGGTAGAGGTAAGTAGAGTACGGAGGTAGAGGTAGGTAGAGTACGGAGGTAGAGGTACGGAGGAGGACGGAGGTAAAAGGTAGGAGGAGGGGAGGTAAGAGAGCGGGGGGAGGTAGGTAGTTGCGGAGGTAAGGTAGGAGGTGGAGTAAGGTAGACGGAGGTGGGTAGAGGGGGAAGGAGAGTACGGAGGTGGAGGTAAGGTAGTTTGCGGAGGTAGAGGTACGGAGGTAGAGGTAAGGTAGAGTACGGAGGTGGAGGTACGGAGGTAGAGGTAAGGTAGAGTACGGAGGTTGAGGTACGAGGTAGAGTACGGAGGTAGAGGTAAGGTAGAGTACGGAGGTGGAGGTAAGGTAGAGTACGGAGGTGGAGGTAAGGTAGTTTGCGGAGGTAGAGGTACGGAGGTAGAGGTAAGGTAGAGTACGAGGTGTAGGAGGTAGAGGTAAGGTAGAGTACGGAGGTAGAGGAGGAGGAGAGACGGAGGTGAGGTGGAGAGACGGAGGTGGGTCGGAGGTAGAGGTAAGGTAGTTGCGGAGGTAGAGGTACGGAGGTAGAGGTAAGGTAGAGTACGGAGGTAGAGGTAAGGTAGAGTACGGAGGTGGAGGCAAGGTAGAGTACGGAGGTAGTAAGGGTGGGGAGAGGCGGAGAGTACGGGGTGGAGGTGGGGTGGAGGTAGTAAGGAGATAGGGGGAGGGGAGGGAGGTGTAGGGAGAGTGGAGAGGTAGAGGTAAGGTAGAGTACGGAGGTGGAGGTAAGGTAGAGTACGGAGGTGGAGGCAAGTGGTTGCGTCATGATCCAGCAAAAACTTTTCTTTTGGGACCCAAAAAATGCCCAAATGACGGCTCACGAAAATCCCTGATCATCTTGGCTACATCAATGGTCGCCGGAATAGACTTGAGACATTCAATACAATTAAATCACCCTCGATTGGTTTATGATCTTTCCCTTAACACGCGCCCCGCTGGAGTCCCTGGCATGACGCGCCCCCGGGGGGCGTTTTTCGTCCCCCTCCAAAGCTCATTTCCCAGAAAAGCTAAAGAAAAATTACGGACGGCGTTCGAAATCTCTTGACGAGACGATTTAAGAAGTGTCTTTATGTCAGGTCAATGTTGAGGTCAGCATAGGTCAAAGAAGGTTCCATAGGCTTACAACAGGACAGTGCACGTTTCGCCCTCTAGATATTTACTCAGTGGAGCTAGAGAAAATATTTATGCATCATTTGACTCCTCTCATCGTGGCGAATCAAACGATGTATAATATGACCTTGCTAGGTCAAATTGTAGAAAATGACCTGACCTCGAGCTAGGTCAGGGTCACAGGGTGACTTAGTATGGTCATGTTGCATATTAATCGTCTCCCCGTGACAATATAAGCACAATGCAAGTAAAATAGGAGGTTTATCTCAATTCAGTGAGGAGTTATTGGAAAAACAATTACTGTATGCTCCTGTGACGTGACATGACCTTTAGAGGTCAGATAATAAAAACTCGACTTAATGGTCATGATCGTGGTGAGAATACATGGTGTGGCGGTTTTCAGCTTTATCTATCCAGTTTTTACTGAAAACCAGCCCTTTCCATTTTTCACCATAGACTTATAATGGGGTGGCCAAAAAATTGACCCCAACTTAGGTCAATAATATCAAAATTCCGAGATAACAGATTTATAGACCCTAATGACCTCATCATATTGTGAAAGCTTCAAACTGATCGATTGGCAGATGTTCCTTAGGCACCGCTTCAAACTCGTGATTTTAGGTTTTGAGGTCGGGTCGCTTGACCTTGGATAGCTCCTTGACCTGAAATGATCTGACCCAAAAAAATTTGGTCAGATGCGTAAAATTGATTATGGATAAGGTACTGTAAGTTTCGATGCTCTGCGTTTCTTCGTTTGTGCGTTATCTGGGGAAAACCAGGATGGGGGGTGAATTTTGCCCCCCCAGCGGGGCGCGCGTTAAAGTCTGTGATAAAACCTGCTTATACTTACACAAGCTACAACATACTTGATAGTGTGAGAACACCACGGGCGAGAAAGGCGCGGTTTCAATGTTCGACAGCTCATCTTGTTTTCTCTTAATTTGGAGACGGGATTTTGGTCTGACTTAGTGCACTTTGAGGGTCCCTGAGATCTTATGAGCTTCCACAGAGAAAGTGGATATTTTCAGCGTAGATTTGCAACTTTGTTCCGGATTTCGTCCCAGGACCAAAGCAGGAAAGAGAGCATTTAATGATGTCTACCAAGTTTTCTTTTTCTCCATTATGTCAACAAGGCACAGTTGGCCATGAATATGGTGTCAATAGGTTCCTGTACGATGCTTACTATTCAACTATGAATTGGGTGCATTTATGGCATTCATTTCGTGTGTCGGTTCTGAAAAGTTAAAATAGTTTTTTTGGTAATGCGGCATGTGTTTTAATGCGGCAAACTCGCTTTCTACGCGGCCGACCGTCTTCAAGGCCCGGCCGATTCCCTGAGTAAGGAGTATTTTGGCTCCCGAGAATCACTTCCAACATGGAAAGCGGTTGGCGACGCCATATAATTCTGGCAGTTGCTCTGTCGATAAGCACCAAAAATTAATATTGTTAAAAATTTTTTTGTTACTAGATGTTTTGCATCGTGTCGGATATGTTTGCAAGGGAACGGATTGTGAATTTTGATGCTTGTTCCAGGGAATTTGTTGAGAGGATAGGTGATTCCGATGTCAGCCTGATTGCCCTGTTGTGACAATCACATCGACAATCAGAAAGACCTTGTGTAGTGCCCCTTTGGTAAACAGGGTAAATTGTATGTGTGAATGGAGAACCATGTGCCGGTGTGGTAACTGGCCTTACATTCTGTAAATAAAAACTCTCCCTCCCTTCCCTCTCTCTCTCTCTCTCTCTCTCTCTCTCTCTCTCTCTCTCTCTCTCTCTCTCTCTCTCTCTCTCTCTCTCTCTCTCTCTCTCTCTCTCTCTCTCTCTCTCTCTCTCTCTCTCTCTCTCTCTCTCTCTCTCTCATGTGGAAACGCTGTTGCGAGGAAGACATGGCTACCTTCCATGTAGTGCCTTTGATAACCCAACCTTGTAGTCCCAGTCGATGAGATCCGATTCTGGAATGACACAGTCATAGCAGGTCAATGACCTTACGGTGACCTCAAAGACAGACAAATGACGGTTCAGTTATAGATTCGTATCAAACCTTAATGTTTCTATTTTATAGATATTTTATTGCGTTCCATTTGTCCGGAAAGGTTTTTGTTAGTTGCTAGTCACAATCCGCCAACACCCTCAGACTATGTACGAGGCGGGAGTTTCCATTTCCCAGCACCTCTTATAGGACAGTGTCACCACATTAAGTAGCGCATAGGCTGCCCCAGTCTCTCCGATCCGTAGCGCTTATAAGGGGCCGAGCCCTTACATGAGGGCCGCGGATGAGAGACTGAACCGGTGGGTCACGCTAAAGGCCGATCAGGCCCGTGCACCCACAAACAGAGACGCCGGCTGGCACGGCGTTGATTCCACTGTTCTTGAAGAAGTCCCCAGTGTACCACCACCTCCTGGATAGGATGTAACACCGGGAAAGGCTACCACAAATCAGCCTTGATCCAGGGACCTACCACGCCGAAGCAAGGCGCTTTTGCTCGCTGCACTCCGTCGCGGTGTCCCCCTCGTTTTCAGGCGACTCTCACTTGTTTGACATTCCAGCTGGTGTTGCGGCTGCGCGTTGATGACTTTTTGTACGGGTGTGCAATTCTGCCAATCAACTCTAAGGAAAGACAAGATAAAAATGGATGTCTTTCAATGTGGAATTAAATAGGCTTGTAGGGTCGGAATTTTGGATGAAAATAGTTGACCCAGGTGTCTAGTGTTAACATAGTTTTCGTACATTTTTAAGATTCGCAATTTTTCATGTTTGACCTTACCTGTGACGTCACTTCTTGATTCAGTACCAAGAAATTGGATTTCATTTACATGGCGAAAGCCTCATAAAGTAGATGGAAACTTAAGTGGTCAACTGGTCTAATTAGTAATTAAAGTGTAGGCCAAAGAAGATTTTTCACTGGCGGAAAGGTCTGAAATGTATAAATATCAAAATTGGAACATGAAACTGATGTGGACTGATGACGTAAAAGGATATCTGGATATGCAATACACCAGAGGCCAGTCTCAGGAGATTACTTCGCTATTCTGGGAAAAGCTTAAGTCGAATGGGAAGTTTCATGCCCTGATCATTATAGCGGCATGTGATGAATGTGAAAGGCTCAGAAAGCAGGCGTCGTTTGGGACGGGAGTTGTTCCGGGAGAGGGAGACAAGGGGAGGGTGGCGAGCCGGACCTGTGAAAAACCCACGGCGCGGCAGCTGGCCGCGCAGCCCGGCCATCTTTGGCTAACGTGGCGGTGTCAGACGTGCCTGCCGACTTTCGTACGTCTCCCCATGTCATGGAGATAACTTATGTTCCAACAATCATAATCTGTTCAATGGAAATGCTATGTTTGTCCAGGTAAAGCTGAAAAGTTGCTGCAGATTAGGCGGACAGCGGCATCGATGGCAGGGTTTTGGGAGTAAGCCAGGCACCACTACTCAGTACGGTCTGGTCCCCATGATGCAACGTTACGGTGTCCGCGCCATAATTCAGCCAGACGGTGATGCGCTCAGGAATTCGACTTCGGGGCCATGGCCACTTCGCTAGGCGTGACACTGTGAAGACCTCTGTGACCTAAGCCTTCCGCCGCATCGCTCCTTCAGTTCCTGCTTCGGGAGGTGTCTTCAAATCTGAACACCACGATTGCGGTTGGTGAACTCTGCCAAAGCTCCGGACACGAAGTGCGAAAAAGATGTTAAACAATTGCCAGAACCCCCCTGAACTGGCGCCGGGTCCTACTGGGAGCAAAGGCGGATGGCGGGTCTGAGTCGGTACCGGAAACGGCAGCTCCGCCGCCGCCCTAGTCGTATGCGCAGGACCGGTCCGGCTGCCGAGTGCGGGGTTTCCATGCTGGAGTGGGCTGACTTCACCGCTGCGTCAGCGGATTATCTGCATGTTCGATCGGTTCTGCATTACAAAACACCGAATCTGCATACCGTGGACACCGGGCGGCGTCGAATCAAACGGGTCCCGACTCCCCTCCGACATCTCCCTTGTCACTAAGCTCAATACTGGGCATCCTTCATTGCATCTTGTCTAACATTTGTAGCCTCTCTGGAAGTGTTAAGCTGGCTTGTTGTGGGCTGTAACATGTTTGTATGGCTGCTCCGCTGCCATGCATCACTGCCAGGTCCTCCGGTGTCCTAACAGCCGAAATCTCAGGCTGGGTCTGCTCTGCTGCCATGCATCACTGCCAGGTCCTCCGGTGTCCTAACAGCCGAAATCTCAGGCTGGGTCTGCTCTGCTGACAGGCATCACTGCCAGGTCCTCCGGTGTCCTAACAGACGAAATCTCAGGCTGGGTCTGCTCTGCTGACAGGCATCACTGCCAGGTCTTCCGGTGTCCTAACAGCCGAAATCTCAGGCTGGGTCTGCTCTGCTGCCTTGCATCACTGCCAAGTCCTCCGGTATCCTAAAAGCCGAAATCTCAGGCTGGGTCTGCTCTGCTGCCATGCATCACTGCCAGCTCCTCCGGTGTCCTAACAGCCGAAATCTCAGGCTGGGTCTGCTCTGCTGCCATGCATCACTGCCAGGTCCTCCGGTGTCCTAACAGCCGAAATCTCAGGCTGGGTCTCTGAGGTTTGGTTCATACTAGACCAGTACTTGCACTTTCCGTGAGATACCGACCCGTGTATGTTAGTCTGTGCTCTGGAAGGGCCTGTCATCTATTCCTTTCTTAAACCGCTCTGATACGGAGTAAATCTGCTCAAGGGTCAGTCCCGCCATGTAGGTTAAGTGTATTCTGTTTTGCCCCGCCTCTTGTTACAGGTCTGGTACGTTCGTGACCTCTGGGGAGGACGAAAGATCCGCCTCGGTCTTGGCTTGAATGACAGCCAGGAGAAAAATAAGGAAGTCATTAGATATGATGTAAAATTGATGTAGAACTACTGCCCCTAGAGCGAGTCGAGCTGGGCAAACAAAAAACATACAAAGGTCCTGAAGCTCGGTTTTTGCGATGCGCTTTCCTTGCGTGAAATCCGATTCTGAATCGATTTGGGGGTGTATACTTATTGATAAAAGTTGTCGTTAGATCTCAATGTGGCACAATTGTCTCTGCGTGGAATCGCATACGTACCTATAGTAGAGTCATGGGCGTTAAACCCTGTTCAACAACCAAAATTGAGTTAGGAAATGCACGTCCTCAACTAGCTTTGTGGCGCTGGTTTTGAATCTCGAATCTGTCTTTCTCTCTATGAAGCAAATATTTCGGGCTCCTTTAAATTTGTATTTTTCGCTGAGAAATCGTTTTTTGTTGTTGCAATTTCTTACTAAATCTAGGTAGCCGGCGGAATCGAATTCCAGTGTGCTTCGGAGGCTCCCGGCTTTGAAATATCGCCGAGTTTGGTGGTGCTGAGTGAACGGATATGCCACAGGTGAAGCCAAACTTGATGGTTGTCAAGTTTATTCAACTGACGCCGATTTGGATGGCATTCTGCTAATTGTAAGTTTATCAACAAAAAACATGAGCACGAGCGTGTACCCTTAGTGTGTTATGACTGTCATTCGTCTGCTTTGTCCAACCATGTCTCAAATTCAAAATTTATATACAAATATCTCACATATGGGGTACAATATGACATTTTCATTCTTGGTCTGATTTGTGACGTCGTTTATTGGCCCAATGCTAACCTATTCGGTATCATTCGAGGAACCAGAATATCAGAAACAAACTGGTATTTATTCGGACCCTCATTGTTGGATCTTCATTGTTGAGAAATCACAGCGCAAAGCCGATTTTGTTGTTGTTGATTAGTTCAAAATTTTGCATATTTGAAGATTTGAGGCTGATAGTGCAAAGCGGACTTATTCGAAGAAAGAGCCTGCTTATCAACTCCACAGCGGTCGGCCAACACCATTTTGTTAGGTAAAGATACACACTGACAAGTTCAAGTACAAGTTCAAGTACCTTTACCTTTATCGTTCTGTCAAATGGCTTTTCAATAATTTTGTCACTTAATCGGGAAAATATGACTTCCAAATGTTAGCTTTTGGGTCGCTGTACCAGGTTAGTGTAATGGATGATGACGTAGGAATCGTTCTATTCTGGATTTCTCGGATTGTGAAATATTTAACTCTAGTTTATTTAATATAAGCTATTTTAATAGTTTAAGGAACACATCTTAGAAAATGAATTTTTGTGATCTGAAGACGTCTAATTTTGGCACTATGATTTCAAACAACCCTTCAGAGGTCCAAGCTGAATTTCCGGATTGATGCGCGGAACACTGAAAGAACAAAAGTCCTGTCGGGATTACGAAACTGGTCTGGCTTGTGCTTACTGTAAAACAGGCTCTTCTGCGTTTTTCGGAGATTTTTGCGCAGTGGTCCCGGAACTCTCTTGACGTAGCTCACCGAGAGAAATTCGGAGGATGGGCAAGATTTTATCTCCCGATACTTTAATGGCATGACGGGAGTTCAGACTTCGCCCAAAAGAGAGGACATCGACACATTGTATGGCAGTTGCGGTGGCGCTGCGTGCTGGTTTTTCCCGGCTCTCTGTGATAAACCCGGATGAGACAGCAGGCCATATGATCCTTTAAACAATCCATATAGTATGTCATGTGCTGAACAGAAATGGAGGCTTGCAAAACCAGCCGGATGCTGAAATCCTAAAAGGCTTATAATTGCTGCGCAAAAATAAAAGAAACAATAATTTGCAATTTCGTCAGTATCCTCCAAACTATGAACAACGCGGGGAAAGTTCCTGAGAAGGAAGGGGCATGCAAATAGTATTATTAAAGGGAATGTGGCAGTAAAGGGAAGGGCGCAGTTCAAGGGAATTGGCGCAGTTCCAGATTGTAGTTGTATTAGGGGAAATCACTGTTGAAAATAATGTATTTGGCCTTATTTCTGCTGGAAATGGTCAAGAAGACAAATATTTCGCTTTTATTCAATTTTCCTCTGTTAAAGGTAAAATAAGTATCCAAATCAGCTTGATTTTAAATCAACGTACGATCTAGGAATGTTTTGTACCAGACTGAACAGGTTTGATTTGCACCACAAGTGGTACCAATACAAATGAAGCGTTTTCTGCTGAAATAGGCTATTATTAGGAACCAAAATGTCGCAGATTTCTGTTGTTTTTATGCACAGTTTTACACATATTTACGTTTCAAACTAGTCAGTAAGTTATGCGCATAGTCGCTAGTGCTTAGAGTCGCGAGTACCAGAGGTACGTTTAGCACGTAGTTTTTAAAGAGTTCCAAATAAGAAATATCGGTCGGTGCAGCGGGGCTTGAGCATTACGTCATGTTCCCAAGGACACCTCATGCCACGTGACCACCTGGGGAGGAGAGGGTGGAAAAGTGGTGAATTTTTACCCTTTTTTCTACGAACGGTAAGCTCTAGGACAAACGAAATGTCGATCATTTCGTTTCTTGGCATGCTTTACCACATGACTATCAGGGTTCAAATTCCATTATGAAGGTGGCACACTCCCTTCAGGGAACTGTTTCGATGTTTTCTCGGGAGCGCTCTTACTCCGCCGAAGGATATGGAAAGCCAGTCTCGTGACAATGATAGAGGAACGATATTAAAAGTATTTAGTGTATTTTAGAGGTAAAAGACCAATTAGTCATTACTACGGACTGCCATGTCAGCAAAGGTCATGTGCGAAAGGCCAAGCCACGCAGCGATTCCAAGCTATGGGTTGGGGGAGGGGGGGCAGACTGATTTGCGAGATAAGCACGAGAAACAGGTCACATCCGTAGTTTCAGATGGGGCATTTTCTAAAAAAATTCGGGTTCAAGGGAGAAAATGGGTATACGCTAGGATTCATAAGGCATATTTAATCATTGGAAGGGTTGATATTACTGTGTTTTTTAGGTTTGCTGGTTCTTTTCGGCATAATAGGCCTAATGAGGACTTAACGACCTTCAGCAACGGGCCCAATGGCTCTTACCTAACGAGGGGATGATGGTAAACCTACCCTTTTAGGCTTAGAAGGTTTCTTGTCCCTCTGGATAAAATCCGATGGACTCAGTGGTATGGAATTTTATCTTTTTGGAGATGCCCACATGAAAGATCGGGTCAGCGCTAAGATAGTATTGTTTTCCCCTCCTAGAATTTTTGGTCGGATTTTTTTAGTTCAAAGGGTCTCTGAGACGACTTAAGCAAAAATCATTGTCCATTTTTAGGTGATGGTTGTTGACCTTTCAAATTTGGACGTCCCAATGTTTTCCGGAAATCCACCTTGGATGGGCTGGGGATCAATGAAAGGGTCTGGGGATCGATGGAAGGATCTGGGGATCGATGGAAGGATCTGGGGATCGATGGAAGGGGCTAGGGATCGATGGAATTGTCTGGGATCGATGGAAGGATCTGGGGATCGATGGACGAGGCTAGGGATCGATGGAAGGGGCAGGGCCCAAAAGATATCATCAGTTTGCATACAAAAAGTCCCGCATCTGGCTTGAAAGCAACTATAAGTTACCGTTGAAAAAGGAATACCAGTCTAGTTGGGATGTCACTGCCCACCCAACCCAGTCCGACAGCGCCCCGAAGCGCCTGCTGCCTTCTGTAGGCCGAAGGTGGTCTGGCAGCAGGCGAACCGGAAGGGAAGAGGCCTGCTATATCGGACCCCGTAAATGCCACTGCCTTGCCACGCAGCCCACCACTTGAACGGCTCTGCTCTCCATGTGTTGCTATGCTGTGGCAGCACACTCGCCGTACGGCACGCTTCGTCCGCTGCCAATAGTGCAGCCAGACTCAAAGACGCTCTTCTTAGTTGACGCCGTTACATTCACTAGAAATACATCTGACCGTCTTATACTGTAATTACCGTCACTTCCCAAAATGCATTCTCTGTTCATCTATGTGGCGTTCTCGCCTTTCGTGAATCACACGGTTTTTATTCTTGAAGATTCTGTTCATATATGATTGAATTTTTACAATTATTAAAAAAACGCTTTGGAGGCACATGTCTTTTGAACTGTTTGATTGACAAAACGATGCATTGCTTGAAATGATAAACAATTTGAGTGAATCTGCCGTCGTCTTTCCGTGATCCGGGAGCAATCTGAAGATGATGCGAACATTAGAACCCAAATAATTTCAGAAGGTATAGAGAGTGCGAGAGACAAAAAGTATGTAGCTTTTACCATGCATCCCTTTTCCAAATAAATTTGGCAAAAATAAAGCAGTTAATCAGACGGTTTCATTCCACTGTCGTCTTTGCTGGGATGAATCTTTGGTGACCTTGGCTGAAGCAGCTAGTTATGTACTAGGTTCTGTGGGTTCTACTAGTATCTACTATCTACTATCGCATTCCAGTATTTTTTAGCCATACCAACATTTCTTTAGAATTTTTTTAAAGCAACTTCTTTGACTTGATAACCGGATGTTAACCCTCGTCCCTGGTGGGGGTATTTGAACACCCCCGCCCTCGGGTTTTTCCATTGGTACGGAAAAACGGCGGCGCTTCGCGCCGCCGTACTTTGCACACCTTATCCTTGATCAATTTCGTCACTTTCCCTAAAATTTTAAGGTTGGGTCATCTTAGGTCAGGTCACCAGTGCAGGTCAAGTGACCTCACCTCAAAAAATGTTAAATGTGGCAAAGTAAGAAATGGGTGAGTCTATCGGATTGAAACTTTACCGCATAATGGGCCCACCGGGTGCTACAACATATATTCCGGGATTTTTCATATCGATGACCTAAGGTCAAGCACGGATTATGACCTTTCCATTGGAAATACAGGGGCAAACATAAATTGGGCTGTATTTGTGTAGATACAGCTGAGAATGCCCTCATATTCTCCAAATCGTAGTATCCTGGGCCCCTTTCCAGGTTCATGTTGCAATGTTTTACTTGTGACCTCTGAGAGGTCATCTGGGGTTATTTAAGCAGTTTGTAGACTTATGTCAATAACTTCGGATGAAATGATGATACAGCTTTTATTTTTATATCATTGCGTTCAGATTGCTAGTGTTAGTCCATTGATGTGCATATTGGCTATGCTAGGTTAAAAAGTAACCTTGACCTGACCTGAGGTCAGGTCATTTTTATGTTTCGACCTAGTATGGTCGTATTATACATCATTCGAATCGCCGTGACAAGAGGAAGCGAATGGTGCCTAAAAATGATCCTAGCCCAACCCTGTCAGACGCTAGAGCCCAAAAAATTACTTAAAATTCCACTTTCTTTGACCTGTCATGGCTCGAATATTTATCCGAGCCAAAAAGTGACTGATATAGTTTATTTATGAATTTGTATGAGCTATCCACCAGTCATCGCGTTTTTTCGCTATCCTGCATAGGGGCCGAGTTCGAGGGGTGGGTTGTTCAAACACCCCCCACCAGGGCGAAGGTGGCTCGAAGGCCCACCGGGGTGCGGGTTAATACAGTGACTTAAGGTTCGTCGTCGTGTTTTTGGGTTTCATTTTAGGGGTGGATTTTACATTTGCCTCGTCCTCTCGTTATGTACTTTGTTATGAATGTCATGAATGCTGGCGTGGTCGGGTGTCATAAGAGTGATGTTTCGGATGACAGCTCTAATGGGCTTGCCCTCAGCTGTGAGCTCCAGGATCTCCGGCTCCAGGCTTGGGATGAGTTGTGAGTCAGCCGGAACCTTGACGAGATCAGTGGCTACCGGGATTACACCAGTGTGTAGGAACACTGCTGACGTATGGGCACCCTACGCCCTGGGTGGCTATGAATGCCTTGGATGCTGCGCTCCCTCGCACAAGAGGAAGATAAATCGCGGCGACAGGTCTGATGTGAAGAGGCTGCGCGGTACTAGCATGGAGCGAAGTTTTACCCAGCGGAACAGACAGCTTGGAAATGCCGTGGCCTGAGAGCGACACTTCAGTATGTTACCAGAGAATTCTTGCTGCGATAAGTTACTGCGATTAACCCGCGCCCCACCGGGGTCCGGCGCCACCTTCGCCCCACCGGGGCCATCGATAGCCCCCTCTAATCCCGAAAATATGGGGGTTAGCGCAAATCTGCAAGTGCATTGGAAAACTCTTGTGAGTTCAGTAAGATTTTACTTCGCATGCTTAAGCGCTCAAGTGAATGGTTGACCTCCAGAGGTCACGTTGGGTCACGATATGCTACTTCCACTATAATATGCAATGCTGAAGAAACCTGAGTATAGCTATCATGCCATGAGAGGTATTGAGATCTGGTAAAGTACATTTGATAGAAAAATGTCAGGGCTTTCACTGCTATGCGGAACAGATAAATTCCCGCCAGTGGTTTAACCTCCAGTGAGCACCTTTTGACCTACATGACCTGAGGTCAGGGAAGGTCAGAAAGTCATTTTGCCGTATATCAAATGAAAGCCAGTGACCAGAAATACACGATGTCATTTAATTCAGCGCTCTAGCTTGATTAGGTCAAAAGTAATCGTCAAAATACTGTTTTTGACCCCTGGTGAACTGTGATGACCTCAGATAGGTCAAAGGGCAAATATTGCCCCTGAAATCCGTGAAAGGGTGGCCAAGAATGATTTTCTGAGAAATCTGAGCATTTGCAATCATTTTTGTGACTTAGATCATAAGACAGCTTTTCCCATGTTTTCCTACGGGAGAGATCACCTCGTGACCTTCCTTCAGGTCATCAAATTGAAAAATCCCGGATGTAATTTTTTTAGACCCTGGAAGGGTCATCAAATGTAGACATTTTCGAATTGATCAGCCTAGAAATGAAGAGCTCAAAAGTTGAAGTGAAGTGACCTGAGGTGAGAGGGTGACTTGAGCGTGGCGGCCGTCCCTGTGCTTTGTGGGACCTTAAGCTTTGGCTTCCAAATTGACTCTTCATCGCGAGAGTTGCGCGTTCGGAAGCTGGGGTCGGGGTCTGTGAGAAGTCCATTGATGACTTAAGTGAGGTTCGGACTCCAATAACCGAACTTGCAACAACTTGGACAAAATTTTCTTTAAAAATTGTCATGCGAATTGTAAGGAGTCAAGCAAGAATGCTGTTCCATGAAATCTACTGGTCGCCAAGGGCTCTGCTGGTCAAAAAGAGTCCAGATGGCCAGAGAGGGTCCTCCTGGTTCCGAAGGCTGCTAGTTGAATGCTCAATGGCGGAACCGAACTGTGCTCCGCTTGCCCCGTGCTTTCAAGGGGGCTCTCAAGAACAGCTTCTTTCCAAGACCCCCTTCTCTGCTGATATCCCTGAGGTATATGTGGATTCAGGGGCATGGGGGTCGACCCCCCCCTGATCGAGTCTTGACGCTGCCTGAAGTGACTTCGCCTCTGAAAAATTCCTTGGCTCTCTGAAGCTTCACTCACCTCTCTGCTCCCCCGTTGTGAGTATCAGCGCGTCCGTGGTAAGATTTGCTGCCCGCCTGGCGGGTTGTGCCGCTCAGAAGTGGCGTTCATCAGGTCCGAGCAGTCTGGTTACCCCCGCCAGCTTGAAGTGCTGGATCCGCCCACGCTCTGAGGTTGTTATTGAGGTCGCCAATGTAAAAAGATGGTTGTTTAGGGATTCACTGTTAACTGCAGCTTCCAGAGACAGATCCAAGAGGAGCGAAGGGGGCATTGGTCCCAAGCATGGATGCCCTGTATTTCATTGTTTTTCACAGTAAACCACCTCTCTAGAAAGTTGCGCCCCTTTGTCAAAATTACATTTATCACTGCCTTTTAATACTGTTGAAACACGCCCCTAGCTTGTAAAGGATCAAGTCGAGGAGCGAAATCCTAGATCCGCCACTGGTTTGTTCTAACATATCTCTTCTAATAATCATTCCTGCACGACCGACTGAAGAACATGCCGAAAATAAATAGTGTCAAGCGAGTCAACTTTTGAGTGTTAAAAGCACAGAAAGAACTGCAATTTAATTGTTTTCCGAGGATTGATTGCACAATGCACACCCAGTTTGGATGGCGAAGGGAGTCTTCAGTCTTCGCGGGCTTCTTCTTGCGCCAGGCGCTTTAGGAGCAATTGTGCCCCACCATTGGAAAACAGATTGTGCCGGTGATCTGGTACATGAGCCAAAGCTTTTCCAGTTAAATGATGGTTTTGTTAGTGTGTAGCGATTGACCTATTTGCGTCAGCTTGTTGAGAGGGCCTTTAGGTTGTCCAAAACTTGTTTCGTGCTGCAGTCATGTATATCTGGTTTTTGATATTGATGCCGACGTTGCGGGGGTGTTGTCGTTAGAGGACCTTGTTTGGCCGGAAAGCTGAGGTCGACTGCGACAGGGCGACTGCGGCGCTGGAAGCGGCCACACCCGGCTCGGTGTCGGGGCGCCGGAGCCAGAGCACACCTGCTGCGTGTGCTCCCTGGTCGACTGAACACCGGCGTAGTCGCGATGATCGCTGGCAGAGCCTTCAATGCCTACTTCCGTCCAGGATATTTTAAGGAGCTTTTCTGTCCTTCCTGTTTCTGAGAAAATGTTCCGTTTCCGATTTGACGTGCCCTACGTTTCCGACTTAACGCCTCCTTAACTGTAGTCTCTGTCCTGACGCACCCTGCGGGGCAGGGGGCGTATTTCGCTCTTATACCTATCTTATTTCGTAGAAGAGCTAAAATAAAGTTATGGTCGGTGTTCGAAAGCTCTTGACGCGCCGAAGAGAAATTGTAATCATTTTCAGGTCGGGTCAAAGTTGAGGTCAGGTGAGGTCAAGAAGGTTTCATAGGAGTACAACAGAGGATTTCAGATTGTCTTCCACAGATTCTTGATGAGCTGCACTAGAGCGAATATTTTGGCATCATTGGAGTCCTCGTATCGTGGCAAATCGAGTGATGTATACCTTGACCATGACAGAACAAAGGGTGAAAATGAGAAGACTTCAATTCAGGTTAGGGTTTCATAATAACCTGGTATGGTCATATTGCGCACACATGGACTTCCTTCGACAATACAAGTACAATGACATCAAAATTCATTTTCTGTCCAATTCAGTGTGACATTATTGGCAAATGAGTGACAGCCTGCTTAAGTGACCTCAGATGACCGCTCAGGTGTCGGATGCTCGAGCACTTCACTTGATGGTCAGGAGCGTGCCAGAACTACATTGTATGAGGCTTTCCAACTGGATCCAGACCTTATTACTCTAAACGAGCCATAATCCCCCCCCATATACTTACAATGAGGTGGCCAAAAAATTGACCGCACCTCAGATCGACAATAAGAAACATCCAAAAAAAACAGATTTTTATACCCCAATGACATCATTATATTGTTCAAGTTTGGAAATGATCCGATGACAGATGTTCCTTTGGTGCCGCTTCAAGCTCGTGATTTTGTGTTTTGAAGTCGGGTCGAATGACCTGGAAAAGCTCCTTGACCTGGCGTGAGCTTACCTAGAAATGTGGTCAGATGTGTGAGATCGATCAGGGATGGGGCGCAATAAGTTATGTTGCTCTGGGTATCTTTGTGTTTGCGTTTTTTTTAGGGAAAACAGGAAAAGGAAGAATTTCGTCCCTCCCCTACACCGGGCCCCGTATAGGATCAAGGTTGATGCTCTTTATGAACATGTCCATAAATATTAAAAGAAAACATGTCTATGAGTATGTTTATCGACGATTTAACACTCACCTACAGTTTTTTACTTGTATTGTGTAAATCCTGAGACAAGCACTTACTGCGGACATAGAGATAAAGTCAGCAGAAATGCCTGAAATTTCTAACACACTAGATGACCTCACTGAATGTTGATTTAATACCCCGGTTCATATTTCAGTGATGACCTGCTCCCCATTTTCGCCCTTGATTGGTTTCACCACCAAGTTTCATTTATGCTGAAATTATAACGATATATGCCAGCAAAGTGAATACAGCGATGCTTCTGTCGTTCTCCTGACGAGCACGAAAGTGATATGGCGGGTGATAGTACGAAGGATAACAACTGGCATGGCTGCAGAAGTAGCAAAGGAAAACACAAAGATGAAGCCTGTCTCTGCACGGGGGCATTAATGTTCTGAAGCTCAGAGCGGAATAAGAAGGATGTGGGGAATTCTGATGCAATCGTGGAGCTAAAAATGAAGCAACACTAGATGGTGATAAAGCGTTAGCTTCTGGTCTATCCATCCCTCATAGTCCATTAACCCTATTTGTCGGAGGAGGGACGGATTCTGCCCACCCCTCTATTTTCCCAGTGTATCTCACTAAACGATTCGCGATAGAATACGAAACTTTTATTTGGATTTTGCCAGAACTAAATTGAGTGGATTTTGTTCCAGTTCTGGGAGGGTATTTTGTGCAGGACTGGATCTGTGGTTTGGTTTTTAAGAAGGATATATTCGCAAACCGTGCTTTACCGTGTATGCTGTGTACAATGCGATCCTTTTAGAACAAAGCCGTCCGTAAAATTTGTGGATCAGCTACGATTAAAAGAGATGTCATGTGGTGGCTCACTCAAAATTTTACTGAACTTTTGTCGGGGACTATTGCACTGGCTCAAAATGAACGGTTTCTAACGCAATTGGGTTGCATTTTTGCAGTGTGAAAATATTGCCTAATACTGCCTACAGCACAGCTAGGAGGAATACTAGTAACCATACCTTGTGCCCAAACCTATCTTTTATCGTATTGAAATGTGATCGGCATGTATTAGCATGCATTAAGCATAGCATGGATTAACGTGGGTTCAATCACCACGGCGGGAAGCCGCCTTCCGTGTCCGATCTGACCCGGTGGAGAGGATCCTTAAACACCCACGCCAATAATCCCTGTAATTGGGCAAGTGTGCCTGTTGGGAGTGGCCCTAATAATAAGATAAAATAAAAAATGTTCAGGTACTGTAATTTAGGTGAATCTCACGCATGTGCAAGCGTATTGCAGGTTTTCTCAGAGCAAATGAATGGGAGAAACATTTTGAGCATGCATTTAGTTTCGGGAACAAGTAAGGGTCCCTGCCTTGCCCCTGATAGGAGTAGGGGCAGCCAGGGGTATGGCAGGAATAGGGTTAACATCCGCACTGGAGAGGGCTCTGGCACAAACGCGCACTGGAGGGGGCTGGTAGCCCCCCTGAGATCTCGGAAACTAAAATATGTGATAAACGCCGGCTGGGGGTGGGTGGCTGATCTACATCTTAGCCAATTTTCATTGACCTAGGTCAATGATTTCAAGGTCAAATCTTGGACGTGTGTCGGACCTGTTGGGAAATGCCGTAATTACGCAGGAAATCATTGGGAATATGTTCAAGGCCAATCAGAGTCATAGAGAGAAGATCACCTGCAATCTTTCCTCAAACTTTAGGGTCAAGGTCATTCAAAGCCATTGTTCTATGACGTCACAATATGATATACGCCCTATAATGTACACTGTAACTTGCACTATAGGTATGCTACCTGCTTCACTAACCGTATAGCAGTATAAGCTATGACATAGCATAATATACGTCAGACTGGGTAACGCCATTTGACGGGAAACATTGGGGCCAATGACCTTGAAAGTGCTGATATGGCCTTGATATCTGACCTTTGACCTTGATCTTGACCTTTATGTGTAGTTATCCAGACATATCATCCGGCTCATATGACGTTATAACGTCACAACTCGGTCTCCAATGCAAGCAAACTGGTCCGACCACGGGATTGTGGCGGTCTCAAAATGTAGGTCTGACCTTGAAGGCCTTTAAGTCAAATATATATGGACCGATTTTCAAAACTATTTCACCAATCGATGCGCCGTTAAATTCTGTTAAATGTGGCGGAGTATCGTTTTTCGGCTACGAGTGGTTCTCCGGCCACCGCTAAAAAACAGGTGGAGGGGAGGGGGTCTCCGAGGCCCCCCTGCAGTGCGCGTGTTAAGCTCTCACATCTTTTTCTGTATGGAATTCTTGCCAGGTCACGTAATGCTCCAAGGTATCCGCCTATTGACTCTGTAAGGCCCATCCCTTTCGTCTCCGACATGGTGTTTGGCTTTTTATTTTTACCACTTGATGCTAAGGGAAGAAAAAGATCGAGGTGGAAGAGAAGTAGTCTGAATATATATTTGAAACTATTTTCTGGAGACACTTCATTGTTTGCTGATATTTTGTGCGTTGAATAACTAAGCGCTTTGCGGATTAGCACATAGCGGACCTTTATATAAATGGTCGGCAGAACACAGTGCACAGGTTGGATCCAAGAACACTTGTTATGGGGCGAACATGACACATGGAGTCTCAGCGCGTGGAAAAGGCGGCCGCTCCTGCCCTGAGACGCCGCTCCCAGCTGGGAGACTCTTGACCATCGACTGCTATTACTCAAGGGCACAATGACGGTGGTCTTCATTTTACGCTCGCTGACTCATAATGGCTAATTTGTGGCGGTCTGCATCACGACCAACCTTGGGAAGAGTTTAATCTACACTATGCCTTGGTACCTGGAAATGAGCTATATTTAGAAATGTGAAAAATTTGCAGCGGATGCCTGCATTTGGCGGAGCTTTGTGTAAAAAAATCTGAGTGTCACAGTTTTTTATAGCTAAAACTATTGTTTTCTGCTCATTGTATTTTTTGCAGTTTGAACTGGTTTTGATAAGGCAGAATACAAAAATATTAACAGTATTGGGAAGATTGGCTTATTCTTTCTGTGAAAAAGATTTCGCACCCAAGTTGAGAAGATGTTTCATGGACTGCCCCCTCGAATCCCGGACGTAAAATGGAGCGAACGCTGCCAGGTTATATGTTCGGGCACGGCGCTTCATCAGAACCCTGATAGTACACAGGTAAA
Source organism: Lepas anatifera (assembly GCA_034440635.1). Classification (NCBI taxonomy): domain Eukaryota; kingdom Metazoa; phylum Arthropoda; class Thecostraca; family Lepadidae; genus Lepas; species Lepas anatifera. Next base: position 86,125 of record JAOTON010001871.1, on the reverse strand, counting down.
ATCCCAAAATATTGGTCTTAGTGTAGCAAGACCTCGAATGAGTAAGCGAAACACATTTACGCACAAAATAGGGATATCCGAGACAATTATATGTCGCCTATGTAAAATGACACCAGAAACACCTGGGCATTTGTGCGTCAGCGGTGATAACGTATGCAACTTCTTCTCAGCAATAGCTGGAATGCTCAGAAGAAAACATAACTTTCGGGTTACGAGAGACAAGATTAGTTCACTTTTTTATGATAAAGACGATAGAGATATTTTTGCCATGATTAATATGGTGGCAATTAAATGCATATGGTTTGCGAAATTAGAAACAAGACAGCCCTGCCTACAACATTTTGAACATATTCTTAAGAATGAGTACAAAATTGAAAGAACTGCTTGCCTTCTATCTGACAAATTTATGAACTTTCAAGCCAAATGGGAGGGCTTACACGGCTCGCACTCGTCATCTAGTGCCCTTTATATGTAACGTGAAATTAGTGGCGTATATCATACCGTATCTGCTTGCTGGTACTGCGTTGCTCACATCTCCCTTTGTGCATCGTGGACTGTGCTTTTTGTATCTTTGTATTTGGTACTGCTTGTGAACATCATCAGACAATGGCTTCGTCTGTTAACTGTGTTGATTTAAGTGCCCTACTTTGATGACTTTGTGCTACCTGCTTCGACCTCCAATAGTAAGATCTTGGCTGGATGGTAAGGACCGCTGCGGCGAGCGAGCTTAGATTTTAGTTTGCTACCGTTTGGATGATACCCTAATGATGTATGCAAATAAAAGACGGAGAAAAGATACACACAATTCAAGGTCTTGCTGCAATATGACCAAGAATTTGTGATTCACCTTTTGTGCTATGGGGATTCTGATGGCGGACTGTGCCTGAATATCCATTCCATTGTATCCAGGCACAGCAGGGATCCATTGTATTAGCTTCATTCTGCATCCAGGATTGGAGGAGGCAGGCCATTGAACATCTTATCATCTTATAACCATGCTCGGGCTCAGCACTGCGACATCTGCTGACTTTGCATGTCTCAATTTTCGGACGCCCAGCTCCCAAATGAGCTGAGATGGAACCAAGTGTCAGCACCCAAGAGCAAGCCTTGTTCTTGGGTGCTGACTTTCAAGCCATGCTTTGGATTCCTGGAATATATTTTATCATGGTACCAAAATGCTCAGCAATGTCTATGCAAGTGGAAACTGGAAATCTGTGGAAAACGTAAAAGGCTCGTTGAAAATCGATCATTCACAAGCATTTACCCATCAAATCATTAACAACGGTGCCCTAACGTAAAATTGTCAGTGTGAGCAAGCTATTAATGTCCTTAGATTTCTAAGGTTTTGTAACAAAAAGCGGTATTTCGTGTTGGCAGTGGTAAAGCGTAGATAATCAGAGTTCCGTAAACAGATGAATAAGAAAAGTGGGAATGGAAGTGGAAAAGTGAAAAGCATGGCCTTGTCTTTATTTGAAAAGTGTCTTGTTTCTATTAGTCCCAAAGAGTCTCAATTGTCGCCATTAACACGCGCATTGACGGGGGGCGGGTACCCGCCCCCTCGGGTTTTTCGGAGATAGCAGAAAAACGGCGGCGCTACGCGCCGCCGTACTTGGCATTCCTTTTGCCTCATCATTTTTACAACTTCTGTGAAAATTTTAAGGTTAGGTCATCCAAGGTCAGGTCACCAGTACAGGTCAAGTGACCAGACCTCAAAAAAAAGTTTAAGATAGCATAAGTCGGAGCAGGGTGAACTTATCCGATTGAAACTCATATCACATAATGGCCCCACCGAGTTCTCTAAAATGTTTTCCGGTATTTTTGATATCGATGACCTAAGGTCAGGTACGAGGCATGACCTCTCCATTGGAAATACATGGGAAAAATGGTTTTTACGGAATAACTCAGTAACGGATGGTGATAGAGCATTTATTTTGGCTGCATTATACTCGCCTGGGCTTTGCGGTTCTAATGATATGCATTTTATATAATTTGACCCTGGCCTGACCTCAGGTCAGGTCAAATCCTTGATTTTATCTAGCAAGGTCAAATTATATATCATTCGATTCGGCTTGCTGAGAGGATTCATATAGTTTAAGTCGTTTTGCTCTATCTTTACTTGTTCAGATGTAATGGACGAAAAACTGAATTTACATGTTATCCCTATGACGGCATGTTTTGACCTCTCGTGACCTTAAATGTGACCTGACAAAAAAATGGTTCAAATGTTTTCGATGGAGACGTGGATGGGCAACCCAACGCCGTTGACCGTTTTTCGCTACCTACCGTGGTTCTCGAGATCTTAGGGGGGCGGGTACAATAGCACGCACATACGGGGTCTGAGCCACCTTCGCATGACGGGGCGGGTACCCGCCCCCCCGTCAATGCGAAGGTGGCTCAGACCCCCGTCAATGTGCGTGCTAATTTGTTTGCATGGTCGCGTCATTAGCTGTAAAATCTAGTGCTGCTCTTCCGGTGGTTCAAAGCTCAGCTTTTGTCCTTTCCCAACCATCGTTGTGATCTCCAATCGTCCGTTTGTTCGGAATATTATGACTCTGTGGTATATGTAAATGTATATTTATGCCACATACGTATAATTAGGTTTGTGGGGGAGAGGGAGGGGCTTGTTTGCGGTTCGGTAACACGCGTAGTAGAGGGCCGGACCAAAAGTGACCCCCACAAAATTTTTCAAAGTGATCAGAGAACTGTCTAGAGTCCTAAAACTCCGCAAAAACCACCTTTTTATTGATGACCCGGTATATATACACTATCATTTGACACGTCAGCACCCTTTGAGCTTGAAATGAGGGGCTAACCTTGAACTCGAAATTAACATCAGGCAGCTTCCGCTATAACGAATATGCGTCACACTAGGTATCAACATTGACCTCATGTTAGGTGACCTTGACATTTTGCCCCGATCTTATAGCACTATAACGTTACCACTGGTCTACCAGTGGTAACGTCATAGTGCTATAAGATCGGGGCAATATGTTATATATATATATATATATATATATATATATATATATATATATATATATATACATATATATATATATATATATATATATATAAATAATCGTGGTCAGGGTTATCCTGGCATTTCTAGCTCAACGGGTGCTGAGGTATAAGTCATAGTGAACAGTGAAGGGAATAAATCATATTTTGACGTCCTAGGACGATGACATTGAATGAGCTTGACCCTAACATTTATGAGATATCATTTCATGGAAACTGCTCTCCATGATCTCAGACAGTTTTTTGTGAATTTGCGATTTTATTGTTGTTGAGGAATCTTGGCATTTCTAGATAGATGTAAGGCATCGCCCAGATTTGACTTGTATGACCTCGTTTGGTTTTGAAGACTGCCGTAGGCTCGTTCAATTTAGCTATGATTAGGTCTTCATAGCTTCTCTATAATACTGATCATTGTAGTCCTTCGAAAACCCCAAGCGTATTTGTTTTTAGCTTTCTTTGTTTTTGAGACCTTATGGAGGGGCACTTTAACCCGCGCCCCACCGGGGGTCCGGCGCCACCTTAGTCCCACCGGAACCATCGATGGCCCCCTCTAACTCCGAAAATATGGGGGTTAGCACAAATCTGCAAAGTGCTTTAGAAAGCTCGTATGAATTCAGAAAGAAATTACTCTGCTTGTTAAAGCGCTCAGGTCAATGGTTTGACCTCCGGAGGTCAATCTAGGTCATGATGGGCTATTTTCACTAAAATATGCAATGCTTAAGAAAACTGGGCATAACTCTTATGCCATTAGAGCTATTGAGATCTGGTAAAGTACATTTGATATGAAAATGACAGGCCCTTTTCGGCTATATGGAATTTTATGACCTCCCGCCAGTGGTTTGACCTCCAGAGGTCACCTCTTGACCAGATATGACTTAGGGGCTTGAAAGGTCAGAAAGTGACCTTGCTATATATAAAATGGAAGCCAGTGACAAGACATACACGATGGTGTTTGATTCAGTGCTCTAGCGTAATTATGTCAAAAGGTATTGTCATTTGACCCCTGGTTACCTGTGATGAACTCGGAGAGGTCAAAGGGCAAATATTGCCCCGGGGATTCGTGAAAGGGTTTCCAAGAAAGCTTTTTTGAGCAATCTGAGCATTTGTAATCAAATTTTGTGATTTGTAGAATATAAGACAGCTTTCCAATAGTTTTTCATTGTGAGAGGTCACCTCATGACCTGACCTCAGGTCACGAAATCGAAAAATTCCGGATATACATCTTGTAGACCCTGGAGGGGTCATAAAGTTTAGGAAGTTTCAAATCGATCGACTTGGAAATTTAGCTCTTATAGAGCTCAAAAGTCGAAGTGAGGTGACCTTGGTTGACCTCGTTTGGTGACCTGACCTTCGGTGACCCGGGGTAACAAATCTTAGGGATGGTGAAAAATGATGGTGTGAGAGATAGAGCCTTCAACTGTGCTGCTGCTTCTCGTCGTTTTCCTGTTATTCCGAAAAAAACCTTAGGGGGCATTGATGGGCCCTCGCCAGTGAAAAGGTAAAGACCCACTTCCTCCTTATAAAACGGTCAAAATGGATTTGTCATGAAACATGGAACTGCTTGGCATAAAGGTATTGTCAAGTCTTAAGTTTCGATGAGAAGTTGTGCCGGTGGCGGCAGGGTCTGAGACGCTGTCGTATGGAAATACAGATTTCCGGTGAAGGGTATAATTTTGATTTCTTATTAGTTGTAACAGAATATTTTGGCTTGTATTTTTTTCAGTGTCAATTTATAAAACTAAGGGGTCCGTAAAAATTAATCAAACACTTCGGACCCAAATTCAGAAAATGGAAATCATTACCCTGTTTCTATTTCTATCCCACTGTTTATTCCCGTCCAATCCCCCTTGAACAGCCTGTACGATCTCGATCGCTTAAGCTCGAAAGCCTGGTCGAAGGCAGATAGATTGGGTTAAATTAATGCAAAGTTCTGACTGCACCACCAGCAGCTGAATTGAGAGGATGCAGGGCGTCTCTGCACTGCGGACGCTCCCGGTCCCGCGCTGCCGCGGTATGGGCTCATTCAGGCGCAGCCGAGCTCCATCGCCGGACGGTATTCCCAGCCGCCCGCGGGCTGCCACCGCTTAGTATAAGACGCAGGTTGTGTCGGAACAGGGCATCATTGGCGCCACCTCCTCCGCGGCGACAACATGAAGTGCTGTCTGTGTGTGCTGGCGTGCCTGGCGGCGGCGACCGCGCAGATCGCCCCGCCGTCCGGCCTGTACCAGACGCCCTCTATCGGCGGCTCGTCATCGGGTCAGCACGGCAGCGGCACCGGCACTGGCACCGGCTGCGGCGGCCCTGGTGCCTCCGGTTGTGGTGGAAGCTCCGTCACAGTCTCGCACACTGGCGGCAACGGCTGCGGCGGCCCTGGTGAACCGGGGTGCGGAGGAAGTCAGCCAGGAGCCAGTGGCTGTGGAGGCCCCGGACAACCCGGATGTGGAGGTTTCCCTGGAGGGAGTAGCTCAGTCAACCAAGTATCTGTGGGCAGCATCTCTAACGAATACGTACCTCCACTCGGGGAGCAGCCATTGGTAAGTTCTTTCATTACTCAGCCAGTCAACGAGGCTCCTGCAGTTGTGGGTTGTGGAGGCCGTGGTGGCCCTGGATGCGGAGGAAGTCAACCAGCTATCGTCGGCTGCGGCGGCCCGGGACAACCCGGATGTGGAGGAAGCTCCAGCACCGTCTTAGTGGCTGGTAGTCAGCCTGCAGGCAGCGGCTGTGGAGGTCCTGGACAGCCCGGATGTGGAGGAAGCTCCAGCACCATCTTAGTGGGTGGTAGTCAGCCTGCAGGCAGCGGCTGTGGAGGTCCTGGACAGCCCGGATGTGGAGGAAGCTCCAGCACCATCTTAGTGGGTGGTAGTCAGCCTGCAGGCAGCGGCTGTGGAGGTCCTGGACAGCCTGGATGTGGAGGAAGCTCCAGCACCATCTTAGTGGGTGGTAGTCAGCCTGGAGGCAGCGGCTGTGGAGGTCCTGGACAGCCCGGATGTGGAGGAAGCTCCAGCACCATCTTAGTGGGTGGTAGTCAGCCTGGAGGCAGCGGCTGTGGAGGCCTTGGTGGACCTGGATGTGGAGGCCTCCCTGGAGGAAGCAGCTCAGTCCCAAAAGTATCTGTGGGAGGCATCTCGAATGAGTACATCCCTCCTCTACGGGAACAGTCATCAGGGAGTTCTTTCGTCAGTCAGTCAGTCAACGCTCGCCCTGCTGTGTTCGGTGGTGGAGGCGCTCCGGGAGGAGCTATTGGTGGTCAGCAGGCTCCAAGCTTTAACCGGCGGCCGAGCAACGAGTTCTTGAACAACCCCGGGAAATTCTCCAACCAGAAGTTCAGCAACCCTCCTCTTTCCTCGGGCGGCGGGTTCGGTCCAGTGCGTAAGCAGGATTACTCGTCTAACGTGTTCCTCGGAAGTCCGTCATTGTCGCAAACCGCCAAGAGACCGGGACTTCAGGGTGGTATCAGAAGACCAGGCATGCAGGGTGGCTCCGTCACCACACAGACCGTCAGGAGGCCAGGATTCCAGGCCGGCTCTGTTTCCACGCAGACTGTGGTAAGCCAGGGTGGTGGAGGCGCAGGCAGGCCCGCTTTCGGTACAACACTCGTGTCGGCCGGCCCCTCTAACGGCATCGTCTCCACGTCTGGTACTGGCTTCGTTAGCTCCGGACCATCAGGTGCCGGTCCGAGTGGCCCGAACTTCCAACCGCAGCAGAGCGGCAGCTTCCCCGCCAGCGGCAACAACTTGGGCGGCCAGCGGTTCTCGGGTCAGGGCGCAGGTGTGCCCGGTCGGTTCACCGGCGTCGGCAGCGGATTCCAGAACCAGATCCAGCGGGTGAACGTCAATCCTGGCGGCGGCAACTCCGGCCCCATCGGCCACCAGCTGGGCACTTGCTCGTCTTCTCTGGTGTGTGTGCCTGAGGCCATGTGCAATCCGTACACGGGCTTCGTGCGCGGTGGCCTGCGGTTTGAGCCTGAGGAGCCGTCGAACCTGCCGACGGTGGCTCTGGACCGGTGTAACAGGCTGAAGGACGGCGGCGCCGGCGAGGGCGTCTGCTGTCAGATGCCCCACATCAACGACCCGTGGCCGCGGGACCAGTGAGAGACTGAATGGTTGTTGCTGATTCATATGTTGGGTGTTAAATGCTTTATTACAAGTTCCATGGATCAGCGGGTCTCAGTTTTATTTTTATAAGATCTCCTGAAGAACACCAAACTGATTAACTCGTGCCTTTAATGTGCCCTTTGTTACTGAATTGAAGAGGTGTTCTCTGTTGTTGGGGCATTGTTCGCTCCGTGGAAGGCGGAGCGGAGGCTCTGGAATGCTTGAATTGCAATGGTATGTGAAATAAATGAGCTTGAGAAAATCACCATAGCGTGTGGGTGGCTCCCATGCAGAAGGTAAATGTGAATATTCATACAAGATCTAAATTTCAATACAAGTTCACGCCCTGCCGAATCTTAAGGTAGACTTGCCCGGACCACTGACTTTTATCATGACAAGACAGAGTTCGGGCGCTAGTTAAGATAGTTTAATCTTCTACTACGTATGCGTTCACTGATAGGTTTGGTGCGGAAGATGAAGATGGTCACGGCGTCCCCCGAAATGGTTACAGTGCCCCCTGAAATAGTCATGGTTCCACCCTCAAATGGTCTCAGCGCCCCACTGAAATGGTCACGGCACTCTTCTGGAGGTCAGTGGCATCCCCTTAAATATCGACTCCCACCCCGCCCCCCCCCCAGGGTGCGAGTATCGGCACCCCTCACTGCTGGCTTTGGCGTCCGTGTGGTAGTAATTTTGCTGCCCAAATGTGACGCCCCTGGTCTAGGTGGTGCCCCTTGGTCTAAATAGCGCCCCCTGGTCTGGATGGCTCCCCTGGTCAGAAAGAATGGCGTCCCCTCTTCTGGATGGCTCCCTCGATGAATTGCCACTCCCCCTTCCCGATGGGAGATGCCATATCCGCGTATGCCAGTGGATCACGAGCTTTTCGCTGGGGTACTTGCGATATTCACGATCAGGGGACACACCGGCCATCCCCTTCCCCCCCGCCCCACCCCAGATAACACTCGGGTTTGCCCGATTTTGCAAAACACCAACTTTTTTCGAAATACTCAGTTTACCCCGCCCCCCGTTCAACAAAATGGGCTGTCACAGTGGCGGATAGGGATAGGGGTGTAAGCCCCTCTGAAATGTCAGAGTGCCTGTAGCAAATGCATGGGCGGAGGCAGTTCCAGGGCAATGGCGTGGGAGGGTTGTGTCCCTAGCCCCCCCCCCAATGAAGTCCTGGATCCGCCACTGCGCTGACACATCGCCACTCTACATTCCGTTTTCGATGCCCTCGAGCTGGCAGTGGCACATAGCTTTGACTTTACCCTAAAATGGTTTGTTGAGAGAGGGTTCACTGCAAAGACGCCATGATTCCACCGGCTCTTGTGAAAATTATGAGCATGGCTCCGATATTTGTTTCATCCCGCCGTGATAAAAAGGCTCAGTGAAATGCACAGACAACGCTTAACAGGACTTTGCTCATCAAATTTTTATATAATACTAAGGATCGGTACACGGATTTAATACACGCAGGCCAATGCACAGTAGGAACTTTTCCACTAGTAGCCTGAATTTAGTCAAAAGTTAAAAATTCGTTTTTTGGACGAAACATGCTCTCAATTTATTTGAAATTGTCCACATTTTACTACGGTGAAGATAAATTTTGTCTCCTTTTGCTAAAAGTGGGTGAAAAATATGTGTAAAGTCGGAGCAAGCTGGACATCCAGTGTTACCTGTTGCAATGCCAGAAAATGATGGCAAAATGCGAACGCAAGTGAGACGTCCGACATTGTTGAATGTGTGCCAAATTCGGTATTTCTGGAAAGCTTGACTCTTTTGATGTCTAAAATAACCATCGGATTAATAAAAAATGTAATAGGAATAAAATTATATAATATTATATTGGACCTTGTTTCTACCCATTTTCAATTTCGGGTCTCCAAGAAATGTGTAACGTTTTAACTACTAGTGACGTCGATTGGCGCTCGGAAATGTATAAATTAGGACACGGCAGACAATTCTAGGTACGAACCAACAAACATTTCCTGCGACTTTTTGCAATTCTTGGAGAAAGGTTTGAATTTTTACCGCAATGCGCCTGGCCGACGCGGCGCCATGCAGTCACAATGTCAGAGAGGCCACTGAGCTGGAGTTATGGACTTTTTAGCGATAATTTCAACTGTAGGTAGGTGGTGTCACCATAGGCGGATCCAGGGGGAAGTGGGGGCACTCTCCCATCAATTGAACTTCGTCGTCCCTTGAAAGTCCGATGCCGCCCCTTAAAATGTCACTTCTCATCCCTTTGCCCCAAGATGCCATTATGGGGAGGGGGTTATCGACCCCAACGATAGAATTTGGCGCGCGCCTGATAATTTTTTGTTTCCATCTGATTGTTTACGCCCAGAAAGTTGGCAGCCTCGTGGTCTATGACAGACGGACAGACAGACAGACAGACATGTATTTTCATCAAGAGACACTACAAAACATAATACATTGTTCGCGATTGGCGCAAAAGCACGAATGCTTATGCGAGGCGCCTCTCGCACGGTTGGTCCCCAACACACCGCACCACCACAGAGGGAATCACCCAGTGCCGCCGCTCAGGTAACAAATGATTGGGTGTGCCGCCCACCCACCGTCACCTCCGCCCGGCCCGGGCGCAGCTATGCAAATCGTTTTGTGTTTCGGATAAATTTAAAGACAGTTGAGGCTACTTTTTTGGAGTTTGATTTGTTTAATGGAGAGCCATGCAGTAGAATATTCAGTTTTGATTGCTTATCCATGTTTGAAAGGTTAATGTTGGTTTTAGAGAGAATTTCGTGAAACATTGTTGCTCTTGCGTGGTTGAATAATTGACAATGGAGCATGAAGTGTGGTGTGTCCTCTTTCGTTTCGCCGCAAGCACAGTGAGGAGAGTTGATCGCTTGAACTTCAAATTGGGGTGAATTTAATTTGTTTGTGCCAAGTCGCAGTCTTGTCAATAGACAATTTTCGCTCTTTTGGCCCAATGAGTAATAAAGTGGGGGGAGAGGGTGTCCCAAAATGGTGTTTTATTTTGTTTTTGAATGTAGTTTTGGAGGTAATTTCACGAATATTCTGGGGCAGCTGATTCCACGTCTTGACAGAGGTAAGCAAAAATGATCTTTTAAACGCTAGTGTTCTGTGTCGCGGCACTGTTATTTTTTCTGAATGTCTTAAGGTTCTAAGCAAGTTACTTTCTCTGACCAAGTGCTCCCGATCGAATCTCTTGAATATGCTTACGTGCGGCACCATGCCAGAGCTTGTGTGATTCTCTGTTGGCTTTTACCGGAGATGACGTTAGTAGCTCTTCCGACAAAAATAAACAAAACAATCATAAAATGTTAACGCGCGCAGTGAAGGGGGATCCTAAAGTGCCCCTCACCTATTTTCCCAAGCTGACCGGAGAATCGTTCTCTACCGGAAAACTTTACTCCACTGCATTTGAGAGAATTTATGAGCGCGTCCATTGGTGTAGAATTTTTGGAAATCGGTCAGTAATTTATCGACTTGTAGGCTTTCAAAGTCAGACCTACATTTTGAGACCGTCGCAATCGCTCGGTCGCACCAGTTCATCTGCACTGTAGACCAAGTGGTGACGTCATATAATCAGGTTATACGCAAGGTCAGCCCACGTGAAGGTCAAAGTCAAATTTCACAGGTCAGGATCATTGACCACAGTATTCCGGTCAGATGACATTATTCAATGATGTCTATGTTATGCGATGTAGTATGTTATGCTATGATTTCATAGTTATAGTTAAGGCTACTGAAGATCAAGGTTAAGGTCACAGGTCAAGGTCAGATGTCTTTTTTATGGTCAAATAATCGATTCCCGCCCAAAGCCTGCTATAGTGCTATAATTAATACGTCTCAAACCTAAATAGGCTTAGTGTTTTATCTCCCTACAGATTTACAGGTGGCTACTCCTGACAGTCTTCATTACTGAAACTATTTATATTTATTATACTTTTTAAGTTATTTTCTTTTCCTAGCAGGGTGTGGCGTGACTTGTAATATTTTACGTTCCCTGTGTTAACGTAACGGTGCTATTGTCGTTGGGATCACAGAGGGGGACGCCTGACTGTCCGTTTAATTGGGTGGAGACCTTTTAAAGCAACATAATTGCACGGCATTCAAAAAGCTATGGCATACGTTGGACGGTCGTACAGAACACTGTCATTGCCATGTCAATCCTATGGGGATTGCGATCACGCTTCATGCACACGTTAAGAATCCTCGGCCGCTGATATGATACCTAAAACATTTTTATATAGCATGTGATAAATAGCATGTGATACATGTTTTACCAACGGTGCTACTTTATAGTGTGTCTCACCTCGCCAAGCGTTTTTGACTATGATCTGTCCTCGAGAGACATACTAGAAATGCAAGAGCTCATTCTATCTCCTGCTGTACTACGGGTTTGCGGCTTTGGCACTTGGCCTCCGTATAAATAACATGCTGCCCGGAATCCCTTCTGAAAATATGCTTGCGTGTTCACATGACTTTAGCCACCGGGACTGGGCGCTATATGACCACGAGGGTTGGCGCGCCCTTAAGCCCAAATAATCAGTCAAGTCACCGAGACACTCAGGCATCGGTAAGCATCAGTAGGCAATAGGATCAGCAAGTATTTGTGGCTCCCTACATCCCACGCCAGGAGAGGCTCATTACGGCTTTGGTTTTGTGGCGAGTGTTGGGGCCCAAGTTTTGGTTTATCGGAAAGAGAAGATGATTTCAAACTTGCCTTGAAATAATCGGGTTCACGAAGAGGGATAAAGCCGAACGCCGTCCCCACAGTGTTTCGCAGGAGGGGCCTGTGGGCGGGGAAGAGAACATCATTACCTATCCATTGGTGCTAGTTCCAAAAGTTTATGTTTTCCTTTGTTTGCTATTGTTTCTTTCCATGTATTTGAGACATACACGATTGGTAAAGATCACAAAATCGGAGCAGAGTCAGATAAGTCTATCTTCACCGAAGCTACACTCCGTTGCGGTATGGAATGTGTGGGTCGAATCTGAAGCGCCACATGGTCAGATCGATCAGTCATTTCGTGCTAACACATTCGGCTATCAAACATGGCACCATCTGACGATTACGAACCTGGATGTTGCCATTGATCAACAAATACAAACGTTTATTTCCAGAGATACACTAGCATGAATTTGAGAAAATATAGAAGCTCAAAGAATGAGGTGAAAGACTGCGGCGCTGTTGTCACGAAGGCAAAAGCCATTAGACTGTGCGACTGTGGCGCGGGTGAGAGAGCCCTCTGGCTGTCGTGCGCTGTTATTGCTGTTTTCTCCACCGCAATTGTTATTTCACTCGCATCATGAATTTATACTAGTTAAATTGGAGTATTTGATTAAATGAGTTCGTCCTTTTTCGGCATTTTTCCCACCGTTTTCCATCACTTTAAATGGAATGTGGCACCTTCATAATGGAATTTGAACTGAGATAGTCCTACGGTAGAGCATGCCGGGAAACCACTTGATGCATATGTCATCTGTCCCTGAACTTTCCGTTCACGGAGAGAAAAAATGGTAAAAATTCACCCCCTCCCCTATCGACCCCATCCTCCCCGGATGTGACGTCATGCTCGTCATGCGTCAGGGAAGTGACGTCATGCTCAAGTTCCGCTGCGTGTGCTGCGCGGACCTGTTTAAAACTCACGTGCTGAAGATGGCTTTAGTACCATCGATTACAATTGCGTATAACTTTCTTCATTGACTAGTTTGCAACGTGAAAGGTGTTGCGATAGATCAAGACTTCTCTGCAGATTTAAGACCAATTCCATTATTCTCAGCATAGACAGCCCGCAACACCACCGCAGTCTGGAATTGCACGGAGGTGCCACATTCCCTTTAATGATAAAGGTAAAGGTACACACTGGCAAATTGGATATTGAATATATTAAAAATCAAACACACGGACGCGTTTCGTTACTTCTTCAGCGTATGTTTGAAGAGTAGAACTGCCTGGCGACGAATGCAGGCTTCTGGGAACTCACGTGATTGCATTCGAGGACGAGGAGCATGCTCAAGTTAACGGCCTGGCCAAGGGTTCTCCTCTGAGCCCCGTGGCTGCTTGCTTGTTCATGGAAATGCTCGAAGAGCAACACTTCGAAGGGATTATGGGACCTGACACAGTATGGCTAATATATAAAGACGACATCTTTGTCCTAGTGCCAGAGGAAATGAAGTTGGAAGAAGAACTAGTTCAGATGAACAAAGTAGGACCTTCCACCCAGTTAACGATCGAAACTGAGCAAGACAACAGAATAACTTTTCTGGACGTAGAGATTCTGAGGACTGACGACGGAGTGAAATTCAAAGTATACAGAAAGCCAACCAACTCCGAGGATTTCATACATTATTTTTCTGCCCATGGTGACCGAGTAAAATCCAGAGTAATCATTGGGTTTTTCCTCCGTGCACTCCGTGTGTGCGGAAACGAATATCTCGAGGAGGAGATCAGTCACATTTTCTCGTCGTTTCTAAAACTAAAATACCCTAAAGCATTTATTGTGAGATGTCTTATGAAGGCAAAAAGATTAGAAACTCGCGAAAGACAGGAGCAACGCCTCAGAGAACTATTGTAGGACCGAAACCATCGCAACACGGAATACACTAGAAGGGACACTTAAACATGCAGATATTAGGTTTATTGCAAGCACAGGCTTGAAAATAGGGACCTCATAAAAAAGAAACAAGATTCGAAAAACAACAATGAGAACAGCATCGTCTACAAAATTTCATGTCAAAACTGCACAAGATTCTACTACGGGGAGACGTATCGCGGCCTGCAAAAACGAATTTACGAACACAAATTAGACCTGAGAAACCATAAAACTACGAGTTCATTTGTAATACACTCAGAACAATTTGAACACCTACCGAACTGGACAAATGCAGAGATTCTCCACAGAGGTATATAAAGAAATAGAAGAAAGTTTTTGGAGTCGGCCCTAATTGAACAAAATGAAAATCTAAATTAAAAAAGAAGGGATTGCGCAATATCAAAAATATTAGCAAATATTATTCACTTTTAGTATCACGTGAGTTCCCGGAAGCCTGCATTCCTCGCCAGACAGTTCTACTCTTCAAAAATAGGCTGAATAAGTAACGAAACGCGTCCGTGTGTTTGATTTTTGATATATTTAATATCCAATTTGCCAGTGTGTACCTTTACCTTTATCGTTCTGTCAAATGGCTCTTCAACATTCCCTTTAATGCGTCATTGCGTACTCAGTCGCTGTCCAGTGACTTACCAGTCAGCACCCCCCCCCCCCTCCACACTTCGTCACCCGCAGTTATAACTCCCGCTGCATGGACGTTGGGTCATTACCAGTTTTAATTGTGTATTGCATTCACGGTTTTAACCATATTTACGGACCGTAAAACTAAGCCATAGCATACGGAATCTGACATTTGGACATAGGTGTCCAAATGGTCCTTGAATTCCCGAGGAAGCGTGATGCGGGGTCGAGATACATATAGCTTTGGATTGTACAAAACAAGTACAAATTGGAAAATGTCTACTTCAGCCTGCGTCTCAGCACACGTGGATGACGACGTTGCTGACTCTGAAGGTATGAAACACCGTTGTCACCGCTCAGTGTCGAATTTGCCGTTTCAGTACCCGACCCTGGCGGCGCTGCCTTTTCCGGGCAAGAAGACGTTCAACAACCAGACGCAGTCCTTCCTGGAGAGGCGGCGCGCCGGCCTCAACACCTTCCTCAACATGATGCTGCGGCCGGACCGCCTGCTGGAGAACGAGGGTCTGCTGACCATGGCGGTCGCCTTCCTGGAGATGCCCCAGTATGCCCGAGACCGCGGTCACCTCGAGAAAACGGTACGTCGCTGACGTGGACTGCACTGGGGTTGAGAGCTGAGGCCACGGTAGTGGAATGGTATTGGTGTCTACTGCTGAGGCGATGAGCCGATATTAGATAAATAAAACAATCATAGTCATTGTCTCTATGTTTCTTAGGCGAGGAGGATCTGTGCTAGAGGTTCTATTTAAGAGAAAACTACGACACTGCTAGACCCGAAACATGTCGGGCTTGCCGAATTGAAAGAATGAAATTTAAACAGCTTAATGATTGGATGTAGAGCAGTGGCGATATTGATGAAGGATCTAGGCGTGTAAAATTTTAGACCTGCATGAACAATTAGACTTGCAATTAATATAATATGATATAAGTAGAAAAGCACATTCCGCTAGGAAATATTTAAGTTCCGGTTCCATGCATCAGTTCAGAGTCCATAAACATGTTTTTAACATGTCCATAAACTCATTTTTGTCGTGTGATCTGTATCACCTAGAATTACACGAAGCCTTAGCTATAGCTAATACCAGTACGTTTAGGCACAAAAAGTATATTCGGCCTTCTTTGGTGCAAACAATGTCCCGCCTGGGCCGAGCCGGTCCCCGTGAGGTGCCGCCGGCACCACCGGGACGGGAGAAGCTCTGGCCTGTACCTGTCTCTGGCTGTGCCGGCCAGGTGGAGAGTATCGTGCAGCCGCTGCGCGAGTCAATGCGGACGGTGGGGGACGCAGTGAAGGCGGCGCCGGACTCGCTGCTGCAGACGGTGGACGGGGTGGTGGGCGGGCTGAGCCGGGCCATCCGCGGCCCCAGCCCCCTGCGCTCCGACTCCGACCCCGAGACGCTGCGGTTCAGCGCCGCCGCCGACATGGAGGTCAGCTGGCGGGTCAGCACCGGCGGCTGGTCGTGTACTGACTATTGGAACTGAGGAGTGGGGGATGTCGAGAAGGCGAGAGGATATAGGGAATGTGAAACCGCTCGAAAAGCGGTTCAGGCACGTTTCTGATATTTCATGTGGGACATGATCCAACTTAAAAATTGTAAAAATGTCTTCTCTAAAAATCTACAAAAATAAACTCGTCTCTAAAATTAACTCGAAATGTAGCCTCGACTTTAGTGTGATTGGTAAGCGTGATACATTTGTAAAGCTAATATGACATGTATTTTCAAAGACATTCAAGTGATCACCGTTGTCTTTCAATCTATCAATCAATCAATCTAACCTGACCTCGATAAAGGTGATCAATGTATGTTACCCATGGGTAGCAGTTGACTATTCTTATGTTTTGTCTCTGCCGAATTCTCAGTGAACACCAAAACAAACCCAAGCTTGGCTCGGCCAAGCCCGGCCTCTGTGAGTGTGACTATCTGCGCCACCTATGACTGAAGTGGCGCCCTGTGCTGCCACCTGCAGGGCGACGACTCGCCGCTGCGGATCGTGCTGCTGCTGCTGGAGGAGGTGTTTGACCTGCGCTCGCGGAACCAGTGGCTGCGGCGCCGCATGGTCACCTTCCTGCGCCAGATCATCCGCACCATGTTCGGCGACAGCATGAGCCGCCGCATCGTCGACTTCGTGGCCGAGCTGACCGCGCCGGAGCGCACCGCCGAGTACATCAAGCGCTTCAAGTGAGACTTGGCCACCATGTGGACAGCGTGGTCGGTCGCACGGCTCACAAGTGGGTTTTCGTCATTGCTGTTTTCTGCGCTGGTGTCAGGGCTGATATTTGGGACTGGTCTCAAATAGCGTCTATTGATTTCTGTCAAAACCGTTTCAGAATGTTTTCGTCGCCGTTGAATTATTTTCTCAGAGAAATGGCAATGCCTGTAGCTTGTGACCTGCTCCCGAATTAGATGGAGTTTTATTTAGCTTCAGTTTCACCAACCAGTGCCTGTTGGGTGACAGGAACGCTTTGTGGCCGAACGGCTCACCGGCGCAGGCGGCAGCGCCGCGGGACGAGGCCACGCGGCTGCGCACGCGACTGGCGGCCAAGACCGCCCTCCTCTCCAGTGTCACAGGTGAGACCGCCCTCCTCTCCAGCGTCACAGGTGAGACCGCCCTCCTGTTCAGTGTCACAGGTGAGACCGCCCTCCTCTCCAGCGTCACAGGTGAGACCGCCCTCCTCTCCAGTTTCACAGGTGAGACCGCCCTCCTCTCCAGTTTCACAGGTGAGACCGCCCTCCTGTGCAGTGTCAGAGGTGAGACCGCCCTCCTCTCCAGTGTCACAGGTGAGACCGCCCTCCTGTTCAGTGTCAGAGGTGAGACTGCCCTCCTCTCCAGTGTCACAGGTGAGACCGCCCTCCTCTCCAGTGTCCAGTGTCACAGGTGAGACCGCCCTCCTCTCCAGTGTCCAGTGTCACAGGTGAGACCGCCCTCCTCTCCAGTGTCAGAGGTGAGACCGCCCTCCTCTCCAGTGTCACAGGTGAGACCGCCCTCCTCTTCAGTGTCACAGGTGAGACCGCCCTCCTCTCCAGTGTCACAGGTGAGACCGCCCTCCTGTTCAGTGTCAGAGGTGAGACCGCCCTCCTCTACAGTGTCACAGGTGAGACCGCCCTCCTCTCCAGTGTCAGAGGTGAGACCGCCCTCCTGTTCAGTGTCAGAGGTGAGACCGCCCTCCTCTCCAGTGTCACAGGTGAGACTGCCCTCCTCTCCAGTGTCACAGGTGAGACCGCCCTCCTCTCCAGTGTCACAGGTGAGACCGCCCTCCTCCCCAGTGTCTAGTGTCACAGGTGAGACCGCCCTCCTCTCCAGTGTCTAGTGTCACAGGTGAGACCGCCCTCCTGTTCAGTGTCAGAGGTGAGACCGCGCTCCTCTCCAGTGTCACAGGTGAGACCGCGCTCCTGTTCAGTGTCACAGGTGAGACCGCCCTCCCTCTCCAGTGTCACAGGTGAGACCGCCCTCCTGTTCAGTGTCAGAGGTGAGACCGCGCTCCTCTCCAGTGTCACAGGTGAGACCGCGCTCCTCTACAGTGTCACAGGTGAGACCGCCCTCCTCTCCAGTGTCACAGGTGAGACCGCCCTCCTGTTCAGTGTCAGAGGTGAGACCGCCCTCCTCTCCAGTGTCAGAGGTGAGACTGCCCTCCTCTCCAGTGTCACAGGTGAGACCGCCCTCCTCTCCAGTGTCACAGGTGAGACCGCCCTCCTCCCCAGTGTCTA
Source organism: Lepas anatifera (assembly GCA_034440635.1). NCBI lineage: Eukaryota > Metazoa > Arthropoda > Thecostraca > Lepadidae > Lepas > Lepas anatifera. The sequence continues at coordinate 68,068 of JAOTON010001871.1, read as the reverse complement.
GTGTCACAGGTGAGACCGCCCTCCTCTCCAGTGTCTAGTGTCACAGGTGAGACCGCCCTCCTGTTCAGTGTCAGAGGTGAGACCGCGCTCCTCTCCAGTGTCACAGGTGAGACCGCGCTCCTCTACAGTGTCACAGGTGAGACCGCCCCCCTCTCCAGTGTCACAGGTGAGACCGCCCTCCTGTTCAGTGTCAGAGGTGAGACCGCCCTCCTCTCCAGTGTCAGAGGTGAGACCGCCCTCCTCTCCAGTGTCACAGGTGAGACCGCCCTCCTCTCCAGTGTCACAGGTGAGACCGCCCTCCTCTCCAGTGTCACAGGTGAGACCGCCCTCCTGTTCAGTGTCAGAGGTGAGACCGCCCTCCTCTCCATTGTCAGAGGTGAGACCGCCCTCCTCTCCAGCGTCACAGGTGAGACCGCCCCCTCTCCAGTGTCACAGGTGAGACCGCCCTCCTGTTCAGTGTCAGAGGTGAGACCGCGCTCCTCTCCAGTGTCACAGGTGAGACCGCGCTCCTCTACAGTGTCACAGGTGAGACCGCCCCCCTCTCCAGTGTCACAGGTGAGACCGCCCTCCTGTTCAGTGTCAGAGGTGAGACCGCGCTCCTCTCCAGTGTCACAGGTGAGACCGCGCTCCTCTCCAGTGTCACAGGTGAGACCGCCCTCCTGTTCAGTGTCAGAGGTGAGACCGCCCTCCTCTCCAGTGTCACAGGTGAGACCGCGCTCCTCTCCAGTGTCACAGGTGAGACCGCCCTCCTGTTCAGTGTCACAGGTGAGACCGCCCCCTCTCCAGTGTCACAGGTGAGACCGCCCTCCTGTTCAGTGTCAGAGGTGAGACCGCCCTCCTCTCCATTGTCAGAGGTGAGACCGCCCTCCTCTCCAGCGTCACAGGTGAGACCGCCCTCCTCTCCAGTGTCACAGGTGAGACCGCCCTCCTCTCCAGTGTCACAGGTGAGGCCTCCCTCCTGTTCAGTGTCAGAGGTCAGTTCGCTGTGTGAGGGTGCTCAGCCGGTGGGAGCGGCACCCATAGCGGCGGTAGCATTGCGGGGACGGCAGCCTGCACTGCACCAAATCTCTATTCATTGCTTGTTGCGCCTCTTGCAGCACATTACATTTTATTTTAATCGTGGGCTGGTATTCTACAGTTTTTTCCAAACATAAGTTGACCAAGTGTATACTGGCCTGTCGCCTCGGATCCTGGATGTAGAATACACTTAGATTGTATTTTGGGGCACAGCCCTTCATCAGAATCAGATAGCTAAAATCACAAATTCTCAAGTCATAATGTAACCAGAGCCCCTAAGACCTCGTGTTCGACGCGTATTCGTACACAGCCCCTCGTAAGACCTCGTATTCGAGGTTTGGCTACACCATGACAGAATTTGTGGTTTGACCCACCTGATTCTGGTGAAGGGCTGTGCACGAATATATAATCTATGTGTATTTTACCTCCGGGATTCGAGGAGACAGGCCAGTATACTCGTACACCTTGTCGACTTAAAATCATGCTCCTCGCATCAGCACTCCAAAACCTATCAAGGTTTTCCAAGCATACACACAGGTCTTAAGATAATCCAGTCTGAGTTGTACATGTATCCACGATTGAAGTATAGGTATCAGTTTTTTTTTGGGTGGGGATTAAATGTTATCTTCTGAACGGCAAAGTGGATGAAAGGTAAAGCGAAAGCCAAGGACTTTATCACTTCGTGAAACGCTCACCGACAGCGCTCCGAAAAATCGCGTGTGTATTGTTCTGTAAACATATATACATTTCAAAACTTCACTGGACCCGTACATGCACTTTATTTCCCCTAACACCCTTTATTTTTTGCCCGAATGCATAGGGGCGGCAATGATCAGTCAGGGGCGGTACGTACGAATCAAGGTAGGGGTAGGTGATGAGGCGAGGGTGGCCTAGTAAGCTCATCAAGTACATGATAGCCCTCCAGGGGGGAGCGAAGATTTAATTGATCGACAGACCTAGTGTAAATACTTTTCAAAAATTTTCTCCGGCCTTCGGGGGGGGGCAAAGATAGTCTGGCCCCCTCCAGCTCTTAAGGGGCCATGGCCGGAATGCCCCCTCCCTCTGCGTCCGCTAATGATGTAACCATAGACGCTAAAGCATCATAAAACACCAACCCACAGCACTGCTTAAAACGCGCATTGACGGGGGCGGGTACCCGCCCCCTCGGGTTTTTCGGAGACAACAGTGAAACGGCGGCGCGTAGCGCCGCCGTACTTGGCATACCTTTTTCCTCATCATTTTTACAACTTCTGTGAAAATTTTAAGGTTAGGTCATCTCAGGTCAGGTCACCAGTACAGGTCAAGTGACCAGACCTCAAAAAAAGTTTAAGATAGCATAAGTCGGAGCAGGGTGAAATTATCCGATTGAAACTCATATCACATAATGGGCCCACCGAGTTCTCTAAAATATGTTCCGGTATTTTTGATATCGATGACCTAAGGTCAGGTACGAGGCATGACCTCTCCATTGGAAATACATGGGAAAAATGGTTTTTACTGTATAACTCAGTAACGGATAGTGATAGAGCGTTTATTTGAGCTGCATTAGACTCGCCTTGCCTTTGCGGTTCTAATGATATGCATTTTATATAGCTTGATCCTGACCTGACCTCAGGTCAGGTCAAATCCTTGATTTGGCCTAGCAAGGTCAAATTATATATCATTCGATTCGGCTTGCAGCGAGGATTCATACAGTTCAAGTCGTTTTGCTTTATCTTTACTTCATCAGATGTAATGGCCGAAAAAACTTAATTTCACATTGACAATACAGTAAAAAAAAGCAAACAGGGCCCTAGGCGTTTTATTTCGATCCTTCCAAAAACTTAGAACGAGAGGACACTTCAGCCCGTCTTCCGTGAGAACTTCCTACTACGCGCATGTCCGCTCAGTACTTGAATATGGATGTGTTGTCTGGGCAGGTGCAGCCAGGGTACACTTAGAAAGACTGGAGAGAGTACAACATAAATTTTTGATTTGGCTCAACCATCACTCTCCACATCGTGCTGCGTCCCACACCCTATCATATTCTGACCTTCTCCAACATTATCACATATCATCTTTAAAATCTCGTAGAAATTATTATGATCTTATGTTCTTGAGAAACCTTTATCGCGGACGCATTGACTCTTGTTTTTTAGTCAGCTCATTTTCACTGTCCACTCCATTAAGAATCAATCGCAATTTGTCGCTGTTTAGAGTTCCGTGTGCCAGAGTGAACACTGTTAAGAACAGCCTTTTTGTAAGGATGCCCCGTGAAGTCAACAGTTTTCTACAAAAACGCCCAACGTCTGACTTCTTTCATGACGATTATTGCACGTTTCGGAGAGAGGTTTTTGAATATTTAAGAGCATTGTGATTATTAGGGTCTGTTTTAAACCTCCACAGTATATTTTTAGCGTTGTATTAGATTTTATTATTCCGTATGTGCTGTTTTTTATAAATGTATACAATATGTTTTAGGGCGCACTTTTTAGCGATGTGAGCATGATGTTTTATTATTCTGTAAGTGTTGCTATCATTCGTGCATGTATGTATATTATTTTATCACAATGACTTCGTCCATAATTGGGAATACCCGTCGACGATTGAATAAATAAATTGAAATTAAATTGAAATTGAAATTTACATGTTATCCCTAATACGGCATGTTTTGACCTCTCGTGACCTTAAATGTGACCTGACAAAAAAATGGCACAAATATTTTCGATGGAGAAGTGGATGGACTACCCAACGCCGTTTACCGTTTTTCGCTACCTACCGTGGTTCTCGAGATCTTAGGGGGGCGGCGGGTGGCAGTCGGCGGGGTCGGAGCCCCTCGTCAAAGCGAAGGTGGCTCAGACTCCCGTCAATGCGCGTGTTAAACGAAGATAACCCGGTCCATCGTGCGAGGGCTGATAGACACGTCTGGGATTATCTCCTTAATTATGGACGGGTTGTTTCGGGGCGCCGCTGGTGTAGTGGTATCATGCAAGATTCCCATTCTTGCGACCCGGGTTCGATTCCCGGGCGGCGCACCTTTATTTCGCCCGGTTTGTTGTTGCAAGATTCCCATTCTTGCGACCCGGGTTCGATTCCCGGGCGGCGCACTTTTATTTCGTCCGGTTTGTTGTTTTGCACTCATTACCTTCCGTACGAATGTGGTTTGTTAGCCGTTACGCTCTCGCTTCCGTTGAAAATAAATTCGTCATCCGAAAGAACTGGTTGTCTGTTACAGACGAGATGAAGCACATTCTTGGCTCGGAGACAGCGCGTCGGGGCGTTTTCCTGGTGTTTGACCTGGCTCAGAGCCCGGTGCTGAACCGGCGGCTGCTGTACGTGCTGCTGGAGGGTGTGCTGGAGCTGCTGCTGCCGGACTGCGACATGCCGGCGGTGGTGGCGCGACTACACTCACGCTCTCCGCGCGTCACCGCCGACCTTGGCGCCGGTCATCGCCGACTGCCACCCCGCCGCTGAGGTCACCCGCGTCACCGGTGACCTTGGCGCCGGTCATCGCCGACTGCCACCCCGCCACTGAGGTCACCCGCGTCACCGGTGACCTTGGCGCCGGTCATCGCCGACTGCCACCCCGCCGCTGAGGTCACCCGCGTCACCGGTGACGGGCTCGGATCAGTCCAAGGACCTCGGCTGTGATAACGAGAGGAAGCGGATACGTGTCGGCCGTGCCACCGGCGCCTTTTCTTTCTTTGTGAGTGATAACTGGCTGTTGACATTTCCAGGAGGTATGGAGGGCAGCAGTAGCGTGGAACAGGGGCGGCACCCGTCGGCGCGACATGCTCGAGTTCTCGGCCTTCTCCGAGTGCCGGCGGCTCAGCTGGTTTGTGGTTGTGCATCACATGACTCATACTTTCACACTTTTCAATCACGACAATCGAGAATTTATGTCACGCGGATGACGTAAGTATTCGACATTTAAACGGACTCAGGTATACTACCATATAACTGGAATGATGTAGCTAACTTTGTTCCAGTCACCTCCGCCACCATTCCTGCCGTGATTTTACACCGTGCTATTTTGCGCTACTCATCCGGTTATTTCCGGAACATGTATTATTTGTGCTATCTGTGTATACATCTATAAGTGAATTTGTAAAATCTGTATTGGGTTGTGCGTATCTGGCAGAAGTGGAATGGGTTGACCAGGTGCAGCGTTGCAGTGCAAAGGAAGAAAAGGCCATCTCCAATGCATCAGCAATAATATTCTCTGTTCTTTTTTACACGGCAGAGCGACTCTGAATTGATCAAGTGACACAGTGCGCTGCCTAGCACGGCATAGGCGGGTCTAGGATTTCCGATGGGGAGGGGGGGTGGTGATAGCCTGTCCACGATGGGCGTTATTTGAGGGTACTATTTTAGTCCGTTCCTTAACCTATCACCGCCTGGGGGTCCGATCGGACACCCCTCGATTTTTCGCGAATGGTTCTGAGCCGATTCAAATGAGACGCGTGTCGCTTTGCAGGTATGTAGGGTGATAATTTTGACAACTTATGACCAAAAATTGGCGTCAGGTCCGGTCAACGAGTTATGACATCATTTCTAAACCCATGTAATGCGATTCTGTTCTTATAAAAAGAGGCTGACAAAACCAGAGTGTAACTCGACTTCTAGAAGAGCTATATCAAGCAGACCCCGTTCAAGTTGTTTGGCAGCATTACGTCATCATGGCTGGAGAGGCACAACAGTTACTATGCAGGGCATTGGAGAAATTGCACTTTTTCGTAGCTCTAAATAACCTATTTTAGAACTGTATCAACAAAACTTATATGGTTGAACAGAAAGCTAAAAGATTTTTATTTGTGAAACCATCAGACGTTTTGCAAAAACTCCAGTGAAGAATAATATTTTTACAAATTTTCCAGAGCGTATCAAAATAAGGACAGGTTCAGCACTTACAGCTGTTTGCAGTAAGACTAATCTCGATTTTGATTGGCTGTTGATTTCTGACCTTTGATTGGCTGTTGGTGGCACCTACAGCAGAAGACAATAAGCACCGGTGATCTCTTGAGCAAAGGTAAACTTATTTCTCTCGGCTATTAAGTAGGCCTGAGTTGATCAAATAAATGCATGCCTTTTCAACAAATTCTTTGAAGTGTTATGATTTTTTCATTAGATTTACATAAAATACGCTGCTCGCCGTTGATATCAAGGTTACTGTCAAATGGGTGAAACAAGTTGATTTCGATTTATACTAGATTGCTGCCAAGTACGCCCAAACTTGGTATGTTCCAGCTGATCCTTCCAAAAACTTAGAATAATCTCCTAGAACTTAGTAGGAATGGGCGGTGACGTCATCATGGGAGGACTATACCTATTTAGTAGGAAACTTGGTTGTACCCGTAGTTAAAGTACCCTGATATCAAGTTTATAAACATCATTCGCAAGCTCTTGGAACGAAAAATGTCAGTGCTGTCATCTATTTTGAGGTCGGGTCAATACCAAGGTCACCAAAGGTCAGGGTTTTCGAAATTGTGTATAACTTTTCAACGAAACAAGATACATATGTATCATTGTAATTAGCGTGACCCAAGGTTTCGAATAATATGCAACATGACCATGAAAGGTCATTATTTGACCTTACAAGGTCATGTTACACATCATTTGAATCTTTGAGTCAAGACAAACGCAGTGATGAATTTTTTGGATCTCATGGTTCCCGAGTTATAAAGTATTTTCTAAATGAGTCTAAATGTGACCCATTTTGACCCACTGTGAAGTCACGGGTCAACGGATGTAGTTCAAACTCGGTTCCAGAGGAGACGGTATGGCGCTTCCAGCGCGGTTTCAATTTTTGCCGCATCACTTTCTCGAAATCGTAGGGGGTCCCGATCACACCCCAAGACGTTGGTGTGTACGAAAAGAGCCCAGGCTGGCTTAAGAACTTACGGCGAATCCGCGTGAAAGCCGGAACTTGCGCTCGGGCTGAAAAGTCGTCTCGGTTTGTAAGGAGCCCTATCCTTTTCGTGAGAGGTAGGGTCCACGGTTTCTTGCTTCCCGTGAAACATCTCAGAGGGGAAGGAATTGTCAAAATTTCTACGCGGCATTATGATCGGTTGATTCATTTGTCAGGCACGTATAGCCTCTGCAGCTGCATTGCCCTAAAACCCTAATCATCATCATGATTCATTTGTCGGCGATAGATCGATACCTCCCCCAAAGTTCAAAGCCACTGTCCACATCCCAGGACCCAGAATTCGATTCATATTTGGACCGTGGACCTGAGGAGACCTGTTTCTGGGGAGGGGAATCTGGGGGGACGCGATGATTCCTGAATTTTCATCGAGCTTGGCTTGCATTCTCTTCTGGATTTTAGCGAGGCTTCGTTCTAAACCGTTTGCGCTTTTGGTGTTTGTATTTATTTCAATGTTTATTATAAAATATATGTCTCCAATTCCCACTCCCTATTTCTCTCATCTCTCTCCCACCTAAAAAAGGATTCTGGTCTTATTACAACAATTTGGAATTCTGCTGGTTAGTTGCCGAATGCCGACATGACAGAAGATTGGGAGCGAGTGGACATTCGGGACTGTCGGACGCGACTGCAGCAGTGCTGACGACTGTTTCCTGGGACCAGTCCCCGGGGACGCGACTGTAGCAGTGCTGACGACTGTTTCCTGGGACCAGTCCCCGGGACGCGACTGTAGCAGTGCTGACGACTGTTTCCTGGCACCAGTCCCCGGGACGCGACTGTAGCAGTGCTGACGACTGTTTCCTGGGACCAGTCCCCGGGGACGCGACTGTAGCAGTGCTGACGACTGTTTCCTGGCACCAGTCCCCGGGACGCGACTGTAGCAGTGCTGACGACTGTTTCCTGGGACCAGTCCCCGGGGACGCGACTGTAGCAGTGCTGACGACTGTTTCCTGGCACCAGTCCCCGGGACGCGACTGTAGCAGTGCTGACGACTGTTTCCTGGGACCAGTCCCCGGGACGCGACTGTAGCAGTGCTGACGACTGTTTCCTGGCACCAGTCCCCGGGACGCGACTGTAGCAGTGCTGACGACTGTTTCCTGGCACCAGTCCCCGGGGACGCGACTGTAGCAGTGCTGACGACTGTTTCCTGGCACCAGTCCCCGGGACGCGACTGTAGCAGTGCTGACGACTGTTTCCTGGCACCAGTCCCCGGGGACGCGACTGTAGCAGTGCTGACGACTGTTTCCTGGGACCAGTCCCCGGGGACGCGACTGTAGCAGTGCTGACGACTGTTTCCTGGGACCAGTCCCCGGGGACGCGACTGTAGCAGTGCTGACGACTGTTTCCTGGCACCAGTCCCCGGGGACGCGACTGTAGCAGTGCTGACGACTGTTTCCTGGCACCAGTCCCCGGGACGCGACTGTAGCAGTGCTGACGACTGTTTCCTGGGACCAGTCCCCGGGGACGCGACTGTAGCAGTGCTGACTACTGTTTCCTGGCACCAGTCCCCGGGGACGCGACTGTAGCAGTGCTGACGACTGTTTCCTGGCACCAGTCCCCGGGGACGCGACTGTAGCAGTGCTGACGACTGTTTCCTGGCACCAGTCCCCGGGGACGCGACTGTAGCAGTGCTGACGACTGTTTCCTGGGACCAGTCCCCGGGGACGCGACTGTAGCAGTGCTGACGACTGTTTCCTGGCACCAGTCCCCGGGGACGCGACTGTAGCAGTGCTGACGACTGTTTCCTGGCACCAGTCCCCGGGGACGCGACTGTAGCAGTGCTGACGACTGTTTCCTGGCACCAGTCCCCGGGGACGCGACTGTAGCAGTGCTGACGACTGTTTCCTGGCACCAGTCCCCGGGACGCGACTGTAGCAGTGCTGACGACTGTTTCCTGGCACCAGTCCCCGGGGACGCGACTGTAGCAGTGCTGACGACTGTTTCCTGGCACCAGTCCCCGGGGACGCGACTGTAGCAGTGCTGACGACTGTTTCCTGGGACCAGTCCCCGGGGACGCGACTGTAGCAGTGCTGACGACTGTTTCCTGGGACCAGTCCCCGGGACGCGACTGTAGCAGTGCTGACGACTGTTTCCTGGGACCAGTCCCCGGGACGCGACTGTAGCAGTGCTGACGACTGTTTCCTGGACCAGTCCCCGGGACGCGACTGTAGCAGTGCTGACGACTGTTTCCTGGCACCAGTCCCCGGGACGCGACTGTAGCAGTGCTGACGACTGTTTCCTGGCACCAGTCCCCGGGGACGCGACTGTAGCAGTGCTGACGACTGTTTCCTGGCACCAGTCCCCGGGACGCGACTGTAGCAGTGCTGACGACTGTTTCCTGGCACCAGTCCCCGGGACGCGACTGTAGCAGTGCTGACGACTGTTTCCTGGGACCAGTCCCCGGGGACGCGACTGTAGCAGTGCTGACGACTGTTTCCTGGCACCAGTCCCCGGGGACGCGACTGTAGCAGTGCTGACGACTGTTTCCTGGCACCAGTCCCCGGGGACGCGACTGTAGCAGTGCTGACGACTGTTTCCTGGCACCAGTCCCCGGGGACGCGACTGTAGCAGTGCTGACGACTGTTTCCTGGCACCAGTCCCCGGGGACGCGACTGTAGCAGTGCTGACGACTGTTTCCTGGCACCAGTCCCCGGGGACGCGACTGTAGCAGTGCTGACGACTGTTTCCTGGGACCAGTCCCCGGGACGCGACTGTAGCAGTGCTGACGACTGTTTCCTGGCACCAGTCCCCGGGGACGCGACTGTAGCAGTGCTGACGACTGTTTCCTGGCACCAGTCCCCGGGGACGCGACTGTAGCAGTGCTGACGACTGTTTCCTGGCACCAGTCCCCGGGGACGCGACTGTAGCAGTGCTGACGACTGTTTCCTGGCACCAGTCCCCGGGACGCGACTGTAGCAGTGCTGACGACTGTTTCCTGGCACCAGTCCCCGGGGACGCGACTGTAGCAGTGCTGACGACTGTTTCCTGGCACCAGTCCCCGGGGACGCGACTGTAGCAGTGCTGACGACTGTTTCCTGGGACCAGTCCCCGGGGACGCGACTGTAGCAGTGCTGACGACTGTTTCCTGGCACCAGTCCCCGGGACGCGACTGTAGCAGTGCTGACGACTGTTTCCTGGACCAGTCCCCGGGGACGCGACTGTAGCAGTGCTGACGACTGTTTCCTGGCACCAGTCCCCGGGACGCGACTGTAGCAGTGCTGACGACTGTTTCCGGCACCAGTCCCCGGGACGCGACTGTAGCAGTGCTGACGACTGTTTCCTGGCACCAGTCCCCGGGGACGCGACTGTAGCAGTGCTGACGACTGTTTCCTGGCACCAGTCCCCGGGGACGCGACTGTAGCAGTGCTGACGACTGTTTCCTGGCACCAGTCCCCGGGGACGCGACTGTAGCAGTGCTGACGACTGTTTCCTGGCACCAGTCCCCGGGGACGCGACTGTAGCAGTGCTGACGACTGTTTCCTGGGACCAGTCCCCGGGACGCGACTGTAGCAGTGCTGACGACTGTTTCCTGGGACCAGTCCCCGGGGACGCGACTGTAGCAGTGCTGACGACTGTTTCCCGGCACCAGTCCCCGGGACGCGACTGTAGCAGTGCTGACGACTGTTTCCTGGGACCAGTCCCCGGGACGCGACTGTAGCAGTGCTGACGACTGTTTCCGGACCAGTCCCCGGGGACGCGACTGTAGCAGTGCTGACGACTGTTTCCTGGCACCAGTCCCCGGGGACGCGACTGTAGCAGTGCTGACGACTGTTTCCTGGCACCAGTCCCCGGGGACGCGACTGTAGCAGTGCTGACGACTGTTTCCTGGACCAGTCCCCGGACGCGACTGTAGCAGTGCTGACGACTGTTTCCTGGCACCAGTCCCCGGGGACGCGACTGTAGCAGTGCTGACGACTGTTTCCTGGCACCAGTCCCCGGGGACGCGACTGTAGCAGTGCTGACGACTGTTTCCTGGACCAGTCCCCGGGGACGCGACTGTAGCAGTGCTGACGACTGTTTCCTGGCACCAGTCCCCGGGACGCGACTGTAGCAGTGCTGACGACTGTTTCCTGGGACCAGTCCCCGGGACGCGACTGTAGCAGTGCTGACGACTGTTTCCTGGGACCAGTCCCCGGGACGCACTGTAGCAGTGCTGACGACTGTTTCCTGGACCAGTCCCCGGGGACGCGACTGTAGCAGTGCTGACGACTGTTTCCTGGGACCAGTCCCCGGGGACGCGACTGTAGCAGTGCTGACGACTGTTTCCGGACCAGTCCCCGGGACGCGACTGTAGCAGTGCTGACGACTGTTTCCTGGCACCAGTCCCCGGGACGCGACTGTAGCAGTGCTGACGACTGTTTCCCGGGACCAGTCCCCGGGGACGCGACTGTAGCAGTGCTGACGACTGTTTCCTGGCACCAGTCCCCGGGGACGCGACTGTAGCAGTGCTGACGACTGTTTCCTGGCACCAGTCCCCGGGACGCGACTGTAGCAGTGCTGACGACTGTTTCCTGGCACCAGTCCCCGGGGACGCGACTGTAGCAGTGCTGACGACTGTTTCCTGGCACCAGTCCCCGGGACGCGACTGTAGCAGTGCTGACGACTGTTTCCTGGCACCAGTCCCCGGGGACGCGACTGTAGCAGTGCTGACGACTGTTTCCTGGCACCAGTCCCCGGGGACGCGACTGTAGCAGTGCTGACGACTGTTTCCTGGCACCAGTCCCCGGGGACGCGACTGTAGCAGTGCTGACGACTGTTTCCTGGCACCAGTCCCCGGGGACGCGACTGTAGCGTGCTGACGACTGTTTCCTGGGACCAGTCCCCGGGACGCGACTGTAGCAGTGCTGACGACTGTTTCCTGGCACCAGTCCCCGGGACGCGACTGTAGCAGTGCTGACGACTGTTTCCTGGGACCAGTCCCCGGGACGCGACTGTAGCAGTGCTGACGACTGTTTCCTGGCACCAGTCCCCGGGACGCGACTGTAGCAGTGCTGACGACTGTTTCCTGGGACCAGTCCCCGGGACGCGACTGTAGCAGTGCTGACGACTGTTTCCTGGCACCAGTCCCCGGGACGCGACTGTAGCAGTGCTGACGACTGTTTCCTGGGACCAGTCCCCGGGACGCGACTGTAGCAGTGCTGACGACTGTTTCCTGGCACCAGTCCCCGGGACGCGACTGTAGCAGTGCTGACGACTGTTTCCTGGCACCAGTCCCCGGGACGCGACTGTAGCAGTGCTGACGACTGTTTCCTGGCACCAGTCCCCGGGACGTGACTGTAGCAGTGCTGACGACTGTTTCCTGGCACCAGTCCCCGGGACGCGACTGTAGCAGTGCTGACGACTGTTTCCTGGCACCAGTCCTCCTGAGCCTTGGGCCATGATGAAAATTGCCCATATTTTGGTCAAATTATAATCGTCTGCTTGAGCAGGTAAAGGCTGACGGATATTTTTTGGGGGAAGGGACCTTACTTGGGCGGGAGGTGGGCGTGTGAAAATAGAAGCCTTGTTTCCAATAGTATTATGCGAACAACATCTATGCATTCGTAGTGCATAGTGTTTATACCATGGATCGTTATTTATATCATGGATCGTATTATTTACGGCGCGAGCATTTCCGGTGAGCAGTTGTCCTGATACGCAATATTTATTGTAATATATGTGACTGAATAAAACACAGATCGCAAACAATGAACGTCCAACCACTTAAGATTCAACTACAGATTGGCCATCAATCATAGCTGACTAGTCAACAAACTTGGAATGGACCACAGCACACTGTGCGAGCAGGGAAAGACGCGCGCGACTAGTACTGCGGCATCGCGCCGCCGGCTACACAGTTTCCACTGACGTGATATCAGACGAATACGGCGCCAACCGAACACAACAAAATAACAGCAGGTGGATCCAAGCCACCAAACGTGCTTCGCCGCTTATTAACATTTAAAATATCACACATGAGTGAGATTCTAGTTCACACGATGTGCCAGCGGGCAAACCTGCCGTGCTCTGGACGGATTAACTTAGTCACCGGTCAGGATGCGGCGGGCCGCATTAGAAAACCTCGGCGTCCGACCCGGTGACCTGAGCGTTGCTGGCGACGGGCCAGTTGATGCCGTAAGTGTTGGAAAGTGACTGTCCGACGGAGGCCGAGTTCACGCTCTCCTTCTGCATCTCCACCTGCACCTTCAGGATGATCTTGTTCCAGTCGGCGTCCATCTGGCGTGAGTGGAAGGTCAGTGGGGCTGGGATTTGTTCGGCCAGTTGCCGTTTGTTGGCGTGGCGATGTTAGCATCTTCAAATGCGGTTTCATAATTTTGATGGGACCGGTTTTTAATTTTGGGTCCTACAGTTGAAATGCAAACTTTTTGTTAGTTATACATGAAAATCACAAAAGTTTTCAGAGCACTTGCAATCAGAAACAACGGCAAAAGAAATGAGTAAACTCGTCGTTGGAGTCATAAATCGACAGCGGCACGAAAATAGAAAATTCTTCACTTTTTGATTCCAAACTACCACATAGCTTTTCAGTTTCGTTAAAAACTACATGGGTAGGCAGCCAAGTAAGTTTCGCGAGACAGTCCAGCCTTGCATAAAGGAGTCTCGCCCATTGCCACACATGATGAAGAGGAAGTGTTGACTTGTTTGTTGAAAAGTCTGGGAATGAGAGAAAGAGGACAATGTCTGGGCGCGGATTGTTCGTGAAAGGTTCAGTCAAACCATTCCATTCATGCATTTTACACCGTGCACTAATCTGGAGGATAGCCGCTGCCGACAGTGCACGGGAGAAAGGACGGTCGCCAGGGGGCACCGCACTGGGGGTCCGACAGAGGACAGGGCAGACGCAGTCCGAGTGCACAGGGAGGAGCACACTGAATACACAGGCAGTCCGCTGACCCACATGCAGAGGGGCACGTGTTCTGGGTCAGACCACCGTGCACGTGCAAACGGCGGGCGTGCGTGCAAGGGCGTTCACACCGAGGAGACCCAGAGCGGCTGATGCTGACGCCGCCTCTAGAGGCTGCCGGGGCCGGTGACGTGCTGGTGCCTGGGCCGACCTGGGGCCGACGCCGTCCAGCCACGTGCAACTGCAGCGCTTATATGACAGTGCGGGCGACGACACAAGCTGTGGCACGCCGGGTGGCTACCTAGGAGGGTGAGACTCGGCCCATGGCTCAGGCGGCCAGGTCGGCTATCTCCTCGTTCTCGTCCGCCTCCGCCTCCCGTTTCTTCCGCTTGGCCTCCTTCAGCATCTGAGCAGGGCGCACGTCAGCGGGGGCCGGCTGCTGACCACTGGTGACGTCTACAGTCGCAACACTGCCCGGCTCATACTGTAACGCGCTACGCACATATTCTAATGGAGGCGTAGGTTGGCGAAACATTCGGTTTGGTCGATGCAGTCCATGAATTCGAGACGTCAATATCATGCCATTCCTTCACATGTGATTGAAGATGATATCAGGCTTCGAATTTAAAAGTTGTGACTGACTAGTGACAGCGGCGGTGAATTGTCAGGCAGCGTAACCATGATTCGCGTAAGGACGGAGCTCGCGTCGGGGCACCGTCTGCCGTGTTATTTCTGCCGCACTGATGCGACACTGGTCCGGGAGACGTCACCGGATTCATTAACCACCTCACCTCGCTGAATCGCCCTGCATCGCCACCGCCGCTCCCCTCCCACAGGCGCTGCCACTCACCGACTTGTACTGCAGGAACATCTGGTTGGTCTCCTCCTTCTCGAACCTTTCCAGGTACTTCTTCCGGAAGGCGATCACGGTGTCGATGTGCGTCTTGTACTTGACGGCCATAGCCAGCGCCCTGCCGAGCAGGTCGGGTCAGCGTGCTGAGCCGCCATCTGCACAGCATCCGGTTTGGGAAGACGGCGATGGAAGCCGATACGAGGGATTCGTAGTCGGACCGGACCAGTGACATACCTGGGGCGCGTATATCCACTCCCGCTCACAAGCCCCACAAAGAGCAGCTATGGCCAGCTAAATCTGCCACGGCAAGCTAGGCACTCACATATTCATCTGAAAACCGTGCCAAAACAAGTTATCAGGCATAACGTAATGGCGGCAGACCCTGCCAGAATTAAAGACGCTCTATAAAAAGCACTAAAACAACCCAAACTCCAAGCAGCTGACATCTGGGGTACAGGCCTCCGTCGCCTGACATCGGCGCAGTGGGTCGGCACTGACTTGTCCCACTGGTACAGCTGAATGTTGAGCATGATGGCGCGGAATATCTGGTTGGTGTGCACCAGGATGGCCTCGGCGTCCAGGGGAGAGCCGGCCAGCAGGGTCAGTTCGGCCGCCTGCGCCTCGGCCGCGGCCAGGTCCTGCCGACGCCGCAGCTCACAGCGTCAGACCGCCGCCCTGCCGCACCGCCACACACGCAGCACATCCAAATACAAACGCTGGACGGTGCGAAACATAGCAATCACTGCTGCCTCTCAACTGTATTGTACCCTCCCTGCCGATGACACACGTGAGGTTTTTATAGGCATGTGTCACTCGCCTTGATGTAGCGCAGGTATTCGACCTTGTCGGCCTGGTCGATGCAGGAGTAGGCGATTTCAGCGGTGTCCAGTTCCCGAGCTACGGTAGCCATCCCAGCCAGACAGCCCCACAGCGTCTCTGACTGTCGACACAAACATACAACTCAACAGCATCTCCGACTGTCGACGCAAACATACAGCTTCACAGTGTTCCCGACTGTCGACACAAACATACAACTCAACACCGTCTCCGACTGTCGACACAAACATACAACCCCACAGCGTCTCTGACCATCGACACAAACATACAACTCAACAGCATCTCCGACTGTCCTCACAAACATACAACTCAACAGCATACCCGACTGTCGACACCAGCAAACAACTCAACAGCGTCTCCGACTGTCGACACCAGCATACAACTCAACAGCATCTCCGACTGTCGACACAAACATACAGCCCCACAGCGTCTCTGACTGTCGACACAAACATACAACTCAACAGCATCTCCGACTGTCGACGCAAACATACAGCTTCACAGTGTTCCCGACTGTCGACACAAACATACAGCTTCACAGTGTTCCCGACTGTCGACACAAACATAAAACTAAACAGCGTCTCTGACTGTCGATACAAACATACAACTCAACAGCGTCTCCGACTGTCGACGCAAACATACAACTCAACAGCGTCTCCGACTGTCGACACAAACATACAGCCCCACAGCGTCTCTGACTATCGACACAAACAAACAACTCAACAGCATCTCCGACTGTCGACACAAACATACAACTCAACAGCATCTCCGACTGTCGACACAAACATACAACTCAACAGCGTCTCCGACTGTCGACACCAGCATACAGCTTCACAGTGTTCCCGACTGTCGACACAAACATACAGCCCCACAGCGTCTCCGACTGTCGACACAAACATACAACTCAACAGCATCTCCGACTGTCGACACAAACATACAGCCCCACAGCGTCTCTGACTATCGACACAAACATACAACTCAACAGCGTCTCCGACTGTCGACACAAACATACAACTTCACAGTGTTCCCGACTGTCGACACAAACATACAGCCCCACAGCGTCTCTTACTGTCGACACAAACATACAACTCAACAGCATCTCCGACTGTCGACACAAACATACAGCTTCACAGTGTTCCCGACTGTCGACACAAACATACAGCCCCACAGCGTCTCTTACTGTCGACACAAACATACAACTCAACAGCGTCTCTGACTGTCGACACAAACATACAGCGCCACAACATCTCCGACTGTCGACACAAACATACAACTCAACAGCATCTCCGACTGTCGACACAAACATACAACTCAACAGCATCTCCGACTGTCGACACCAACATACAACTCAACAGCGTCTCAGACTGGCGACACCAGCATAAGCTCACAGTGTTCCCGACTGTCGACACAAACATACAGCCCCACAGCGTCTCCGACTGTCGATACAAACATAGAACTCAACAGCATCTCCGACTGTCGACACAAACATACAGCCCCACAGCGTCTCTGACTATCGACACAAACATACAACTCAACAGCATCTCCGACTGTTGACACAAACATACAACTCAACAGCATCTCCGACTGTTGACACAAACATACAACTCAACAGCATCTCCGACTGTCGACACAAACATACAACTCAACAGCGTCTCCGACTGTCGACACAAACATACAACTCAACAGCGTCTCCGACTGTCGACACAAACATACAGCCCCACAGCGTCTCTGACTGTCGACACAAACATACAACTCAACAGCGTCTCTGACTGTCGACACAAACATATAACTCAACAGCGTCTCCGACTGTCGACACAAACATACAGCTCAACAGCATCTCCGACTGTCGACACAAACATACAACTCAGCAGCATCTCCGACTGTCGACACCAGCATACAACTCAACAGCGTCTCCGACTGTCGACACCAGCATACAGCTTCACAGTGTTCCCGACTGTCGACACAAACATACAGCCCCCCAGCGTCTCCGACTGTCGACACAAACATACAACTCAACAGCATCTCCGACTGTCGACACAAACATACAGCCCCACAGCGTCTCTGACTATCGACACAAACATACAACTCAACAGCGTCTCCGACTGTCGACACAAACATACAGCTTCACAGTGTTCCCGACTGTCGACACAAACATACAGCCCCACAGCGTCTCTTACTGTCGACACAAACATACAGCCCCACAGCGTCTCCGACTGTCGACACAAACATGATTCACCCAGGCGCAAACAGGCACAAACAGGTAATCGCACAGTGGCTTCGGCCGTCAACACAAACCGGTTCCACCCAGGCACAAACATAAAACTCCACAGCGTCTCCGACCGTCAACACAAACAAGTTCCACCCAGGCACAAACATACAGCTCCACAGTGGGTCTGGCCGTCGACACAAAGAAGTTCTACAATCTACACTGACACAAACAGTTAATCCCACAGAGTCTCCGACTATCAACACAAACAGGCTCTTTGTAACAACCCGCAAACCGGTACAAGCAGGCAGTACGGACAAGCTCTCAGAGGCATAAAACAAGCTCGTCCGTTAGGTCCACGGCCATGGACTCGGCACTGGCACTGTTTGTGTGACATCTTCTCGGAACGACTCCCGCACATGGTGCTCCGCGGAATCGCGACAATAAATCAAAAACAATTGTATGCTATCCTCCACGCCCCTGTTTAAGGCCAGCCGGGTCACTTCTTCCAAACGTGGAGGAATTTCTTTCGTGGCTGTTGACCCGCCCGTGCACTGGCCGCCCACCTTGATGAAGCGGCAGAGCCGGACGGCCTCGTCCCACTTTTCGGCGCTGACGTATCCGTGCAGCACGGTGGGGTAGGGCGAGATACTGGTGGAGATCTGGGAGCCGTCGGAGCGCCGCAGCGCGATCTGAGAGCCTCCGAACTGGCTGATGGACGGGTTCTTCCCGAAGTCGCTGCAACCACCACGACAGACGTGACAGGGCAGGCTGCCGTTATACTGCCGCCTTAAGGCCAGTGTCACAACACTGGCTTTGCGCTAGGGTACTGAGTATGAAATTAATATTGGAAAATATAGCCGGCAAGGGTAAAAAAACAGTTACGACATTATGAGAGTCAAATGAACCCCTTATTACAACTTATTTGAGGTTCAGGAAGAAGGTGTCACCGAAAATTTTGTATTAATATACTTTTAATGCGTTCATATACACCAGAATTATTGAATTGGGCTATAAAAACCTTCGCTTGAGCAGTGAATAGAAAATTGAGTAGGAATAGCTAAGAAGTGAGAGTGAAATTCAGCCTGCCTGGGTGTCGCACCCCGCCCAGCACCCTGGGATGTTGGAAACTACTTCAGGCCCATTCACATCTGACAGGGTGCCAGATTTCTGACAGCCGGAGCTACAAAAGCACGAGCGGAGATAGTGTGCCGATAAAAACCGTGGACGGTTCTGTTCGGTGTAAGTGGGCCTTTACAAAGGGGCATTAGCAGACGGCCAAACCTTGCCTAACGGTAATGTTCACTGGTCAACAGGGCATCAGGCTCTCGTCAGCAACAGCTTCTAGGACTAGGTGGACTCCGAAATATAGAAGAAGATGAAGTGTTGCAAATCATACATCACTGATACCGACTGTTGCACAACAGCGAACACTCACGGCGCGAGCTTCACCGCACAACATCGAACAAACACTCACGGCGTGAGCTTCACCGCACCACAGCGAACACTCACGACGAGAGCTTCACCGCACCACAGCGAACAAACACTCACGGCGTGAGCTTCACCACACCACAGCGAACAAACACTCACGGCGTGAGCTTCACCGCACCACAGCGAACACTCACGATGAGAGCTTCACCGCACCACAGCGAACACTCACGACGAGAGCTTCACCGCACAACAGCAAACAAACACTCACGGCGTGAGCTTCACCGCACCACAGCGAACAAACACTCACGGCGTGAGCTTCACCACACCACAGCGAACAAACACTCACGGCGTGAGCTTCACCGCACCACAGCGAACAACTCACGGCGAGAGCTTCACCGCACCACAGCGAGCACTCACGACGAGAGCTTCACCGCACCACAGCGGACACTCACGGCGCGAGCTTCACCGCACAACAGCAAACAAACACTCACGGCGTGAGCTTCATCGCACCACAGCGAACACTCACGATGAGAGCTTCACCGCACCACAGCGAGCACTCACGACGAGAGCTTCACCGCACCACAGCGAACACTCACGGCGCGAGCTTCACCGCACCACAGCGAACACTCACGATGAGAGCTTCACCGCACCACAGCAAACAAACACTCACGGCGAGGGCTTCACCGCACCACAGCGAACACTCACGGCGAGAGCTTCACCACACCACAGCGAGCACTCACGGCGAGAGTTTCACCACACAACAGCGAGCACTTACGGCGAGATCTTCACCGCACCACAGCGAACAAACACTCACGGCGAGAGCTTCACCGCACCACAGCGAACAAACACTCACGGCGAGAGCTTCACCGCACCACAGCGAACACTCACGGCGTGAGCTTCACCACACCACAGCGAACACTCACGGCGCGAGCTTCACCGCACCACAGCGAACACTCACGGCGTGAGCTTCACCACACCACAGCGAACACTCACGGCGCGAGCTTCACCGCACCACAGCGAACACTCACGGCGCGAGCTTCACCGCACCACAGCGAACACTCACGGCGCGAGCTTCACCACACCACAGCGAGCACTCACGATGAGAGCTTCACCACACAACAGCGAGCACTCACGGCGCGAGCTTCACCACACAACAGCGAGCACTCACGGCGAGAGCTTCACCGCACCACAGCGAACACTCACGGCGCGAGCTTCACCACACCACAGCGAGCACTCACGATGAGAGCTTCACCACACCACAGCGAGCACTCACGGCGAGAGCTTCACCGCACCACAGCGAACAACACTCACGGCGTGAGCTTCACCGCACCACAGCGAACACTCACGGCGTGATCTTCACCACACCACAGCGGACACTCACGACGAGAGCTTCACCGCACCACAGCGAACACTCACGGCGAGAGCTTCACCACACAACAGCGAGCACTCACGGCGAGAGCTTCACCGCACCACAGCGAACACTCACGGCGCGAGCTTCACCACACCACAGCGAGCACTCACGATGAGAGCTTCACCACACCACAGCGAGCACTCACGGCGAGAGCTTCACCGCACCACAGCGAGCACTCACGGCGTGAGCTTCACCACACAACAGCGAGCACTCACGGCGCGAGCTTCACCACACCACAGCGAGCACTCACGATGAGAGCTTCACCACACAACAGCGAGCACTCACGGCGTGAGCTTCACCACACCACAGCGAACACTCACGGCGTGAGCTTCACCGCACCACAGCGAACACTCACGATGAGAGCTTCACCGCACCACAGCGAACACTCACGGCGCGAGCTTCACCGCACCACAGCGAGCACTCACGGCGACTCCTTCTGCAGAATGGTTTTGGTGAGCAGCTCCTTGTCGACGAAAATGACGGCGGGGTAGTACCAGACGGAGAGGCGCGACTCCTGCAGGCCGGCCAGCATGTTGGCCTGGTGGCTCCACTTCAGCGAGTGCACCATCATGCCTGCCGGACGGAGCGGCACACGGGACGGCTGACAGGTCGCTGCTGTCTGAGAAGGCAGCGTAGCGACCCTCGACTGGCTCATTGACCTCTTACCTTCCACTGCCAATCAAGGTAAGTGGCCTCAAATGACTTCGTTTGACATGCAACAGAATATTTAGAAACATTCAAGCACATTGAAAAGTGCTGGCACATTGCCCCTGCTGTCAACGCGCCCAAAATCACAAATGATGATGGTGACGACATAAGAAGCCGTCTTGCTGCTGCTATTGTTGCTCCCCTACTCGGGATAGCGAAAAGTCGTCACATCGAGTTGGGCTTCAACGGTAATTTGTTGACCAATAAGTTTTTAGGCACGCCACTGCACCGCTGAACATTGTAAATGTCGTAAACATATTCATCTGGTGTTGCATTACTAAAAGTTAGCACAAAAGCGCATCGTGACTGTGTTTTACGAGATTTTAACATGTTCGGGTCAGATATGTGACTCCTCAGGGTTACCCACTGATCTGAAGTAAAGAAAGCATATACCACCAGATACATCAGGTGACAAGCATCCCGCAACCTCCCACGGTGCCTTCGTGTGTCGTCTAAACTTCCCCTACCGATGCCTCCTAAGAGACAGGCAGCATCCCCCAAAGAAGCATCCCACATCAGACAGACAGCGCCGCCGCGCCGGCCACCTACCGAGTCGCAGCACCTTGCGCGCCCCGCCCACCCGCCGCGTGGTCAGCAGGAAGAGGTCCTTGTTGGCGTCCACGAAGGCCAACTTGCGCTGCGAGGCCGACAGCTGCTGGTCCAGCGCCAGCTCCAGGATGTCACACTTGTGCGTGTACGGCTTGTCCAGCACCGGCTTACCGGTCATGGTGTCCATAATCTGCACCACTGGCGGCATGCCGGAGTGGCGAGGTCACGCTCTGCAGAGCGAGGGTAACGAGGGGGTGTGAGGGCAGACATAACTGGAAGAAGAATACAAGCCGAGAGCACATATTTACTTCGCCTGCTTTCCCTGTCGAAAATAGCTAAGAACTTCCTCCCTGCACACTACCACATGTTCAATATATCACTCAAGAACACACTCAGCCAAGCCAGCTTTCGAGCAGCTGCTCCTGCTGACACATCACTACAGAGTTGCGGCGGCGTCAGAAGGAACATCTCCAATGCAAGATACTCGTTAATCCTTCCACGGCATCTACTTGCATTTCTGGCACGCCCCCTACCCTTTTCGCTGTCGCTGTCCCGGCAGGCGAGCGTGTCGTTAGAGAGGGAGCAGGTCTGCTCGGAGACGCCGTCCAGCCGCATGCCCTGCCAGCGAGGCGTGCTCTGCAGGCGCGCCTCGTACGTGTACACGTAGATCGAGTTGCCGTCCACCAGGGCGAACACCCTGTCGGAGCGACGACGAACGGTCAGAGAGAGAGGAGAGAGAGAGAGAGAGAGACAGAGACAGAGACAGAGAGAGAGGGGGACCCCCTCAGGGGACCGATCTTCATTTGCCGGATTCGTCCGGCAAGTAAAGATTGAGCAACGGGGTGTGACGCGCCCGGGGCCCAGTCAGCCTTGGGAGGCACTTTGTCGCATCGCCGCGGATACATCTTTTCTAGCCCTCCGACGGCCGCCGCCTCTTCCGACTTCCCTCGGTTAGAGTCGGCGTCTGTCGTCGGTGGCTCTGGTGATGAGGTCCGCGGCGATGCTAATGATTGCCCTACGGGCCCTTTGTTACCTGGTCGGTAACCGTATTGGATCGGGTCAGATCTGTCCTGCACCTCCCAGTATGTAGCTCGTGTTTTTTTTGTTCTCTTATTTTGTTGATTATTTTTAGTTCCTGTCCTCTTTTTATGCTTCAGTTATTGGTCCCACAGTTATTTGCCTTCTTCGGCATTTTATGGGTGTAAGGCGCCCACTCGAGGCCTATCTCGAGCCCCGGCGACGAGGTTGACGGGATCCTGGGGGGTTGAGGTCCCCCTCGGGCGGGTCAGTCCCGAGGGCTCCAACACGCCCCTTTGGCCCAGATATCTCGATCCAACCGGGGGTAAGCCGTCCGTAGGCTGCCGCGGCCGGCCTAGCTACGCGGCAGTGTCTACGGGCACTGTCGCTCGGTCCAGCTGGGCAGGGGGATTATGTTTCGGGCGTGCGGCGCGGCGCCCTTCGCGGTGGGGACTGTGATAGCTCTTGCCGGGCGCAACGCGGGCCGGGGTTTCAGAAACCGTCGATTTGCGAGACTCCGGCTTGTTGCGCGCGCCTGGTAGGCCGCAGTCTTAGCTGCGTGAGGGCTGCCGCGTTTTGCTTCGCCCCGACTCATGGTCCTGCCGGCACACTGGGCTGATGGCGTCAAGGGGGTGGGTGCGTTCTGATCGTACGGGTTGTGTGAGTATCTCTCGCCCCTCTGAGACGGGCGCACCTGCCCCCGTAGGCACTGTACCAGCCCCCGGGCCCAGCTATTGACAGCTGGCAACCCGGGGGGCCGAAGGTAAACTGACTTGTCATGGCCTCTCTACACGCTACTTCCACAGAACCGACTGCACGGACTTCGACCCCTGCCTTGAATCCGACTACCCCGAGTTCACCCTCTGATTCCGCTGATACTATGGACCCTCCGGACGCCAGACCACCCGCGCGAACTCCACCAGAGCAGATCATCCCATTGTCTCTTGTTATCTCTGTTGAAGATCGGACGCTGAAGCTGAATCCATTTCAGCTACACACGGCCCTGGAAAAGTTCATTCCCAAACGCACGTTTCCGCACCCAGATGGAAAGATCGAAGTAGACGTACAGAACGCACGCGATGCGAAAAAGCTGCTAGCATCTACCTCCTTTCAGATCCGCACAGCGAATCGGTATCTATCAGTCCCGATCAAAGTGCCCCCTCACGCCACAAAGAATAACTGCAGGGGAGCGATCAGTTGCCGAGACCTGCGTGACGTACCGGATGACGAGGTCTTAGCAGGACTAGAGGACCAGGGTGTAACAGCGGTAAAACGGCTACTGAGGAAGGGGGAAAGTCAGAGCTCTGACACTGGAACATTCCTTCTCCATTTTGCAGGGAAAACGCTACCAGAAAAAGTCCGCGTAGGGTGGATAGCCCTGAAAGTGCCACCGTTTACGCCGAACCCAGTCCGCTCCTTCAGATGCCAGGATTTTGGCCACATGGCCAGTAGGTGTAAGGGAGAGGAGCGCTGCGGAAAGTGTGCGGGACTCGGACATAGGTCATCGGTATGCGAAGCCACGACGCCAAAATGCGCTGCATGCGGAGGAAACCACGAAGCTTGGAGTCCTCTCTGTCCAAAACTGAATGCGGCAAAACAAATGCAAAAGCATAGAGCTAAGCTAGCCGCCAAGCCGTCGCCAGAAATTGGACCCACCACAACAAAGGCTAAAGCTCCCTCGGTCGCTCCTTCCTACCGAGACGCAGTAGTTGGCATCTCCCTTCACACCTCATCAACTAACCAGACAATCACAGAACACGCTAACACAACCGAACCCAGCCTGGACTCTAGAGTTGGAGACTTAATGCAACTCTCACTTCGCGAATTCTTGGCGATTGTCGCCGGTCTCTTACCTCCTGTCTCCCGAACTTACCAAGACGCTGCTGCGCCCGCTACGGAAACGGTCGACAAGGGCGTGCAAACAGCACCAGAGGTCCGAAACACTGTAGCAGAAACTGGTCCACCAGACCTATCAACCTCCAATGGTGGAACAATCTCATACACTAACGAGGGTAGACACCACGAGAACAGACAAGAGGTTCAGAATAAGCGAGCCAGAGAAGACTCACCCATACAGTCTCTAGCACCCACATGTGGAACGCCTACTTCGCGGCCTGAAACAGCTGTCCCCACACCAGCTGACGAGGCATCTGTGGGGGTGAAGCGAGCCCGGGTAACCCTAAAGCGTTTAGATGAAGCGAACCAGACGGGATTTCCCCAGAACAAAACTGCTGTAGAAGCATCCCCAGCCAGGAGTACCGTCACGATAAGCGAAAGGCCCCTGCGGGAGCCTATCTCTCAGGAAGCACCCACTAATCCAACCATACAACCAGCAATAAAACAAACAGATGATTCCATGTCACCGCCCCCGATCCGCCGCCCTCCTCGCGCAGGACCACCTGGCTCACCAGTCACGCAGCCGCCACCCAGGCCTCAGCATGAGGCAGTTTTCCGGAGTTACCTGCAGGTAAATCCGAGACCCAACCACCCCTTAGACTCAGGCCAAGGCCGAGAACGCGGTCGGTCTCACTCCTACTCATTAGACCGAACCGATCGGTGCCGGTCCCGTTCTCGGGAGCCAGGTAGTACCAGGCGTCCGCTCTCGAGAGACCGGGCACATCCGGTATGGGAGCGAGAAACCAGTACACAGTATAAGGGAATGCTGTCAGGAGGTGTGCCCTTCCAGGGACCTAGTAGAGCACAATGAAGAGCTCATTATTTTTCTCCAGACTAGTATTAACACTCCTCTTAACTCTTACTAGTATGACCCATATTTTACAATGGAACATGCGTGGGTTTAGGGCGAACCAAGCTGAACTACAGGCTCTGGTTGCCTCTAAATCCCCCCGCTCTTATCTGTGTACAAGAAACCAAACTGAAGCAGGAGAACTCATGCCAATTACACAATTATAAAACATATCGTTACGACATACCCTCAACAACAATAGCACATGGCGGTGTTGCCATACTAGTACACTACAGCGTACCATCATATTCTTTTCATCTCAGGACTAGCCTCCAAGCTGTGGCGGCAACTGTCGATTTTGGAAATTTGAAAATAACCTGCGTATCCTTGTATTTACCCCCCGACGAAGACCTTCCGGGGGATGCGCTGCACGATCTGATCCGTCAGCTGCCAAGGAACTTCCTTTTATTGGGTGACTTCAATGCTCACAGCACAGCATGGGGTTGTACACTCTCAGGCCGACGAGGCCGTCGACTGGAGGATGTTATATTACGTAATGATGTATGTAACTTGAATAATGGACTTCCTACACATATTGCGCTACCGTCAGGAAACACGTCTGCTATCGACCTTTCTTTATGTTCTTCTACCTTGGCTGATCGTTTTAGGTGGAGAACCCATTCACATCCGTGTGGCAATGATCTTTGTTCTGCCGTATATGTGGGCCTTAAACTTTAAAACATAAACTTAAGACAGACTCTCAACTAGGATATTTTCTCAGCAACCACTCTCATGTCTCTTTCATTACTTTTATTTGATCATATTTTTGTTTTGTCTATTTGCCTCTTGTTAGGTTCTCGCTCTGTGGCAATCTGAGTTTTGGCAATCTGTGCATGTTTTGTTTTGTTTTCTAAACCTGCTTTTGTTTTTGCCTTACTTTGTTTGTCTGTTTTTGCCTTCTAGGAAAGTTCTTGCTCTGCAGAGCTTGTTTTGTTCTAAATTGGATTTGTTATTTCTATTATTTTTGCCTCGTGCATGTACTTGCATTATTATGATCATCTAGCTGTATTACTTGTTTCAAGCAGTATGCACTATTCTTTCTTTTTGTTTTGTATCACATTATTTGCATTGTATTGTGTGTTATCTCTTATGTTGCTGCGCTTGGTTTTGTTTTTGTTGTTGTTTTTTTTTGCTTTTATTTGCTCTCAACTGCCATTATTCCTCTTTGATGAAGTTTGTGTTCTTATGCCTGCTCTTTTTTCCCTCGTTTCTTGTCTTTATCTTGAGAAAATCAATAAAAATATGATGATGATGATGATGATGATGATCACTATCCTATCTGGCTTTGGACTGACACGCCCCATCCAGGAAGGAGAATTCCCCAGTGGAACATCCAGAAAGCCGACTGGGAAAGCTTTACAGCCGATTGCCACTTCGACATTGAGCCAGGGGATGGTAGCACTGCGACAGAGCTTGACGATGAAATATGTATTCGCATATTGCAATCTGCTGGTTCTTACATTCCAAAGACTTCTGCCCTACCCCGACACATACCAGTCCCCTGGTGGACTAAGGACTGCAAACATTTTATTCGCAAAAGACGTCGCTGTTCTCGTATTTTTGAGAAGGCCAACACTCAACAATTTAATCCAGTACCGCAAAGCAAAGGCCCAAGTCAAGCGAACAGTTAAGGAGGCCAAAAGAAGTTCTTGGAATGCCTACATAAGCACTATAAACTGTCTGACACCTCTCAGCACGATATGGCGACGGATTAATAGGTTGTCCGGACGTAGCGTAACAATGCCATCTCCTGTTTTGACTGTAGGGAATACCATTTTAACCGATCCCACAGAAGTAGCAAACACAATAGGAACAACTTGGGCAAACCGATGGCAACTTGGTGCGAACGATAGGCGATTTATTAGACATAAGCAAACAAGTGAATTAACTCCTATATGCTTCGACTCGCCGGAAATTCTCCCTTTCAACGACTGCTTCACATTTGATGAGCTTAAAGACGCTTTGGCTCAAACCAAAAACACTGCACCAGGACCAGACCTCATCCACAATGCTATGCTGAAAAACCTCAGTATACACTGTATGAAGTCACTGCTTAGCTTTTACAATCACATCTGGACGTCCACACGACTTCCCGGAGGGATGGAAACAGGCGACCGTAGTCCCAGTTCTGAAACCGGATAAAGAAGGCCATGACCCACTGCACTACCGACCTATTGCCCTCACATCATGTCTATGCAAGCTTTTCGAGCGAATGATAAACAAGCGTCTTGTTTGGTATCTTGAGAGCACAGGATTCTTTTCGGAGTACCAGTGTGGGTTTCGAGCTGGACGCAGCGCCACGGACCACTTGATATCACTCGATACATCAATTCGTTGCTTTTTCGCAGCAAAGCAGCACACAGTGGCAGCTTTTTTCGACATCGAAAAAGCGTATGACACGGCGTGGCGATACGCAATCTTGAAAAAACTTTGAGAAGCAGGCATTGTGGGCCACATGGGCCACTTTCTCAATAACTTCATTAAGGAAAGGTTCTTTAGCATTAAAGTTGGAAATTCGCACTCCGACAAGTTTCGACAAGTGAGTGGCACACCACAAGGTAGTATTTTTAAGCCATAGGCGGATCCAGGATTGCCAATCGGGGGGCACCTTCCCGGGGGGCGCCATCCGGACCGGGGGGTGCCATCCGGACCAGGGGGCGCCACTTATGACCGGCAAAAGCTATCAGGTGGGCGCCAAATCCTATCGGTGGGCGCCGACTTTCGCATCCTAGGGGGGTGGGAAGCGACATTTCAGGGGGGCGCCATCGACCTTTCAGGGGGCGCCGAGGGTCGATCGGGGGGGCACGTGCCCCCTTGCCCCCCTGGATCCGCCTATGTTTTAAGCGTGACCATGTTCGGCGTGTTAATCAATGACATCTGCAGTGTCTTACCACATAATATCGAGCGTTCATTATTCGTTGACGACTTCGCAATTTGGATCTCGACTTCTACTTCGATATCCGCTCAAAGGCTGTTGCAGCTGAGCATTGACCGGCTCACTGAATGGAACATTTTGAACGGGTTTAAGTTTTCAACAAATAAAAGTACCTGTGTTCACTTCTGCAGGCGAAATAGGTACTGTCCAGAGATCAACCTTCACCTGTATGGCAAACGAATTCCCGTGGTAGCGGAGACTAAGTTCTTAGGCGTTACTTTTGACAAGCGTCTGACCTATACCTCCCACATTCGCAGTGTTCGAAACAAGTGTATTAAACGTATCAACATTCTCAAAATGGTGTCACGGACTTCGTATGGTGCTGACAGAAGCTCGCTTTCACGCCTTTACCATGCCCTCATCAGATCTGTCTTGGACTACGCTTGCGTTGCTTATGACGAAGCTCTGACCAGCGTTAAGCAGCCGCTGGACGCGGTACATCATGCGTGTATCCGAGTGGCGACAGGCGCATTTCGCACATCTCGCAGATCTAGTTTGCTCGTAGATGCAAATGAGCCCCCTCTGGACCTCAGACGCAAGCGACTTGCATTGATATATGCCAGTAAAATGAAGCAATACCCAAATCACCCCACACACAAATGGCTATTTGACCCATCAGTGACAGGACTGTTCTCACCAGCCCGCCCGAGTTCCTCCCAGGCATTGTGTATGCGAGCGTCGCGTTGGTTAGAAGGTTCCGGAATATCGTTAGGAAAAATCGCAAAGACTCGACCACAGAAATCTGCACCCTGGCGCGACGTTTCCATTCAATGCGACCAAGAGCTACTGACACTTGGGAAGTCTGTGACCCAGCCAATGATATTGCAGCAATCCGCACTTGAAAAGATTGCATCATACACAGGCTACTTTGTCTTCTATACTGATGGCTCCAAAAGCAGCTTAGGTGCTGGATGTGCTTTCGTGGGAAGGGACATAAGCCGAGGTTTCAACCTTCCGACATCGGTATCCGTTTTTACTACCGAACTATGTGCTATTATCCAAGTCTTACGCCACATTCTCCGAGACCCCGGTGGGCGGTTTTTAACACGGGGCCCCCCCACGGGGGGGCATCGATGGCCCCAACAAAATATGGGCGTAGCAAATCCAAAGTGCAATGAAAGCTGCGTGAATTCAGTAGAAATTACTTCGCATGTTTGTGCTCAGGTCAATGGTTTGACCTCAGAGGTCAAAGGTCAAGATCGCTATTTCACTCAAATATGCAATGATTAAGCAAACGGGCATAACTCTTATGTCATTAGAGCTATGAGGCCTGGTAAAGTACATTTGATACAAATTGCCGTACTTTTCCTATGTGAACGTAAAGACCTCCCCCAGTGGTTTGACCGCCAGAGGTCACCTCGGACCTAATATGACCGAGGTCACGAAGGTCAAAAGTGACCTTGCCGTATATCAAATGAAAGCCAGTGACAAGCAAACACGATGGTGTTTGTTTCACCGCTCTAACCAATTAGGTCAAAAGTTATTGTCAAAATACTGTTTTGACCTCCGGTGACCTGGATGACCTGGAAAAGCAAAGGGCAAATATGACCCCTGGGATCCGTGAAAGGTGTCCAAAAACGTTGTTCTGAGCAGTCTGAGTATTTGCAATCATTTTGTGGCTTTATATCATGAAATAGCTTTTCCCCATGCTTTTCCAATGGGAGGGTCGCCTCGTGACCTGACCTCAGGGCACGAAATTGAAAAATCCCGGATATACACTTGTAGACCCTGGAGGGTCATGAAGTGTGGAGTTTCAAATCGATCGACTTTGAAATGTAGCTCTTACAGAGCTCTAAAGTGAAGTGAGGTGACCTGGTTGACCTCGTCTGGTACCACCTTGGGTGACCCGGGGTAAAAATTTCAGGATGATGGAAAATGATGCAGTGAGAGGTGAGCCCTCAACCGCGGTGCTGCGCCTCGTCGTTTTCTGCTATCCGGAAAAACCTTGGGGGCCATCATGGCCCCCGGTGGCGGGTAATTGTTACAGACTCCGCTAGTTCCCTAGCTGCACTCCAGTCTAGTCACCCACCAAAATCCTGGTCAGTGCCTACCATCCGGAGGCTTCTTAATACCGCCTTTTCTGCCGGGGCCAGGATACAGTTTTTATGGGTCCCTAGTCATGTGGGAATACCTGGTAACGAGAGAGCTGATTTGGCTGCCAGATCGGCTTCTGAGACTACTCGAGCAGGAGCTTTTAGAATTCCAGCATCTGATGTGAAAGCAGAAATTAACAGCCTTCTCTAATCTGAATGGCAAGCGAAATGGGACAATGAGTCGACCTGCGCCTTAAAGCAGCTCAAGCCAGTCATAGAACCATGGGAGTCGAGTAACGGGCGGAGTAGAAGGGAGGAAATATGCCTTACACGACTTCGTATTGGTCACACATTTGCAACCCACGGACACCATTTCTCTGCTTCAGTACCAAGCCGGTGTAGCCACTGTCAAAGCAGGCTTACTGTACAGCATGTATTGGCCGACACAGGATGTAACGAACTGAGAACTCTGCGCGCCCGTTATTTTCCTCCCATGCCCCTTGCGAGCGTGTTGGGAGACAAGCCAGCTGTTGAGTTCCCCATAGTCCTACGGTATCTGACAGAGATTGGATTTGATATTGTATATAATCCTCACCGAATGACACAAACGCAATAGAATTAAACACGAAGGAATCAAGTAGCCTTCCTTTTAGCTATCTACCTATAGAATAACGCGGAAGACTTAAGTGGCTTTTAAGAATTGATTATTGTGTATAGTAGGTGCGCTAAATGGCCCTAGCAGCTGGAGCGCCCTTAAAAACCCCAACACACACGAGGGAGAGAGAGAGAGAGAGAGAGAGAGAGAGAGAGAGAGGAGAGGAGAGGAGAGGAGAGGAGAGGAGAGGAGAGGAGAGGAGAGGAGAGGAGAGGAGAGGAGAGGAGAGGAGAGAGAGAGGGGGACGCAGCTAATTTCTGGGGTAAGTAGTGTCGTATAGATATGACCAGGGGTGGAAAAACCCCCCAACTCGCCAACCAGGGATTGCGACAGACCTTAGCTGCTGACAATATTCAGTGCGACAGAAAACGTCTACGAAATCGGAACTCGGGCAGCCGCGGAGAAAAGAATTAAGCTCCCAGGGAGCCGGACCTTTACTCAGCTAAAAACATCGATACATAGGCGGATCCAGGAGGCAACGGAGCACTTGACTCCCCCTTACCCCTATCAACCCTCGTCTCCCCCTGAAATGGTCACGGGATCCCTGAAATGTATATGGCACCACCTGGAGTATCGCCTCCCACCCCCCCTTCTTGATGCAAGTACCGGCACCCCCACAAAAGGTATTTCCGCCAAAAAAGGCATTCCCGTCCAAATGGCGCTCCAGCTTGTGCGCCCCTTTGCCACGCGATCGGAAATCCTGGATTCGCCTATGTCGCGATGGACGATTCAAAAGACAAGACTTTGTGGCAAATAAAGTAAGTGAGTCGCAATTGTCTGATTAGTAGTCACGTTCCTTTGCTGCTTTTATACGGCCAACACATACCGCAGCGCTGCAGTTAGCAATGACCTTCGACATGCGACAGACGGCGACAGCCAGATTTTCCGGATATACAGGGCCCGACGGTAGTTCCTGATTATTGGAGCACAGTCTCTGTTCATTGTCGAATGCATTTAGAAAATTGCTAGCACACACGTAAAATTATTCATCTAATTCGTGGGTTATTCAATTGATAGTCAGATTTGACCACTGGTCGAAGGGTATTTGGGAGGCATTTGTTGGCTATCAGTTTAGCTGGCAGACACTAACTCGACACTCTGCAGGCAAAGGCTATTTTTCCAACTGTTACTCATTCGCCGCAGGGCGCTGGTAGCTCAGTTGGTAGAGCATCAAAGGTAATGATCACGGGTACGGTTGCCGGGCGGCCCGTTTCTCCGTTTTACGCCACCGTGGTTTTGTATAGTTTGTGTTTGTGGCAGCCTTCACTCAGGCAGCAGAACTACGCATATGCGTGATGTTCAGTAAGCCTCATCGGGAATGCAGGTTTATTATTGCATGGTTGTTTTGTATCAATGTAATACTATGTGGCGCATTTTGTCTGCTTTAGTAATTACCTGTATTGAAAAGTTAAAAGCGACAGCTTTCAGTGCCAGACATTAGGTTGGCGACAGGTCTGAGGTTTTTTCCTCCCCTGGATATGACACTACTCGAGATCTCGATCATCGCGCTAGCTTTCTGGACCTTCTCAACCGCGCGGAAGCTAGCGCACAGCAAGTATTGCTTGTCTTCGGGGCAATCGGCGACCTTTAAATTCAAATTGCATGAAAATTGCTCACCTTGTCAGCGCAACTGAAACAAAATTGCTGGGATAAGGATGTCGTTCAGTGATATCTGATAAAAGTATCCGCTGACAACAATTTGTGACGACCAATGTAAAAGACACTTTCGTTGACAAGCCTGTAGCAATGAGCCCCTGCAGCGGCATCAGCGCCGCTGCCATCGGTATCCGCCGCCATGCTACTGTGAATAAAGCTCAAGCGCTTTTGTAATCGAGGTAATCTTCCTTCTCCTATGCTTCAATGCATGACCTTTTCCCCTTATGCTGGACCTCCCAGGGCGACTCCCGCGGCCGCTGCTGTGTGACGGTGGCTGCGCAGGGTGACCCGATGCCTGGTCCTGTCAGCCCTCTGGGCCGATGACGTCAATGGGGCGGGTGCGTTCCCATCAGAGTGCGAGTCTCCCTCTCACACTTATCGTAACGTTACATACCACCAGCAGCACCCTATAGCGGCCAGCCTCGTAATTACGCGCGACGTTTACGTCAGCCCAGGATAGTACGAAAAAAACATTTTTTGTTCTGACCGATTGATGGTGGAAACTAAATATGGTTTCCAGATTTTAAGGTGTTATTCATAAGCGGTCCTCTCCAAATGGCTTGTGTGCCGATTTCCGCGCAAACCATTGCGGGCGGACGGAAAGTACAGGCGGCAGCTGGCCGCCTCTGGAACCCCCAGTCAAAGCAGTCCAGTTAACGTACTGGAAACTTAATGTGCTTGTTCCCAATTCTCAAAACACACATATAACCTCCCCATGCGGACGGCCACACGCCGACACCGTGCCACTATCCCGCAGCTGCACGGCTCCACAGGACAGTGGCACTTCGCCGCAGGATCACAGGCGGACGACTTACTGAGAGGCCTGCATGATAAGGTGGACGTTGCCCTCCTTGAGCTCAAAGATGAGCGGCGTGTTCCAGTTCTGGCTGCTGTAGATGAAGCACTGCGCTGTGGTCGCCACGATCAGATACCTGGGGGCGACACAATCAGTCAGAACACGTCAACAATCAAGGGACAGCTCGCAAGCTGCAGGTGTGACGCATAGATCTATGTTTCCGCCACGGTGTGAGAGTATGAGCTCATCCATCGCAAACGTGTCGCAGAATTCACCATGGGAGCCAGACCTCGTCTAATGCTCAAATCCGAAAGTTAAACACACTCCACCTGCTGTTTCTGCGTCTATGCCAGGAGAGCAGACGCAGCAGTATGCTGATACTGTGCTCCTACTGACCTCGTCACTGGACGCCAGCAGTCTCCACAGGCAGATGATAGAGCTGACCGGACTCCACGCCAGAACACCTGGCCCGCGGCTGGGGCCGCCGCCGCCACTCACCCGTTGGAGAAGGAGGTCATGATGATGCGGTCCTGGAACTCCAGCTTCTCCCAGACGTCGGTCAGCACGTCTCGCAGCGCGATGGTCTTGCGGCTCTGCACCAGCGCCTCGAAGTGGTTCCACTCCATCCGTCTGCCAGGCAGTCATCGGTGAGACCTGGTCCCGGCGAGCAGCTGACGGCACGGAGCAGCAGCGGCCAAACGTACATACAGAGATCAACGTCGATCCTAAACTGAATGCTGCTGGCAGTGCTCTCACTTAAAAATTGATATGAAATCTAGTTGTCTGCACTTCTCCCGGTTACGAAGGCCCAGTCGCATTACTGCTTTCAGATCAGCCATGCTCGATAGTGAAGCCTCAAACGTTTATAACGTATCCTCGGGAGCAGCTGGTGGTGCTCAGGTATCTCAAAACAGGAGAACCACAATTCACCTCAGAATTGTCAGCGCCAGTGAAGTGGTGCAACCTTCATTTAACAACTAGGTGACAATCCAGTGTTTTCTATCCGCTTTCAAGACAATTTCTCTCACGCCATGCCATCCCCTCTGGCACGCAAAATGACCTCAAAATTCACCACATTACCAGAGTACTACAGCTCCTTCCCCAAAGACGATACCACATCACGCCTGCCAGCCCCTTGACAACAGAGCTTGCATACCCTCCCTAATTATGTTCCGGCAGCCCCGTTCGCTGCCGGCCTGGGTCTGCTCACTTCTCTATGACGTGGGCGAAGATGACGTGTCCGTTGGAGCAGGCGCCGGCCACCTGGGTGCCGTCGTTGCTCCAGGCGATGCGCAGGATACTGCCCGTGTTGGGCTTCTCCAGCGAGTGCGACCAGCCCTTGGAGTCGCACAGCCTCAGCGTGTTGTAAGAGCCCACGGCGAAGTTGTCGCCGCTGGGACTCCACGAGATGGCTGTGATGGGGTAGTCGTGGGCCTGCGAGTTGTACAGCATCCGTCCGTAGCGGTCCCAGATCCGGTACCTGCCGTACACCGCCGCACCACGCCCGGCTCAGTTTCTCAACGGAGACCCGCCGCTGTGGCAGCGACCGGCCACGATGGAAAACCGTGCATCTTTCGGGTGTGATGGCCCGCCAGGGGCGGATAACGTCAAGAACTACCAACCAACCTCTCAGTTCACAGATCACCCCAAAACCGGTCTTAAGTTGATGAATACAACACCCTGCCGACCCTAGCGGGTGCTGGAGCCCTGCTCCCGGTTGAGCCGGGACACTCGCAAACCACTAGCACGTGTAGCTCTGGTTTGAGGAGCACCCCGCTCTTCAGCGCCGACCCCCCACCCCCTACCGGGCACCTAACCTGCAGTCCTCGGCGCCAGAGGCGATAAAGCGCGTGTTGGAGTTCCAGGCCAGAGTCAGGATCGGCCCGTCGTGCGCCTTCCACTGGAAGTAACCCAGCATGTCACAGCCCGTGTGCGAATCTCTCTCTCTCTCTCTCTCTCTCTCTCTCTCTCTCTCTCTCTCTCTCTCTCTCTCTCTCTCTCTCTCTCTCTCTCTCTCTCTCTCTCTCTCTCTCTCTCTCTCTCTCTCTCTCTCTCTCTCTCTCTCTCTCTCTCTCTCTCTCTCTCTCTCTCTCTCTCTCTCTCTCTCTCTCTCTCTCTCTCTCTCTCTCTCTCTCTCTCTCTCTCTCTCTCTCTCTCTCTCTCTCTCTCTCTCTCTCTCTCTCTCTCTCTCTCTCTCTCTCTCTCTCTCTCTCTCTCTCTCTCTCTCTCTCTCTCTCTCTCTCTCTCTCTCTCTCTCTCTCTCTCTCTCTCTCTCTCTCTCTCTCTCTCTCTCTCTCTCTCTCTCTCTCTCTCTCTCTCTCTCTCTCTCTCTCTCTCTCTCTCTCTCTCTCTCTCTCTCTCTCTCTCTCTCTCTCTCTCTCTCTCTCTCTCTCTCTCTCTCTCTCTCTCTCTCTCTCTCTCTCTCTCTCTCTCTCTCTCTCTCTCTCTCTCTCTCTCTCTCTCTCTCTCTCTCTCTCTCTCTCTCTCTCTCTCTCTCTCTCTCTCTCTCTCTCTCTCTCTCTCTCTCTCTTGTGGTCCTGAACGCAGCAAGCACTCCTGAAAATCTGTTATATTTTATATGAATGAAGAGTACCATCTCTAAAAAGAAAATATTTGCTTCTAAGTGTTTGACGGGAACAACACCGAAATTATTAGATCTGCCAACACAATCAGCTAGAATTATGAAAAACGTGGTCATCAAAAAAAAAACTCGTATCCGGGACCTCACGCCTTTCCGAAATTATCTCAATTAACCAGTGTTATGTAAGAACGCATGCTCTGTAACCACTAAACCACCACTAGATATTGTTTTCCGTCGTACCGAGTTAGGTTTGGAGTTTGGGGCGAGGGGTTTGACGACGATGTTTTTGCGGTGGGAGTAGGCGACTTCGGCCATCGACGGCCCCCAGTCGGTGGCGTAGATAGAGGTGTTGGCCTGCACCAGCGTGGAGCGCAGCATGCCGGAGCGGGACCACATCTTCAGGGCGCCGTCCTCGCCCGCTGTCGGCGCACCCACACATCAGCGTACCCGCAGCCGACACAACCGCCAACCTGAATCAACGGCGCTGCTCCCGCAACCCTCACGTGGGGTGAGATGTGAACAGGCATGCCATGTCTTCCGGCCCAAAACATCCAAACTGACTTCCAAGAAGAC
The DNA here is from genome assembly GCA_034440635.1 of Lepas anatifera. Taxonomy (NCBI): domain Eukaryota; kingdom Metazoa; phylum Arthropoda; class Thecostraca; family Lepadidae; genus Lepas; species Lepas anatifera. The sequence continues at coordinate 31,318 of JAOTON010001871.1, read as the reverse complement.
CGCAATATATCTTAAGGTACGTAGTGACTTCAACGTCAGAAGTCTTTTCTCGGTTTTTGGAGCCAGTTTGGCTATCTGGGCTCTTTTCAACTGAAAGAAAGTTTGGCAGCCCCACCCACCACCGGCCTTAGTGGCGGGCAGAGGAACAGCTTAAACATACCTAGCACTGGCCCGATAACATCGCGCACTCACCTGCTGTCGGCACAAGCACCAGGCCTGGCCGAGCCTATTCGGTAATACTGCCACTGTCAGCCCACCGAACGCGGCCGACTGCCAGCTCCAACTTCATCGCAATGCAACCAGATTTGAAAAGAGAAAACACAAACAATGATGCATCGGTACAACATTACAGCATTGAATTACGGCTGTATGCTTTATGGATCTGCAGACTTGCAGCAGGAGCTGAGGCGGAGGTGACTCACAGGTGAGGAGCGCGGAGCCGTCGGCGCTCCAGCGGGCCGACAGCACGGCGCCTTTGTGGGCGTCCACCGTCTTCTCAATCCGACCCACCTTGTTCATCATATAGAACTTCCCTGAAATCCGCGCAGCAAGTCAGTGGTAAGCTTACTTATCTAACGACACGTTCAAGGCCAGGATTTTCTAGTTCAGAATCATTATTTCTCGCCAATTTAAATGAAACTATAGTGTACTATGTGTCCTATTTTCTAAGCGATGGGCTACTCGATTCTCAATTTTCTACAGCCGTTTTCTTTCAACCAAAGCTCCCCTTTCCACCACCAGTAATGGCGATATCATTCAAGAAACACGACCGAGTTTCGAGCTCGTCCCTTCCACGCCTACCTTTTTGAGACCCGCAGACCACTATTACAGTATCTCTCATCGAACATAGATCATTCTACTAGGAGCTCAGAGAGAATTGGAGGTCTCGCCATCGGAGGGGCGCGACTTTCACTGGTACTGAAAGAAATGTGTTGCTGGAGAGGCAGTCGAGGGAGTCATGACAGGTGTCATTGCGTTTAAGTGAGGCTTTGCTTCGTATGTAATTTGGCTGGCTTTGATCCCTAGTTTTATTGAGCCTTGCCATATTTTTTCTTACATAGAAACGGCAAAAGCCACTGAACCGTTTATCTAAGCGCGGATCGTTTAACATATTCTGATACGTGCTACACGGCGTACCCACCGTCGGCGGCGGCCACGACGAAGATCTCGCCGCCCATGGTGCCGCCCTTCTTCTGGGCGGCGGGACCGGCGGTGAGCTCCCGCGGCACCCAGTGCATGTCTACGGGGAACACATCCGGCCCCAGGTCCGTCACCTTCTCCTGCTCCTGGGTCATCAGGTTCCAGCGCAGAATCACATGGTCGTCACTGCAACAGAGCGGCGACCAGCTCAGGTTAGGGTTGGCTGACTGATTGTTTTGTTGGGTTTGTGGGGGCGCCAACTTGTGCGGTCATAGAGTCCATTTCATTCGTTATCACTTAAAACCTTTGGGAGCTAAAGATAGGGAATATTCCATTCACACTTGAGCTTGTGAGGAGACATTCGTTCCAATAGGGTGTTTAAAGTTGTTTGTAGGAAGTCAGGAAATAGCTGGTCACATTGTAAACCTGTTCAAAATCGTCTGCTGATGGAACAAAAACATTGAATGTCTACGACAGATTTCAGGCGAACAGGAAGGCCACACTATCGTTCCGCTCGTATCAAACACAGCAGGACAGTGGCATGCAAGCTTGTATCTAAAGGTCAAAAGCCCATCCCTGGCAAAAGGAGGGGCATTTATACCGTCAAATGGGGGCTTTTGTGCAGATAAAACGGTTTTTGAAAATTTGAATGGAGGATTCGGGAGCATGAACATCATCATCGGAGGTCGGTGCTTTGAGCCCGCTTCTTGTCATGAATGAAGTACAGTCCTCCCCTATCCAGTCGTTATCTGCCGGCGGTAGTCAGCCTCGCTGCCGCTAGGGGCGCTACTGTCGCGCCTTGCTGCGGTCGGTGCTGTGGGGCTGCTCGTTTCGGGCCTCGCTGCTGTGTGAGTGCTCGTGTCGTCGTCGTCGCTCCCGCCACTGGGGGCGCTGTTATCGTCGTTACCGCTCCTGACATGACGGCGCCTGTGCCGACTGGGATGCTCGTGCTACTGTTGTCGTGGGCGCTCAAGTTACCTCCCCACTGCCGGACTGCCGCGTCCGCGAGTCGGCTCCCCGCTCCAACTTAGCATGAACATTCCATAATGAAATCGGTCTCTGGCGGCGTCGTGTATCGATGCCGTATCTACTGTGATCACTTTCAATCAAATGGTACCCGGAGGAAGAGGCGGCCTGTATGGCGTTTTACTAACCAGTCTTCCGATGCTGGGCGTTCCTATTTCGTTCCTGCCTCCACCCTCCCATTGCCATCTTTGGCAATTACTAACTCCTACAATAATGAATATGAAAGCATGCATGCCAGTCCTTGTGTTCAACAAGCTTAGCCTGTGCCTGCTCTTGGATGAGCCCAGTATTTTCCATCTAAACTTATCTGATGTGTCTGTGCCTGTATAAGTGCTTGAACCAGTTACACACTCAGTGGCTGGTACCAGACTGTATTGGATTGGCTGACCGGGTCTGCCCACGCGTGACCTCTAGTGGCAGATCAGTGTACCACACCACTCCACCCGCGGACAAAAACATCGGACAAAACACATGGCAGATAAGCCCACAGATTCACGCCCGTACATGACAGCCTTTCCACCGCCGACACCCACACTGCATCACCTATGCGAAAAGACCGCGCCTGAGCCCTGGAGTCCGCGTACATTTTCATATACCGCTGTCGTTTCTCAATATCGTGGCTCATACTAGGGCGTAACAAGTCCATGTGGGTCCGCATTGGCCTCCCAAGGAACAACTCCGCTGGTGATCGTTTAGTGATTGAATGAGGCGTATTTCTGTACTGGAAGAGGAACTGGGCCACTTTCGCCGTCACTGAGCCCTGCAACAGACGGTATGTGCGTTTGAACGTCTGAACATACCTCTCCGCCAGGCCGTTACTCTTCGGGGAGAATGGAGGGGAGGTGACGTGTTCAATGCCATTCACCTTACAAAATGTATCAAACATAGGGCTGGTAAAACAAGGGACATTATCAGAACACAGCACCCGGGGCAGCCCCCATGCGGCAAATGCCGTTTTGAGTTTATCCAGCGTGGCGGCAGATGTGGATGATGTAGGGTAAACATCTATCCACTTGGAGTGGGCATCTACCAATATCAAAAACATTTTCCCATCCATGGGACCACAATAGTCGACGTGGACACGATCGTAGGGGCCTCTTGGCCACTCCCAGAGGTGCATCGGTACTGACGGGGCCTGATTTCTACCCTCATTGCACTTTTGGCATACCTTTATCATTTCGGAGATATCATCATCCATGCCTGGCCACCAGACGTAATAGCGAGCAAATGATTTGGTGCGCGATTCACCCATATGTCCCCTCATGAAGAAGCTGTAGTACTCTCTCACAACCCTGTGGCGGAATAGCCACCCTTCCACCCCACAAGAGGCAGCCGTCCTGACAGCTCAGCTCCCCACCCTCTGCTGATACGGCCGGTACTCGGGCGGTAGCTGACCCCTCCCCACCGGCCACCCCACCTGGGTGTGTCGCAGCACAGCTGACAGCTCCGGGTCGCGGGCCCTCCATAGTCGGATATCGGATGCGTCACGGGCGAAGCACCCAGAAACTGCAGTAAATGCACTAACTCCGCTGGCGTCGCCGGCTCCTTCAGAGCCAGGCAGCGGCAACCGACTCAGGCCATCACAGTGGCCTTGTTTCCGAACCAGGCATATCCTCCTCAGACCCCACGTATAGGTATCTATACGCAGGTTTGAATGGCTCTACCACCTCTTACCAATGTAGCAGCCTTTGGTTTGAATGGCCTACCACCTCTTACCAATGTAGCAGCCTTTCAGAGCTATTATGTAAAGACAGCTTGACATTTTAGCTTTCTTCTGGTGTGAAAATCATAAACTAGACCCAAGGGCAAGTGAGTCCAAATTTTCTTTGTTTGATGATGGACGCAGGGGCCGGACGGTTTCGCGGCTGCTCCGGGGAAGGTAGGTAGTTCAAAAAATGTTACTGACAGAGCTTAGTTTTGATAAGCGTATGAACAGAAAGGTTAAATTATTGGAAATTTGTTAGTTTTCGTCCGGTGTTTTTAGCATTTTTGGTTGCCGAACAATCTCCTTCGAAGATGGTATATATATGATTTTACAAGCCCAATAAATTATATTTATAAATTTTGGAATTTAAATTTTTGCATTCCGCAGAAACTTACTGTAATAGTTGATGAGGCCCAGCCAAGGTCTCAGCTCGGACACATTCCTGGGTTCTGGGGCATTTCTGACAGCGAAAGCCTTCTCATCCGTCGCATGTACCCCAGCCCCACCAACCTTATACCCGAAATAGGTCACCGACTCTACAGCAAAGCTGCATTTAGAGCGGTTTACTCTCAGACCGGCGTCCGATAAACGGCACAGGACTGCTCGCACCCGAGCATCATGCTCCTCTCGCGTGGACGCCGCAATCACCAGGTCATCCAGAGATACGCCGACGCCTTCCAAGCCGCTCAGCAGCTTATCTAGCGTGCGCTGGAACAGGGCTGGCGCACTGGCGTATCCAAAACTCAATCTCAGCGGGCGCAGGAGGCCTCGATGAGTGTTTAGGGTCAGATACTGGCGTGAATCTTTTTCTAAAACTAACTGACAATAAGCATTTTTCAAATATATTTTTGAAAACACCTTACAGCCCGTCAGCTTTACCAGCAGCTCCTCCACTCTCGGCAAGAAATACCTATCCAAGGGAACGGCCTGGTTGATGGTAAGGCGATAATCACCGCACAAACGGATGGTTGGGCCTTCCGGACCATTTTTTGGTACGATCACTAACGGAGCTGCCCGCCTACTGTCACGGACCTCCTCCCACAAACCCGATTTAACCTGGCGATCCAGCTCCTGATTGACTATATCCCTATATGCCAATGGAACCGGCCGAGGTTTGAAAAACCGTGGCGTTACTGTAGGGTCGACATTGATCATCACTTCCTCACCCTTGAAACACTCCAACTCGTCCTTAAACACGTCGGAAAATTCGGCTAGCGATGTCTCCAGCTCACGATCCTGCGGTTTCGACGAACACGCAGTCTGGCTGCTGAAAGCCTGAGGTGAGACAGAGGCGGTGGAAGCTCCCGGTACTCTGAGAATATCTGCCCAGTTCAGCTTGAAATGGGTCAGCCAGTTCCTACCAAATAACAGAGGCCCATCTCCAGCGATCACGATCAAAGGCATATTTACTGCCACTGAACCATACTGTACACACACAAAAGGATCTCACCCAAGAGAGGCAAGCCTGCAACACCGTAAGTACACAACTTTTTCCGAGTCGGTTTGATGGTAAGTCCTCCCTCCGGAAACCATTTCCGGGGCTGCGCCTCTGAACAAACCGACACTGCAGCCCCTGTACCCACCTCAGCCTGTACACCGCGGCCGTTTAACTGGATATCGACACACAATGGGGGCCGTGACTTACTGGGAGAGGGAGCCTGGTAGTTTAGCTGGTACTCTTCCGCAGAATCTTCTCCGACTTCGGTTTCAGGTGGCTCTTCCATGTAAAATGTGTCTTCCTCCAGCTTGTTACCTAGAAGTGCTCTAGGTATGGCTGTGAATGATGGTTTCAAGTTGGTAGGACCTCTGATCGTATTTCGACGAAGATACGTTGTTTCCTTAATTGTCGATTTATTTGCACCTGGCGTTGTGAACAGGTGATGCAACTTAGCCAAAGTTCCAACACTCTCTTGTCTGTACTTGACCTTACAAGTCCTTCATCACTCTACTGACATGCTATCTTCTGCAGCACTGTGGGCGTTCTGCCTCGCTATGAGCTGAGCTCATCAGTCCGTACTCACATCTGCTGATCTGTGGCTGTCCTTGTACACACAAGTATCTATACCACTACACTCTCTCTCACTGTCTCTGCATGTCTCTCTAAAGTCTCTCAGCTGCTCTGGGCTGACTCGGCATAGTACTGCCTAGTAGTACGGTGCAACACTGCATCTCATGCTCTCCAGAGGGACACTAGCTCAGCGCTCCTTATATACGCCGAGTCGGCAGGCTTGGTTACATACGCCGACCAATCACAACACAATACGTCATAGGCGACAGAGTATGGTTCGATGCACTGGTCCGGAGGCTGATGAAATGCTGATGCAATCCAAGGCCAACAGTGGCGTGACACCAGCGTCAGATCTCGTGAGCCAATGAACGTTCGATACGTCATAGGGCGTTGGCTGGGGTGCATCGTACGATGGACCCGTGGTCATGAACCGACAGGCTACTGCGCAGTAACTGGCAAGCTCTTTGTCTGAGTGCGACGGCACTTATAATGGGAGGGGACAAGAAATGAATATGCATACCAGAGGACCATTAATTATCGCGTCATTTAGCAATTAAAGTGAAGTAGTTAATAAATTTTCGTTACACAGCTGGTCAACCCGGCTATAAAATCGACACGCATCCCGCACGTTCCCTGTCGCACCACACTGAAAACACCGCCGAAACTTCGCCCAACAGTTGCGTGGCACGTGCTGGCGACTGCGGCACCGGAAACAAGGAGCCAGTGGTGCCGCTCCTCCTCCGCGCTGGCTCCTCAGGCGTTGTCCCGCTGCGCCGCTTCTGCCACCTGATGCGGCCATTCTTCGCCGGTTCCCCTCGCCCCCGCCCCTTGACACAGCGGAGTCGGGGGTAGGGGAGGGGATGACCAGGCGCCGGCGCTCGAGCCGGGCGGTCGGCGCGGCGGCTGCTGCTGACTGCCCGATCTTCTGTGCCTGAGCCTCGGCCGCTTCACTCGCCGTGGCCAACGATAATGCGGAATCCAACGTTAGAGCATGGCCGAGCAAACGTGCCTGAAGTCTTGAGTCGAGGAAACCACACACGAGCCTATCTCGAATCATATCGTCGAGGGCGGACTGAAAATGGCAGGGCTTAGCCAGCCTCCTCAATCTGGCCACGAAACCAATAATAGATTCGTTGGCTACCTGGCGGCACATATTGAAGCGGAAACGTGACACTATGACGGACGATTTTGGTTCAAAATGCTCCGTCAGCCTGCCCACTAGCACGTCGTAGCTCAGCTTCCCCGCTACCTCCGGAGCACACAGGTCCTCCAACAGCGCGAATGTCTCCGCGCCCCCCACGCTTACAAAGATTGCACGCTTCTTCTCTGGCAAAGTCACATCATTCGCAATGAAATACTGTTCTAACCAGCGTGTATAAGCTCCAAAGCTCTCCTCACCAGCCACAAACTGTCGCGCCGGTCCTCCTAATCCCGCCATCGTGGAGCCGATCTCGTCCTGTTCGCCAATGTTACACACTCAGTGGCTGGTACCAGACTGTATTGGATTGGCTGACCGGGTCTGCCCACGCGTGAACTCTAGTGGCAGATCAGTGTACCACAGAACCCATACGCTTTCTTATTAAATTCACATATTCTGTTACAAATGATGAGCGGTAAAAACGAAGACGACTTTTAAAAGACATTTACCCAACGGATGGGCGAGATGCCAGCCACTATGCTCCCCGGAGTTTCTGATGCGATCATTTTATTTGAGAAGTGAATGCACGGCGGCGACCGAGTGATATCTGTTGTGTGATTTGTTCGCGGTGGCCCCAGACACCGACCCCCACCGGCGCAGCCGACAACGGAGCGGCACCTGCCCTGCCATCTACTGGCGCACGCCCAGCCGCCAGGAGGCGCTGGCCACCCAATTCATGTTCAGTTTAGGTGAAGTTACTACAGGACTGATTTTGCAGGATGGACTGAAGCGGCGGTAGGTAGCTATATCGCATGTGATGAATCTCGGCAGCTGTAGGAGGCTGTGTCGCGAGGTGACCGCTATATAGCAGGCTATGCAGTGTCAGGTTTTTCCTGCGGGCTCATCACCCATCCACTGGGAAGAGTGTGCACACATAAAATGAATCCATGTGGCTCCAAAAGTACACTAGGAGCAATTCTATATTACAAAGACTCAGATCACCTTATAGGTAGGTATAACAAGATATAAAAGTACAACCATATTGCAAAAGATAAGAGAACACTCAGTTACACACCAACTGTTATACATTAAGTTCAGGCTGCATGTCAAAGAATCACTGCATTTTGGCAACAATGCTGAGAGCTTATAATTATGCTCAAGTTTTAAGCAGCTCAGAAGATTTATTACAAGCCATATGTGTTTATGCCTCTCACTACAGCATCACACAAAAGTACATATCACATACTGACAAAGCATCCCTTGAAAAAAAAACCATCAGGATTTCCTGATGGTCTGGTGGTCTGATGGTTTTTGTGGGAAATTGAAACAGATCGGCTGATGGTTTCTGATTGTCTGGTGGTCCCTGATGGTTTCTGGTGGTTTCTGGTGGTTTCTGATGGTATCTGGTGGTTTCTGATGGTCTCTGGTGGTCATTTCCTGGTGGTTTCTGGTGGCCTGATGGTTTCTGGTGGTCGAGTTCTGATGGTTTCTGGTGGTCGTTTTCTGATGGTTTCTGGTGGTCGTTTTCTGATGGTTTCAGGTGATCAATTTCTGATGGTTTCTGGTGGTCGTTTTCCGGTGGTATGGTGGCTTCCAGCATTCTGTGATTCCAGCGGTCAGCGGTTTCCAGCGAACCACTACATGTGGTCTTCCAAAGATTCCCCCTCCCCTTCGTAACATGTACCTTTGGGTATTTTAACGACAGTGTTAACGAAGTCGCGGTGAGCAGAAGTCGCGGTGAGCATTTAGGTATCTGTCGAAGATGAAAACCGCATGATATGAACAATATCACCAGGATGTTTATAAATCCTTTACAAACAGAGGCGTAACCAGGCTTTTCACATCCGCTGTAAGCAAAAATACAATTTTCTTAATAAAATCAACTAGTCAAATCAAGGAAGTCTGGGTGGGTTATCCGAATGTGGCCCGAATGGGTACTCACTCACGCCGGAGATGCGTTGCATTGCAGCAGAATAACTCGGATGTTTGATAGGGTGGCAGCTCCTCGTGTCGTATCTGTATTGTATGGTTTTACGTCCATACAAGAATATTGCAGAATAAAACACGATCAGGTTAAAACAGTATATACAAATTGTCAGAAAGTTCCCGTGGTAGGAAGAGAGTGGAAGAAAAACATATGCAGCAAAACGGTAAAAAACACTCGCACACGGTAACGAAACACTCGCACACGGTAAAAGCAGTCGGAGACAATGTGTATCGCTTATATATGGGATGATCCTCGCATTCCGATGGCGACCGTCACCCCCACCCCCGCCCCGACCAGAGGGCGCAACTCACGAATAATAAGCCACATTTTTTCACATCTTCCCTACTCTGTCTTAAATCCTACCTTACACTGTTAACCAATGTAAAGCAATTCGGTCAAGGCCTACTATTAGCGATGCACCCAGCAGTAAATATCCTCATAACTTACGGACTCCTCGTCACAGTATGACCACTTCACCTCGACCAGTTTCCTTCTGCGACTGACTGCCCCGCCAACCCTAACGGAATGCGGCCATACAAAAGACAGCCGTCCCCGCGCAACCGCCCGAGGCGCGGTCGGGCGCGGAGGGGAGACGCAGCGCCGGCAGCGCGCCCCCGAGCCGCGGCGCGAGAGGGGTGGAAGCGTTCCGCGGCAGAGCACAACAGCGAACTCTCTTACCTGCTCCCATAGCCATTCGCTTCTTGGTTTCTTCTTTTGAAAATAAAGCATTTGGAACCATAAGTATTTGATTTAAGAATATATATTAAGTTTTTTTAATAAACAAGATTGCACAGACGGGGCTACCAGACCACCAGGATGACCACCAGAAACCATCAGACCTTCAGATACTGACCACCAGGCCACCAGGGTGACCATCAGACCATCAAACATTGACCACCAGAAACCACCAGACGATCAGACACTGACCACTAGACCATCAGGAATTACCACCAAAAGCCACCAGGCAGACCACCAGACCATCAGGATGACCACCAGAAACCACCAGGTAGACCCCCAGACCATCAGGATGACCACCAGAAACCACCAGGCAGACCACCAGACCATCAGAATGACCACCAGAAACCACCAGGCAGACCACCAGACCATCAGAGTGACCACCAGAAACCACCAGACCACCAGGAAAATCCTGATGGTTTTTTTCAAGGGATGACAAAACCTGGCAACAGAGCTCATGCCTGTCTACAGGACAGAAGGGGTTTGGGGGAGATGGGGCAGACATTTAGGTAAATGGCAACTGGGCAACACTTATCTATTATGCAAAATTATTAGCACCGGTTTAACCACATAAATCAAATTCAAGCTCAAAATTTACTTTCAGTGGCAAAGACAAATCCAGGACTCATTTTAGGAGGAGAGAGGGGGCTCATACTATCATACTATCCTTCCATTGTCTTGAAAGAGCCTCCAGCTATGCAGTTACCTACCATAGGCATTCTGACGTTTGGTGGTGCTTGAGACTCCCTGGCGCCCTTGTGCCCACCACTGGATGTTAGGTTACCATGCATCTTGCTGATACAATCTGATGGCCAATTTAAAAAATAACACTAAAAAACAAATAAGATGCAGCTTGCCTGGGAGCCAGATGAATATCAGGATTAGAAAAGGCAAAGCCTGGAATAATTACCCCAAATGACCATGCATAAAGGTACAAACATACCTCACTGAATGCATAAGGGTATAGACTTACCTCACTGAGAACACTTCATCCGTTGAGCACCATCCAACTGCTGTCACGGTATCAGTGTGTCTTGGTACAGACAAGAGTGAAGTCTTGAACCTCATGACAAGTTTTATTCCAAGTAGATAGACACAAGGTTAAAGGAAAGGCGTGGTAAGCGGTCTAAGCGACAAGGCAAATTCCACGGTAACAGGCAGGTAGCCAGTACTAGGTGAGTATTCTTTTAATCGATCCAATGCTTCCCAAGCATTTTCATGATATACTCAGCAAGTGTCTTTTTACACATAAGCTTTCTTTCCCAACCCTCTTCACTGCTACTACAACACTGCTATCATCCCCCTTATATCACCACGACCACGACCCTCGTCCCCCTCCTCCTAGTAGTCCGTCCCACAACGCGTTTGCTTACAACCTGTGGCATTTTATTACATCGAGCGCCGGCGAAGTATTGTGTTTTACGTAGAAAAATATCCCTCTCAATGGTAGCGTGGTCAAATAAGTGAAAATAAGTAGGCAAAAGTCAATAATAATATTAGAGTTTTTATGCTCTGTCAGGTATATACAAGAACAAAAATTAAGATGAAAAAGTTACATATAATACGCAAAAGTTTCAAAATAGGTGTGACATCTGTTTCCATTGTGTGTATAAAATATCGAACTTCTTTTGGAGTTTTTGATTACTCTATTTGAAGAAATGGTACAAAATTAGCGAGTTGTATTGGAAAAATATTATGTCGGTATGCTAATAGCTAAAATGAAACATTCTAGTTGCATCGAGACATACTTGGCTTTTTGGGAAGGTGTTAGTAAAGTCACCCGTGGTTAAGTAATATTGCTGCATTTTCGTCGAGTGTTGACTGAAAGTGTTGATATTACATATATTGGGTTTAGCCCCCTTTGAGTTGTAATTCATTTTCTCAATAATCGGAATTCAAAAGAAATATTATACGAGGGATACAATTATTATAGGAAGAGGAGAAGGAAGCCGCAGAAAGCATCAACAAAAGTCTCTACTTTGCTCATTCCCGTTCCCACATTCATTGGTCTGCTGTTGCGTGTTCTGTGTTTAAGTTTGATCTGTTGCTTTGAACAGGTTTATATTCTCTAGTAATTCTTGATTTCAGCTAAGTCATTTTGCTGGTATTGAAAATCACAGATATCTCCTCATAGTCATGTCGAATAATTCAGTGGAATCAGACAAGGTTTTTCAATGGATTCAAGACCTGACCAATGTTGAAGCTAGAGAAGAAGCATTGCTGGCACTGAGTAAAAAGCGAGAGGTGGGTAAACCTTCTGTTCATCCCAGTTTTGGTATTGTTTGATTTATATTTAGTGTTGTTTAAGCTTTGGCTCCCCCATAATCCTTCCTACATAATCCTGGCCTGTTCCAATGTTCAGCCTTAAACATGGTTGGGGTGAGGCTGCCAGAGTTATTCACCAAAATGAGTAAATTGTATAGTTTCATTCATATTTTTCTTATTGAACTTCAACAATCAATTGACTTGTCTTAGATTTTCAATCTGATTTGACCATTTCAAGGTTTTTGTGGCAATAAAAGTACCTAGTATCCTTACGTCCATCATTATAGGTTGCATGTGCTGGAGCCGTCCCACAGTGTTTCAATTTAGACTGCAGGCTGCACACTTGTTACCATTAGGCTCAAAATTTGTTTTGCTAAAGGCTACAAGATAAGTTAAAGGGGACAATTAATCAGAGATAAAATCCTCTGTTTCTTACTGAGAAAAATGATTTGGTAGTTAATATTGTGCACTAGAATTATTTTTCAGTTTCTTATTAATATGAATTTCTTGAAGCTGTTTAATTATATTTTTATTGCTATAAGAGCATTTTGAAAAAAATGCTCCTGTTTTTAGTTTCACTTTAGTGAGGAAGTAAAGTATTTTGTGAGTTTGTTTACCTCAGAGTTTTTTGTTGTTGAAATTTTGTGTTTCTGTTGGGTCCAACAAGACAAGTCCTGTGAGAATTTTAAAGATGTCATAGACTTAAAACAACAACAAAAACACCATTAACCTGCCTTAGCTGCATGGAAAAATAGAAACACTAAAAGTCTACAAGGTCATCAGCATACATCTCTGAAAAACAAAATCCTTGAGTGCCAGTGCTAAAAAGTTGCAGGGGCTTTGAAGAAAAAATATAGGTAACAAAGAGCATGATAGCCAAAAGCTGATGGGGTGGTTCAGGTGGTAATAATAATATACTTTCTGAGGCAGTGGCAAATTCAGAACTTTATGGGGGTGCTAGGGGTATGGACCTCCTCTGCCATTGCCTCAGAACAGCCTCCTGCTACTTATTGAATATAGGCACTGACATTTTGGGGGCCTTGAGCCCCCCAAGCCCCCTTTGTATCTTCCAGTGTCCTGGGGCTATATTCAGGCAGTTAGTGAGGGAAAATGCTGTTCAAGTCAAGGGTTATTCTTCATCTCCCACCTGGAGCTCGTCCCAAGGCAAATGTATGCCTCTTACCTTGGATTCTGCTCCACATTTTAATGATCTTGGATTTCCCCACCTTAGCTTTCCATCACATTTTTTAATGTCCTCTTGTCTATGCATTCAAGGTTTTATACTAGAGTGGAGTGAAAAAAATCAAACTTATTCGGACCGTTCCTGAACCTTGTTTTTCTATTGTGCTAGGCCTTATGAAACTCAGAAGTGAAAAATCTTAGAAATCTGACCACTGGAACATGAGCAATATTGAGCATTTATACATGGATGTTTGAGAAACTTTTGGGGTTGCAGTCTCCATTGGAAATCTTTGGTGCTAGCGTACAGTGGTTTACAGGCTGGTTGTTAAAACAGATTATGTGCGTTTTGAAGCATGGGAATCACCCTAAACACATTCAAGAGGTGAAAATAGATCCCAGCTAGTGGATAGGTATATTTCAGCTGCAGTGGTGGATGTAAGAGGGGGCAGGGGGCTCAAACCCCCTCCCGAAATAACTGAGTGCCTATAGTAGAAGCATAGCTGAGGCTGTTCGAGGTAGTGATGGGGGTGGCCCGAGCCCCTAGCCCCCCAAATATGGTCCTGGATCTGCCACTTTTCTGTTGTGTATTAGACATGTGCAAGACTCATAGACAAATCTCTTTTAAGGCGAGTGCCAATGGCAACTGTAGTTTCCTGAGGCTAAGTTACCAGAAGCTGGCATGAGTTGCCATGGCATACCACCGGAGCAACGACCACTATCCCAGAAGATATGTCAGCTAAGTTGCCACCAGGTGCCCACAGTTTTCATGTTCAGTGCACACCTTAGCGAGATATACGCAAATTGAAGGGATGAGAAAGGTAAAGTTTGGTGCCGAGACAAGTTACCGCTCGCAACACATTAGTCACTACAACATTTTCGCTGGTTTGGATTATGACACACCCAAACACTGGGAAAAGACGGGGGAGGCAATATTAAGTGATCTTGCGTCGAGACAGTTTGTAAAACGTACCAGGTTGTCGGAAATGCAAATCGACTTCTGTGTGTTTCTTTTCTATATCTACACGGAAGGTGCTACTTGTGTGCCGTCTCTCTAAAAAAGCGAGGACAGAAGTATTTCTTCGACTTCCTAAGCATTTGTATTTAAAACCGAAAATGTCGAGGAATAGGAGTAGACGACTCGGGCGAGAACTATGGGGCAGAGATATGATTGGCCCATCGGCCGAGCTTCTCGTTTCAGAGCTTCCAACATTGAGGGATGTCTTGTGGAAAAGTCGACTGATGAAAGAGAGATCAGCCGATTGGAGAGCTAGAAAAAATAGCTCGCGATATTTGCGATAAAAATGACTCCTGATATGTATCGGCACTGCAATTAAAGGGAATGTGGTACCTTAATAACGTGATTTTAACTGAGATAGCTAATTTGTAAAGCATGCTGGAAAACCCGGTATTCAATATATAATTTGTCTTGAAACTCAAAGTTTTTGTTTTGCTTTTTTTCTAAAAGGTCCGCCACCCCATTTTAAAAGGCAGCCAGGCGTGCCCCCACCGCGATCCCAACGACAACAGCACCCTTACGTTATCACCAGAAACATAAATTTTAACGAGTCGCGGCACGCCCTGCTAGGAAATGAAGCAAAAACATAATATAGCAAAAAACAACTATGTTACTATTTAAATAATTGTTATAAAAAGGTTGCAGAAAGAAGGCTTCTGTAAAATGTCACAAAAGCCTCGACCATTAACCCACTGTTAATAAAAGAGAGACTGGTCACACCTAATCGTTTAGTGTTAGTGCTCATTTCCATGCAGACTACCCCATGCGGATTTAAGTTAGTAATTCCCTGGAATCTAGCAGACAAGTAGACGAACTAGTAACATCTACTAGAAAACAAGGGTTGACTGAGGGGATTTGCGGGGATAAAAGCTAAAAACCTACCTGAAATGTACCTTAAATCTACCCCAGCCAGGCGGACACAGTTGTCAGCTGTTGGTGTGACGATAGCGCTGACGTCACGTAGAGTAATCAGCCAATCGAAGCCCCTGAAGCCTATTGGATATGGTAATAGTTGCCATATCATGACATCATCCGCAGGCAGGGGTTTATTTTTCACCCTAGAGGAGCATTTTAAAATCAAAATATTGAGCTCATTGTGCATTTTTCAGAGAAATCAAGGACGTTTTTATGTTTTTCGGCTAAAAATGCCCCTATATACACTAAATTCGTGAAACCAAGGTGCCACATTCTCTTTAAACTAGTGACCGAGGCGTCACGTTTCGTGCTGGGGATTGAGAGGCGCGACGGGTACATTAAGGTGGGGATCAAGTTTCACGAACTGATGCCAACATCGTATACGAAGCATGACATGAACCTGTCCATGAAACAAAAATTGGTCGAGTGATTGCTGTGTCTTGTAATCGTACTGGATTCCCCGTCAATCTGTCACTACCTCGGAAAGCCTCCAGCCATGCATTTACTATAGGCACTCAGACATTTCGGGGAAGGGGTTTGAGCCCCTGCCCCCTCCCTCTTACATCCGCCACTGCAACCAAAATATACCAATCCACTAGTTGGGATCTATGTTCCACCTCCAACATGTGTTTGGGGTGATACCCACGCATCAAAACGCACGTGATCTACTCTAACAGCTAGCGCTTAAACCACCATACGCTAGCACCAAAGATTTCCAATGTAGACTGCAACGCCAAAAGTTCCTCAAACATCCATGCATAATTGTTCGATATTGCTCATGTTCCCGTGGTCCGATTTCCAAAAAATCTTTCACTTCTGATTTTCATGAAGCCTAGCGCAGTATAAAAACAATGTTAAGGAACGATCCATATAGTTTGAATTTTTCACTCCACCCTATTGTATACTGTGTTAGACTCCCACTGCCTGCTTTGGCGAGGGGTTCTATGTTTATTCATTTACTTTTGATGTTTTAAGGTCAAATGTTTATTTTGAGTTAACCATTGCATCAGCTACCTCTTTACTCGTCTAGCAACAGGTTCTTTGTAGGGCCTATGCTCATTTCCTGTCTGTTACCTGCAGGATTATGTAAACCTGGTGCCTATGTGGTGTGCATGAAACCATGAGCTCCATTGATCTTGCTGTGACCTGTATACAGTGCCTAACCAGGCACCAGTGCTGTGTTCTATGAAGCCAGGGTCGTCAGTGATCATTACCGTGACCTGCAGTCGGTGCCTGACCTGGCGCCGATGCTGTGGCACACGGGCGCGGTGATCGCGGCCCTCCTGCACGAGATCGTCAGCATCTACAGCTACATGAACCCGCCCACGCTGACGGCCAGCCAGAGTAACCGTGTGTGTAACGCGCTGGCGCTGCTGCAGTGCGTGGCCTCCCACCCTGAGACCCGCTCCGCCTTCCTGGCGGTGAGTCACGCCCAGAGGCGGGCTCAGCACTGAGGTGCGGAGAGGCAGCTCTACTCATGGCCTGCTCAACGTGAAAACACCGACAGCAGACTGGCAAATCTTGTATTATCACAGCAGATGCAGTAATTTGTCATGCAAAAGTAAAGGATGTATCATGGCTAATACATTAAGAGGTACGCTTTTCTTTTTCATGACCGTTATCTTACCTGCATTGCTTAAGTTTGTGTACCTCTCACATATTGTGCAGCTCTTCAGTCATCTATTGAATGTTCTAGCATTTGGAACTTGGAACAGTAAGTGATATGTTTGAGTTTGGCTTCTAACATTTTCATTCCGTAGCTTTTTTCTGATTGCTTATCTAGAATTTCTGAATGATGTATTAAGTTGGCCTAGACACATGAGTGATACCCAGAACTCACATGAAGTTTTTCTCTCCCTGTCTGTTTCATTTTCCACTTTTCAGTTTGGTTCTGCTCAGGGAAGTATTAGAGGAGGCGTATTAAGATTGTTGTAACAGTGTTGAACGTCCAAATCTATATATTTCTGAGTGGGTCCGTTTTTGTGGTATTCTGTTCAGCCAAAGTTAGGGGCGAATATACTGTTGTTCTGTTGTGACCCGGACCTCCCTCGTCCGCCAGGCGCAGATCCCGCAGTACCTGTACCCGTTTCTGACGACCAGCACTAAGACGCAGCCGTTCGAGTACCTGCGCCTCACCAGCCTGGGCGTGATCGGCGCTCTGGTCAAGGTGATTGATATTGTTCTGTGTTTTGTAGTCCATGGAATATTGAACTCGCTTATCTGGCTGCGGATGCTTTCATTGCCTCTGCGTGAATGTTCATATCTGAAGTTATGTCCTTAGCATTGGAACTGCCTCATATATGCATATACCATAAAGTAAGAGTTTTCCAAGTATTTCAGAAATGAATCGTAGCTGGCTTGGTTTTCTCTTTCCTTAGGTTATGTATATATATATATATATATATATATATATATATATATATATATATATATATATATATATATATATATATATATATATGTACATATGTACATATGGAGAAAAATTGTATTTCGCTCCGAAAGGAAAATTTTACACCTGGCATGGAATGGCGTATATGGGTCTATAAAAATGCACCTCAATACACGTTCTCTCCAGTGGCCTGCTGTTCGCAGGTCGAGTTAGAACGGTCGCCAGCTCTGATTTGGAACCCCTTCTTTTATGCAGCGCTCCTGCCGCGTCCGGCCGATGCGGACACCCTCAGATGCGCCACACACGCTGTTCCCTGGCCAGAGCGCCCCTTCTGTTATCACTGCGGTCTCCTTTATCATGTTGGTCTTCTCCTCTGGCATTCATGCGTCCCCCATCGTAGCCTTTTCGTGAAGTTTGGACCTCCCTGACTATCGCTTCCTCCCGATGTATCGTCTGCTTTGACATGGTTATGAGTCACAACGCCAGGTGACATATGTAAACATCTCCTCTGCCTGAGCTTCTCCTATAGATACGATATGTCTTCTATGATGTAAGCTTCTCCGCCTTTACTATTATAGCCGTGTCCAAGGGCGTCCTTTCATTTTTTATGCTCCCAATTTTGCAGAGCGGGGCTGGCCCCTCAGGCTTCTCCTGTGGCGACACCCGTGTGCTCGTTTCTTCTTATCTAAGCGCTGCTGTCCTCAGCATGTTTTGCCCCGAACCGTGGTGAGCGTCCTCCTGACTTGTGCGTCTGCTGAGCCCCGTCACTGCCCTCCTGACGGTGCTGTACCGCCGCCGCCGCAGACGGATGAGCAGGAGGTGATCAACTTCCTGCTCACCACCGAGATCATCCCGCTCTGCCTGCGCATCATGGAGTTCGGCACCGAGCTCAGCAAAACCGTCGCCACCTTCATCCTGCAGAAGATCCTGCTGGACGAGACCGGTTGGGCCGCCAGCAGATGGAGCTGGATCGGGGATTCACTGCATTCGTGGGGTCTCGTGCTGTCTGTTTGGTACATGTGTTCGTATGAGGAGGCCTCATTTGTGTCCGTTGTGTGTGACTTGTCTCCGATATTCGTCGGTTTTTATTCTCCTTTGTTGTCTTTGGATGTTGTTATATTTTATACAGCAAAATTCAGATTCTGTTATCAAATAAGTTTCAGCCCTTGACGCATGTGCAGCGCTTTTTAAATTTTGATTTTATTTACACCCCTTACATAGGTGGTTGTAGATTTGAGGCTCACGTGAAATTTTTTATTGTAACTTTTAAGACTGCTCAATACACTGTAAAATAATATTGGAATATGATCAGTCGTAAATAACACGCAGCCTATCTCGTCAACTACTCGCAGGAATGCCTCCCTCTGGCCTGGGCTTGCTGCACCGAAACGATAAATATGGTTTGTTTCTGATCCAATATCAAAGTCTCTAGTACTCAGTATCATTAAGTTAGCGAAGCAATGTTGCGTATATGGTGGGGCCATCGGGTACTCGGCCGCTCACCAGCGGCTGTGCCTCTGCTCCGCCGGCAGGGCTGGCACACATCTGCCAGACCTACGACCGCTTCTCACACGTGGCCATCACCCTGGGCAACATGGTCATCAACCTTGAGAAGGAGAAGTCGGCCCGCCTGCTCAAGCACGTCATCCGCTGTTACCTGCGGCTCTCCGACAACGCCCGGTGGGTGCGGCTGGTCTCCCCCTCTGTCTTACTGCGCCTGGTTAGTGCTGGCGACGTCATCAGACAGCAGTGCTGCTGGTTTGTACCACTGCTGGCGAATCTCTGCATAGTGGCACCACCTGCTGCTGTCTCAGCCTCTCAGTCGGAATGGCATCACAAGCGTCATGGCAATCCAGAATGGTGTGTTGAGTGTTGCTTATTGTCGGCGTTCAGTCCGCGGTCCTTCGATCAGTACGTATAGAAAGCGGTGCGCCAATGGTTTAGCCGTAAGGCTTATGGTCCTACCAGTGTGACTTTGCATTTTGAGTCACCTAGTCATTCGACTGATGAGAAATGGAGCGATTCTATTGTACTCGCTTCTGTAAAGTGCAGGCTTTCACGGACTGTCGATTTCGATAAAATCGCTTCAGCGCAAAGATGAACGAAAAAACAGTGAATGCCCAATCGTGTCTGCTAAAAAAATTTCGCTGTCTCCGACCTCGGCACCGGAGCTCAGTCTGACGCCGACGTTGTCTGTTGCTCTGCCAGGGCGCGGGTGGCGCTGCGCTCCTGTCTTCCAGACCAGCTGAAGGGCGACACGTTCGACGCCTGTCTGGAGGACAAGTCGGTCCGTCACTGGCTGAACATGCTGCTCAAGAACCTGGAGGAGACGGCGGGAGAGCCGGCCCGGCTCCCAGCGGGAGCGCCGCTGAAGCCGGGGCCCTGAGACGGCCCGGCTCCACGGTGTTTCTCTTCCGGTGATATTCGGTATGTGATTGTGAAAGTGTTGACGATGACATCCCTGAATCTGCCGCCAACCACGGTTGGCGCGAGATTCGCCTGTGTCAAGAGGGTCCCGTTCCTCCGTAGTCAAAACGTTTGTCGACGACGTTAGACGTGGGGCAAGCAATAGTTGTGTCGTTTAACTCCTTCAGTCAGAAGTTGGAGCTGCTGCAGTCAGGATGCCAGTATGTAAAACCTTCCGTCTTAAATTATTTGTCAGAGGACATTTACTAGCACCACTGGCTCAGTATATTTTATTGTATTGATGATTTAGCTTCAAGAAAATATAGCACTGATGCGCTCCTCCTGTAGAGCACTGACCTATTCCCATGCTTTCGTTGATTTATGCATCACTTTCGGTTCAACTTTCCTGCAACCTTTGTTACGATGTTCCTCGTTTTATCGAACATATCGGCTTGCAACAGCTGCTCTGGAAGTTACAAGCCTTGTGTTTCTAGGTTTAACTATGCCGAATTATTGTATTTTCAAAAATGTATTTTCTGTCAAAGTTGAATTCATACGCGTCAGGATGGGGGATGGGAGGGGGACAAAGAAGCCTTGACCCACTTCATGAAAACCTCCGGATTTCAGTCGACTTTATTTTGAAATTATTAAAAAGGTCGTATAACCAGTACGTGCGGAAGGTAACGAGGAGCCCAAATGCGGCGGGGTTTGTATTCGGGAAGTGAAACGTCTTGTCAGCAAGGGGCTGAAAATTAATTTGCCTCATACATGTTTCCGGTTCCGAAGCTCATGATTGAATTTAGTCACCGTTCACAATACTGTTTTCTTCGCTATGTTGTTATTTGTGGACGGCCATCAGTCTTCTCCGTATGTGGTTGCCTAGCAACGATGTGTTGTCGGCTTGACTTACTTGCCACGCGTCGATGCCGGCCAGGCGAGTCACCGGATCGACGTTGAACTCGACTCCGCCAGGTTTAGGTCGGAGATGAGTCCCGGGCCAGTTTGCGTATCACAGCAAGGGGCTGCGGCTGCAGGCTAACGGACTGGCAAGGCTCACTTTTCACAGGCACTTGAACAAAATTTCCGTAGGTTCTTACTCCCATCCAAGATGTGTATCTTATGCAAGGGGTGAGAGTAAGGAGACGCAGATTTTAGTTTAACTGGCTAGTGAGATTGTTCAGAAGCCATTATGTTGTTTCAGTAAGCACTCATGTCCGTATTATGGACCAGAGATGGTCGCTTGAATGAAGACACGTACTTCATGCGGACACATTTCTCAGCTGTGCCAGGTGGTCCTCAGTGGCGGGGACTGGCCTCAGCCCTCCTAGCTGGCCTCCCCAGTAGCACGTTCTCGTGTGACTTTGGGTTGTGTTGGTGTGCTCAGAGCTCTGTTTTATCTTACCAGTGTTCGCAAACATCGAGGTATCTTGAGATGAAGCATACGTGTGTTTGGATAAAATTTGCTCAAATGATTGAGTGAGGAAATGGGACTGGCATCCTCGAAATTTTCTGAATTTGACTGGAATGATTCCGTTTACCGGAAATATTCCTTTGATGTGCGGTCATTCGAAAATGTATGGTCTTCTTTCCTAAAATATCCGCGTTCGTTGGGTTTTGTTAGGAATCGTTTACCGTTCACGTCACGCTCAAAGAGGAGGACCTATGTCGATCTGTAGTCAGCCCTGTCTGAAAATCGGTCGATTTATCATAGCTTTGCTGAGTCTTAAGCCCAAAGAAGCGCACAGCAGTTGTGTGAGCCCCGTGCGGGCCAGGGTAGACGTCGCCGCGACTGGGGACGACGTGCGTTCAGGACCGGATGTGCTGTGATCGCCCCGCGTGCCACTGCCAGTGAGGCCGCGCCGTACCCCGCCGCCACGCCGAAGTGGCCCGGCTTTGCTGCGGCGCTGTTGTACTCTCAACCTTTTCTGGTAGAAACGTGTGCAGATATGGGCACGCTGTGCGTGGTCGTGCTGCATGCAACGCCATAAGACGCGCTCCTTTGGTGAGGAGTAATACATCTGTTCTGTTATTCCCGTTTGTGAGTTTTTCGCCTGGGCGCTTTTTTGTGTATTAGGTTAGCAAACGGATCGAAAATTCGCTGCGGTGGTCGATATGAAGTTCTGCAGTCAGCAGGTATCAGCACTATTTAGTTTCTGGGGCTCGTCGATGACGACCATCATTTTGCGCCCACCAGTCGGCAGATAAACGTGCGGAAAAGACAAGGACGCCTAACGCCTACCTGCTGAAGGAAGAATCGAACTGGTGATGAGTGGTCGGCCTTGAGTGCCCTTGCCCGATCGCTGGACGCATGCGACAGGGCAGGACGGTACAGACTCGTGCTGAGCGTTATACGCAGGGCTCCGGGATGCCGCTTTGTTATCTCGCGCAATATCAGTGGTTGGACTGTTTTCCTCTTGTTATCCAGATAGGCTTATGCCACGTCTATCGTCTCGCCAAGGAACTTTCTGCAGCGCTCGCTCGGCCCGTTCGCTCTTCCGAGCTAAACCAAAGTGTGATGTTATATTAAGTAAATCAGCGCATTTCTCTCCCGGAAATTATCAGCCGAGGACTGATCGAAGAGGGGAGAAGGGGTGGTTACACCCTTCCCCCCGGTCTTGCATAGGTCGGTAGAGCCGTCTCCTTGCGAAGCTTGGGCACCTGAACGCCCCTGAAACTCGAGAAACGCAGCACACCGCCCTGACATTGACATTGAAAGGCATTCTGTGGCAGAGGCATTCTGTTCGGCGGCGGTTCTCTCTGTTGGCCGTCCGGCTGCTGCCGGCCGCCGACCGTTCAAGTGCATGGCCACGCCTCTTCAGACGGTGCCGTTCAAGTGCATGGCCACGCCTCTTCAGACGGTGCCGTTCAGGTGCATGGCCACGCCTCTTCAGACGGTGCCGTTCAAGTGCATGGCCACGCCTCTTCAGACGGTGCCGTTCAAGTGCTTGGCCACGCCTCTTCAGACGGTGCCGTTCAAGTGCATGGCCACGCCTCTTCAGACGGTGCCGTTCAAGTGCACGGCCACGCCTCTTCAGACGGTGCCGTTCAAGTGCATGGCCACGCCTCTTCAGACGGTGCCGTTCAGGTGCATGGCCACGCCTCTTCAGACGGTGCCGTTCAGGTGCATGGCCACGCCTCTTCAGACGGTGCCGTTCAAGTGCACGGCCACGCCTCTTCAGACGGTGCCGTTCAAGTGCATGGCCACGCCTGTTCAGACGGTGCCGTTCAGGTGCATGGCCACGCCTCTTCAGACGGTGCCGTTCAGGTGCATGGCCACGCCTCTTCAGACGGTGCCGTTCAGGTGCATGGCCACGCCTCTTCAGACGGTGCCGTTCAGGTGCATGGCCACGCCTCTTCAGACGGTGCCGTTCAGGTGCATGGCCACGCCTCTTCAGACGGTGCCGTTCAGGTGCATGGCCACGCCTCTTCAGACGGTGCCGTTCAAGTGCACGGCCACGCCTCTTTCAGACGGTGCCGTTCAAGTGCATGGCCACGCCTGTTCAGACGGTGCCGTTCAAGTGCATGGCCACGCCTCTTCAGACGGTGCCGTTCAAGTGCATGGCCACGCCTCTTCAGACGGTGCCGTTCAGGTGCATGGCCACGCCTCTTCAGACGGTGCCGTTCAAGTGCACGGCCACGCCTCTTCAGACGGTGCCGTTCAAGTGCATGGCCACGCCTGTTCAGACGGTGCCGCGTGCTCCACATCTGCGTCACTTCTGCCCTTGAAGAGTTGGGAAACACTCCCCTCGTCCATCAACGCCGGGGATGTCCGATCGGAGCCCCTCGGTTTTTTCGAAAATCATACTGAGCTGATGCAAATGAGATGTGCGTCGCTTTGCAGGCCTGTAGGGTGATCAGTTTGACAACTTCTGACCAAACTTGGCGTCAGGTCAACGGGTTATTGCGCCATTTCTAAACCCATGTAAGCTGATTCTGTTCTTCTAGAATGAGACTGATAAAACCGAGGTGTAACTGACTTCTAGATGAGTTTCTAAATATCATTTGAAAGCTCTTGAGACGAAAAAATCTGCATTGTGGCATTTATTTTGAGTTCAGGTCACTACCAAGGTCACCAAAGGTCACGGTTTTCAACATTGTTTGTCGATATAACTTTTTAACTAAACAAGATACAGTATAAACATTTGAAATCTTAGTTTCTGAGCACGACCCAAGTATTCGAATGATATGCCGTTTGACCTTGAAATGTCATTATTTGATCCTTTTTGACCCACCGTGACGTCAGGGGTTTTACGGATATGGTAAACTCGGCTCCAGAGTAGAAGACGGTATGGTGCTTCCAGCGCTGTTTCATTTTTACCGTATCACTACCGGTTCCCGAGATCGTAGGGGTCTGATCGGACCACCAAGCGGTACTCTGTACGAAAAGAGCCCAGGCGGTGTCGGGTTAACCCGCGCCCCACCAGGGGT
Organism: Lepas anatifera; assembly: GCA_034440635.1. Taxonomy (NCBI): domain Eukaryota; kingdom Metazoa; phylum Arthropoda; class Thecostraca; family Lepadidae; genus Lepas; species Lepas anatifera. Next base: position 6,976 of record JAOTON010001871.1, on the reverse strand, counting down.
CCGGCGCCACCTTCGCCCCACCGTGGGCCATCGATGGCCCCCTCTAACTCCGAAAATATGGGGGTTAGCGCAAATCTGCAAAGTGCATTAGAAAGCTCGCGTGAATTCAGTAAGAAATTGCTTCGCATGTTTAAGCGCTCAGGTCAATGGTTTGACCTCCAGAGGTCTAGAAAGGTCACGATAGGCTATTTTCACTCAAATATGCAATGCTTAAGAAAACTGGGCATAACCCCTATGCCATTAGAGCTAATGAGATCTGGTTAAGTACATTTGATAGGAAATTGCCAGACCTTTTTCCGCTATGTGGAACGTAAAGACCTCCCGCCAGTGGTTTGACCTCCAGAGGTCACCTCTTGACCTAATATGACCTGAGTTCACGAAAGGTCAGAAGGTGATTTTTTCGTATATTAAATGAAAGCCAGTGACGAAACATACACGATGGTGTTTGATTCAGCGCTCAAGCTTATATATGTCAAACGTTATTGCCAAAATACTGTTTTGACCCCTGGTGACCTTGGATGACCTTGGAAAAGTCAAAGGACAAATATGACCCCTGGGATCCGTGAAAGGGTGTCGAAAAACGCTGTTCTGAGCAGTCTGAGTATTTGCAATCATTTTTGTGGCTTTTATATCATGAGACAGCTTTTCACCATGCTTTTCCAATGTGAGAGTTCGCCTCGTGACCTGATCTCAGGTCACGAAATCAAAAATCCCTGATATACACGTTGTAGACCCTGGAAGGGTCATGAAGCGTAGCAAGTTTCAAATCGATCGACTTAGAAATGTAGCTCTTATAGAGCTTTAAAGTTGAAGTGAGGTGACCTTGGTTGACCTCGCCTGGTGACCTGACCTTGGGTGACCCGGGGTAAAAATTTTCAGGGAGGGTGTGAAAATGATGAGGTGAGAGATAGAGCCCTCAACCGCGGTGCTGCGTTTCATCGTTTTTCTGCTATCCCGAAAAACCTTTAGGGGGGCCATCGATGCCCCCGGTGGGGCGAGGGTTAAAAAGCGTCAAAATCGTCCGGCTTATCTTGCCCCCCCAAAAAAAAGTCCTACCGGCTGTTGCATTTTACCCGCTACGGTATTCTCCTACTTTATCGAAAAATTAGATCTGTCACTGCCCTCAGGGACCCCAAACATAGCGGCGGCCATCGCGCGGAATCAACTTAACCTGTGACCCTCTCTTCTGCCAACTCTGATGATTCTGGGTACGTCAACAATGAAGGGTCGGGGAGCCGCTTGAAAAACATTATCCAAGCTCTCCTTTTTACGGTTGTACCCCCACCTCCCCCCCTCGAAATACCACTGATCACCCATAGCCGAACCGAGGCCCACCCAATGATGCGCCTTCCGGACCCGTCTCCCGAAGAGTCACGATCACAGCAAATAAAGAGAGCTATTTTCATACTCAATGACTGTGACCATGGCTATCAAAAGCTGGAGGAGGGGTACATTCCCCTGCTCGCGAATCAGGGGGTCACCAAAAAAACTTATAACTCGGCCTTGTTTATTTACAATTTATCCCTATCCTGCGGGGGCCTCCGGAAATGTGTGTTGATGAAGTACTTTGTTGTGCGCGTTTTTCAAAGACAGACATATGATAATCAATATTCGCCTGCCGCTCCCTCCCCCCTCTCTCTCTCTCTCTGGCCATCACCAGTCCGGGGTCCGTCCCTAGTCCCTCAGTAAAAATCCTGTGGCGACGCCCGCGACTGTGACCCACGGCGTGGTCCAATTGTATCATTGCTGTGCCCAGCATTATTTGGTATTAGCATACAACTTTAACCTGCGCCCTCCCCCCCGAGGGTCCGGCGCCGCCTTCGCCAAACCCGGGGCCACCGATTTCGGCCACCCGGGGCCCCTCTAACTCCGAAAATATGGAGGTTAGCGCAAATCTGCAAAGTGCATTAAAAAGCTCATGTGAATTCAGTAAGAAATTGCTATGCGGTGTGCATGTTTAAGCGCTCAAGTCAATGGTTTGACCTCCAGAGGTCAAGTTAGGTCACGATAGGCTATTTCCACCAAAGTATGCAACGCTTAAGCAAACTGGGCAATGGGCATAGCTGTCATGCCGTTAGAGCTATTGAAATTTGGCAAAGTAAATTTGATAGGAAAATGCCAGGGCTGTTTCCGCTATGTGAAACATAATGACCTCCCGCCATTGGTTTGACCTTCAGAGGTCTACTCGTGATCTCATATGACCTGAGGTCACGAAAGGTCAGAGAGTGACCTTGCCGTATATCAAATGAAAGCCAGTGACGAGACATACACGATGACGTTTATTTCAGCGCTTCAGCTTGATTAGGTCAAAGTTATTGTCAAAATACTGTTGTTTGACCCCTGGTGACCTGTGATGACCCCACATAGGTCAAAGGACAAATATCGCCCCTGGGATCCGTGAAAGGGTGTCCAATAACGCTTTTCTGAGTAATTTGAGCATTTTCAATATTTTTTGTAACCTTTACATCGTATGACAGCTTTTCCCCACGCGTTTCCAATGGGCTCACCTTGTGACCTAACCTCAGATCACGAAACCAAAAATCACGTATATACATTTTATAAACCCTGGAAGGTTCATGAAGTGTAAGAAGTCTCAAATTGATCGGTATGGTAGAGCTCAAAAGTTGGTATGGTATGATATATGGTATGGTAAATGGTAGAGCTCAAAAGTTGAAGTGAGGTGTTCTTGGTTGACCTCGCCTGGTGACTTGACCGTGTATGACCCGGGGTAAAAAATTTTAGAGATGGTGAGAAAATAATGGAGTGAGACATTAAGCCCCCAATCGCGGCTCGGCGCCTCGTCGTTTTTCTGCTATCTTGAAAAAAACCTTAGGGGGCCATCAATGGTCCTGGTGGGGCGGGGTTAAAGCTCACGTGCCTCTCCGGGAAGCGCAATGCAATAGAGACGAGCATCCATGCCCATGGTAAGTATGCCAAGTTTCAATCCACTTCCATTTATTTTGAGCACCGACTTGAAACCATGGTGAGAAGCAAACATGTTCCGGGAAATTTATCATCCGGATGTACCTTTTCGGACGAATTACCCGAAAGCCGTTAGAGATAAGTGGGTAGTATAACCGAGTGAAATGACCCAAATTAGCTTTCCTGTTCCGCCATGTCAGTTCTGAACATTGGCGGACGCAGGGGGGCATTCCGGCAGCCCCCTCCCCCAAGCGCTGGAGAAGGGGCCAAACCATTTGTTGCCCCCCAAAGGCCGAAAGCCGAATAAACTTTTGAAAAAAGGTCCTTACACTAGGTCTGTAGAGCAAAAAAATATTCGCTCCCACCCCCCCCAGGAAGAGAGGCAGACATGGGTTTGCCCCCAAAACTCAGGCCTGCGTCCGCCCCTGAATATAGCGTAGTTTGGACGCTCGCTTGTCGTGAACCATTAACGTTACGAATAGGTTGAAGGGTACGGGACCCCGTGGTATATATTTCGGGCTCTGTATCGTATCAAATAAGGTGAACGGGCTGCCAAAAATCCACTTAGAGTCCCCGAGCAGGGCGCCCGCCCCACCCTGTCCGGATATAAATAATAGGGTTCAATGAGCGACGGCTCAATCGGACATAAATAAGGCCGTGCGCGATGGGGAGAGGAGGAATGTGGTGAAGAATGAAGACGTTGAAGAGAAAGCTAGTACGAAGATCGACGCGTTGCGAGAAGTAAAGAAGAGTTCCAGGAGAGGTGACAACTAGGGCTGATAATCCCGGGATCGGAATCCCGGGATTGTATGATGATGACTGGGGTTTTCGGGCACGTCAGCTGCAATCCCGAGATTGTATTAATCTCGAATCCCGGGATTATATATCTCCGAATCCCGGGATCCCGATATTTTCCAACACTAAAAATGGTGTGGAAAGCGTCGCTGATAGTATTAAAATCATCATGGCATCCAACAACGACCTGGGCTAATGCCCCACCGGCGCAGGAGAGCCGCATGACAATGTGCTGAAAACTAACCATATTTCGTTCCTAATGTATCTCTTCATAAGCCTGCAAGTCAGTTTTATCATTCTTTTCTTTGAAATAACCAATAAAGAGTACGTGGTCACCCCCGGATTCGAACCGGACCTACCTGATCAAGAGACATGGCCTCTACCCACTAGACCACCGTGCCACATTACTCCGCCTCCCACTAGCTGAACAGCTGTGACCCGTCAGGAGGTCACTGGCTGGTACAACTACGCCGAATATGCCGGGCCGCAGGCGCCGAGTGCTGTGCTTGTCCCGAAAAGGCACGATATAAAGGTGCTTCTGGAAGACGAATCAAGCATTCTTTTGGGCTGAAATTACTTGTATCGTCGAGCTAGGATCCTAAGCTAGCTTCGTGCCAAATGACTTCCACTTACATCCATTTTAAGGACTTGAAACCATGGTGAGAAGCAAAGGTGGTCCGAGAAATTTAGCATCTTGTAATACATTTTGGACTAATTACTCGAAAGCCATTAGAGATAGGTGGATAGTATAAGCGAGCGAAATGACCACAAGTAACTTTCCTATTCAGCCATGTCAGTTCTGAGTTTGTGAGTGACATGAGCTTGGAACCAGGAAGATGCATATAAAAAGTTTTTTAACTCAATTTCTATTTATGCCTATAGAACAAAGAATTTCACATTCACACTTTCCATCTCCTAATATTATCAGGCGGAAGCAATATTCTTTCATTATTTGAAATGAAAACTCAAATCGGTCAATTAGATTGTGAGATATTAACGTTGAAATGAAATGAACCAAAATTCAGTCTTCCGGAAGAACAGTAAAAATTAGGTCAAAATTTTACGTTTTGCATTGAAAACTATGCCTAAGCACTACAAAATTTGCCTATCTACTCCTAAGTAACTGCCTTTCCAGCTCACTGAGGCCTGTCTTCTGACATTTCGAGCGCACGAGTCGGCCATCAACTTTTAGCAGGTTTTTTTGCTCGCGTGAGAAATGCTGCGTTTTCGCGCAATAAATATTGTCGGATCAGCTCAATTTTTTCCCCTAGCTGGCCCTTGTTATCCATTGAAATGGACATAAATTTCAAGTTCGTAGCTTAAGAAGTAAAAATTAGAAAAATATAAAACAGAAAAGTTTCAGCGAAAATTTCCAAAAACTATTTTGGATTTCAACTCGGGGCTTCAGTTTGGGTGTCTGGAGCAGAAGGGCTATCACCCTACAAAATTCCGGAGCTCTGACATCATTTCTCAGGACTGACAGACGCCAACAACAACCTGGGCTAACGCCCCACCGGCGCAGGGGAGCCGCATGACAATGTGCTGAAAGCAAACCATATTTCGCTCTTAATGTATCTCTTCATGAGCCTGCAACTCAGTTTTATCATTCTTTTCTTTGAAATAACCAATAAAGAGTACGTGATCACCCCCGGGATTCAAACCGGCCCTACCCGATCAAGAGACAGGGCCTCTAACCACTAGACTACTCAGCCACACTACTCAGCCTCCCACTAGCTGAACAGCTGTGACCCGTCAGGAGGTCACTGGCTGGTACAACTCCGCCGAATATGCCGGGCCGCTGGCGCCAGGTGCTGTGCTTGTCTCGAAAAGGCACGATATAAAGGTGCTTCTTGAAGACGAACCAAGCATTCTTTTGGGCTGAAATTACTTTTATCGTCGAGCTAGGATCTTAAGCTAGCTTCATGCCAAATTACTTCCACTTCCATCCATTTTCAGGACTTGAAACCATGGTGAGAAGCAAGAGTGGTCCGAGAAATTTAGCATCTTGTAATACATTTTGACTAATTACTCGAAAGCCATTAGAGATAGGTGGTTAGTATAAGTGAGCGAAATGACCGCAAGTAACTTTCCTATTCAGCCATGTCAGTTCTGAGTTTGTAAGTGACATGAGCTTGGAACCAGGAAGATGCAAATAAAAAGTTTTTTGACTCAATTTCTATTTATGCCTATAAAAGAAACAATTTCACATTCACAATTTCCATCTCCAAATATTATCAGGCGGAAGCAATGTTCTTTCATTATTTGAAATGGAAACTCAAATCGGTCAATTAGATTGTGAGATATTAACGTTGAAATGAAATGAACCAAAATTCAGTCTTCCGGAAGAACTGTAAAAAGTAGGTCAAAATTTTACGTTTTGCTCTCAAAACTATGCCTAAGCACTACGAAATTTGCCTAGCTACCCCTAGCTAACTGCCTTTCAGCTAACTGAGGCCTGTCTTCTGACATTTCGAGCGCACAAGTCGGCCATCAACTTTTAGCAGGTTTTTTTGCGCGCGTGAGAAATGCCGCGTTTTCGCGCAATAAATATTGTTGGATCAGCTCAATTTTTCCCCTAGCTGGCCCTTGTTGTCCATTGAAAAGGACATAAATTTCAAGTTCGTAGCTTAAGAAGTAAAAATTAGAAAAATATAAAACAGAAAAAGTTTGAGCCAAAATTTCTCAAAAACTATTTTGGATTTCGACTCAGGGGCTTCAGTTTGGGTATCTGGAGCAGAAGGGCTATCACCCTACAAAATTCCAGAGCTCTGACATCAATTCTCAGGACTGACAGACGCCAACAACAACAACCTCGGCCTGCGGCCTCGGCAGGTGCCGCTCCGGCGCAGGAGAAGCCGGTGACAATGTACGTTAGTTAAACAGTTCGATTGACAGGCGAGTGTTTTCAGCAGTTTGAAACTCATAACGCAATGTTGGAGTTTTAGGTTTTGTTTTCTCATTATGGCCCCATTCAATCCCTGTCTAGGCCCATGTTTTCCTAAATTAGCATATCTCTGCATACTGCACCACGCTTGCCCTCTGTTCATGTCTTCACATAAATAAACACACGTTTAATGTTTGTTTTGTTAAGCAAAGACTGGGCATGACCAGAAGAAAAGAGATACAATATAAAATATGATGGGTTTTCCGACGGTATTTCACCTATACCTGCAGATTTTCAACCAATTCAGCCTAATTGTTACCGAGTTATGCCCCAGCTCGAGACCTCAGCCCCACAACCGTACTGATGTCCTGGATC
>JAOTON010001870.1:0-284131 GCA_034440635.1 Lepas anatifera | reverse complement strand
TATGCTCGAGCTCCTTACCCCACCTTCTTACTGATGTCCTGGATCCGCCTATGCTCGAACTCCGTAGCCCCACCTCTGTACTGCCCTGGATCCGCCTATGCTCGAACTACTTAGCCCCCACCCCCTACTGATATCCTGGATCCGACTATGCTCGAGCTCTCGAGCCCCACCCCCGTACTGATCAGCTGATCTGCTTATACTCGAGCTTCTTAGCCCCACCCCCGTACTGATGTCCTGGATCCGCCGATGCTCGAACTCTTTAGCCCCTACCCACGTGCTGATGTCCTGGATCCGCTTATGCTCGAGCTCCTTAGCCTCAACCCCGTACTGATGTCCTTGATCCGCCTATACTCAAGCCCTTTAGCCCCACCACCTTACTGATGTCCTAGATCCGCCTCTGCTCGAGCTCCTTATCTCCACCCCCGTACAGATGTCCTAGATCCGCCTATGCTCGATCTCCTTAGCCCCATCCCCGTACTAATATCCTGGTTCCGCCTATGCTCGAACTCCGTAGCCCCTACCCCCCTACTGATGTCCTGGATCCGCCTATGCTGGAACTCCCAAGTCTCACCCCGTACTGATGTCCTGAATCCGCTAATGCTCAGCTGCTTAGCCCCATCCCCGTACTAATGTCCTGGATCCGCCTATGCTCTAACTCCCTAGCCCGACCTTCGTACCGATGTCCCTGATCCACCTGTGCTCTAACTCCCTAGCCCGACCCTCGTACCGATGTCCTGGATCCGCTTATGCTCTAACTCCCTAGCCCCACCCTCGTACTGATGTCCTGGGTCCGCCTATGCTCGAACTCTTTAGCCCCTACCCCCATGCTGATGTCCTGGATCCGCTTATGCTCGAGCTCCTTACCCCCACACCCGTAACGACCCCACCTCCGTGCCCCCCTCGAAACGACATAGGCGGATCCAAGGGGGAAGGGGGACAGGTGCCCCACATAGAATCTTAGCGCCCCCTGAAATTGTCCCGGAAACCCCTGGAAAGTTCGATGGCACCCCCTGAAATGTCGTTTTCCCCGAGATGCAGGTATCGGGGTCTACTGATAGGTTTTAGCGCCTACTTGATAGCTTTTTCCGGCCAAAAGTGGCGTCTCTGGTGTAGATAGCGCCCACCAGGAAGTTTCCCCTTCCACCTCGCCCCCGATAGGGAATCCTGGATCCGCGTATGGGAAGCGACATTTCAGGGAGCGTCATCGACCTTGAGAGGCGTGTCTCTACAATTTCAGAGGGCGCCGATGGTCGATTGAGGGTTGGGGGAGGGGGATGGGGGAGAAGAGTGGGGGGGCACCTAGCCTAATTATTCCCTGGATACACCCATGGTCCAAAAACAGAAACATAATACTCTTATTGTAAACTCGGACTTTTACGTTACTCTAATTACTTGTGATGCATTATGGGTAGTATTGGGTAATTTTTACCAGACCATGAATAAACAGAAACGGCCGCGCCGATCGCCGGCGTTGCCGCGGCGTGGACGCAGGGGTGGCGCGTGGTGATTTGCTACAACGATGCGTGGAGAAACGGCATGTTTGTAAAGGTAACTTGGTGTTTCATTGTTATCTATGCAGATGGAATGTCGACATATGTCTCTTACCTAGCTGCATGCAAAATTTCATTTCCTCCAATGACTCTAACCACCCTAAACCCCGGTGTGAAACAAAAATGAACTGATAAAATTACCACTTCGAAATGTATTTTACGGCTTATAGCGTGGAAGCCGTAAGAGATAAGTCGGGGGTATGAGTGAGAAAAATGACGGCAACGAAGTCTTCTATCCAGCCGTGTTAAGTTCAATACCGTAGCTATCATGGTCTGGAAACCAGGGGGCTGAGAATAAAATTTTAAAAACTTATATTTTATTTTTGACAATAAAATAAAAAGTTTCAGTCCGAAAGTTTTTATCTCTAAATATATAATAACGGAGGCTATTCTCTTTTATTATCTGAAATGGGAACTAATTTTTTCAATTAGATCGAAAGATATAAGGGTTTGAATGATATTTTGCGAAATGCAGACCTTCACAGAATGGGCCAAAAAGGACCCTTAAATTTCAGTTTTTGTTTTGTTTCTGTGTTGGTGCAGTACTGCACAAACCGGCCTTTAAGTTGATATTTGACTCAGAACCTGAACTGCTGTAGCTTTAGATATTTCGAGCCTGTAGTTTAGACCATGAGTTTTATGCCAAATTTAGGGTGCAAAGTTTAAAAGCTAATTTAGAGCCCTAAATTTAAAGCTTTTTCTTTCCAACTTTTTGTGTGAACTACAAATTTGTCTGATGTAAAAGGGTGCAAGTTTAAAAACTGTAGATGAATTAGCAAAAAATAGAAAAATAAAAGTTAAAAATCGCATAATGCAAAATTCTGGGCAAAATTTTGAAAATTTTTTGCAAATTGGCAACCGTGGTGCCTATTCATTTGGAAGTGCCTTCTATCCACAAAAGTTTTAGGTCTCTGATACCAGCGCTCAGAACAGACAACAACAACAGACCTCGGCCTGCGGCCTCGGCAGGTGCCGCTCCGGCGCAGGAGAAGCCGGTGACAATGTACGTTAGTCAAGCAGTTCGATTGACAGGCGAGTGTTTTCAGCAGTATGATACATATACTAACGCGATGTTGGGACTTGAGGTCTAATGTTCTCATTCTGACTACATTCAGTCCCATGTGTAAGTCCATGTTTTCCTAAACTAACATGTCTCTGCACACTGCGCCACGTTTGTCGTCTGTTCATGTCATCACATAAATAATCACACGTATAAAGTTTGGTTTGTTAAGTAAAGACTGGCTATGCCCAGAAGAAAGGAGATACAATATAAAATATTATGGGTTTGCCGACCATATTTCACCTATACCTGGAGATCTTCACACAATTAAGCCTATTTGTTGCCGAGTTAGCTTTGTTTATCCTAAGTCCCACTCCGCATGCGCAGTAAAGTCTGCAGTGAATGAGAGCGAAGATACCGTTATAATTGTCTGAAGCATGTTGGTATGTCGTTTGTTTGTCTCCTGAACTAAACTATCCCTTATAGCCTAATATTCCTTAGAATTCATACTGAGCATGCGCAGCACATTGCAATGTCATAATTCCGTGAATTGGGATTAGCAGATAGTATTCTGCTATTACTCTCAAATGTTTAGCCCAATCGGTCTATTGGCTCCCGAGATAGCCTCCCTGACCATAAGTTCTAATGCGCATGCGCACTTACCTTTGTAGTAAGCAAGGGTGTCAAAACTTTCATACTAAATTTAAGCATGTTTGCTCTCCCCTGTCCATGTCCTCTTCTGAAATATCCTTACCTTTAAGGCTTAACTTTAAGATTTCTACTGCGCATGCGCAGGGCAGTGCAGCTTCACTATGACATTATTTGTGGTTTTCACTCCGTGTCATTTTCTTGTTCACAAAATTTCAAAAAAATCGACCCGTAGGTTGCCGGGATAGGCTCTGTTACCATTAGTTCCACTGCGCATGCGCAGTGACCTTGCACTGACCTGAAGACCGGATTCAAAATCTGCATGACCGATTTCCTCTCATTGATATTGTTCGACAATATGGAATAGAGTGCAACGAGATTTATATATTATTTACATATCTAAATACGATAGCGGATACAAGGGGTTAGGCTAGTGGGCTTAACCCTCGCCCAACCGGGGGGCCATCGATGGCCCCCTAAGGTTTTTCCGGGATAGCAGAAAAACGACGGGGCGCAGCACCGCGTTTGAGGGCTCTACCTCTCACTGCATCATTTTCCCATCATCCCTGAAATTTTTTACCCCGGGTCACCCAAGGTCAGGTCACCAGACGAGGTCAACCAAGGTCACCTCACTTCACTTTAGAGCTCTGTAAGAGCTACATTTCAAATTCGATCAATTTGAAACTTCCTACACTTCATAACCCCTCCAGGGTCTATAAGGTGTATATCCGGGATTTTTCGATTTCGTGCCCTGAGGTCAGGTCACGAGGCGACCTCTCCCATTGGAAAAGTATGGGGAAAAGTTGTTTCATGATATAAAAGCCACAAAAATGATTGCAAATACTCAGACTGCTCAGAACAACATTTTTAGACACACTTTCACGGATCCCAGGAGTCATATTTGCCCTTTGACTTTTCCAAGGTCATCCAAGGTCACCAGCGGTCAAAAACAGTATTTTGACAATAACTTTTGACCTAATTAAGCTAGAGCGGTGAAACCAACACCATCGTGTTTGTCTTGTCACTGGCTTTCATTTGATATACGGCAAGGTCACTTTTTGACCTTTCGTGACCTTAGGTCATATTAGGTCACGAGGTGACCTCTGGAGGTCATACCACTGGCGGGAGGTCTTTACGTTCCACATAACGGAAAAAGTACTGGCAATTTGCTATCAAATGTACTTTACCAGGCCTCAATAGCTCTAATGACATAAGAGTTATGCCCAGTTTGCTTAATCATTGCATATTTGAGTGAAAATAGCCGATCTTGACCTAATTTGACCTCTGGAGGTCAAACCATTGACCTGAGCACTAAAACATGCAAAGTAATTTCTTACTGAATTCACGCGAGCTTTCTATTGCACTTTGCAGATTTGCGCTAACGCCCTCATTTTCGGAATTAGAGGGGGCCATCGATGGCCCCCCGGTGGGGCGAAGGTGGCGCCGGACCCCCGGTGGGGCGCGGGTTAAGTCCCCCCATGTGAAAATGCCTAGAGCTATAGCATGAGCAAAGGATGTTTGGAGGCAATGGCAGAGAGGCTGGAGCTAAAAGGTGAATTCAGGGTAGCGGGGGGGATGGGAGGCACGTGCACCCCCCCTTTGGTCGATCCTCAGCACCCCCTGAAATGGCCACGGCGCCCCTCAAACATTCGATGGCACCCTGAAATGTCACTTCCCACCCTTTCCCCCTAAGATGCAAAAATTGGCGCCCATCGGAAGGATTTTACGTGCCAAAAGTTGCGCTCTATGCTCCGGATTACACCCCTTGCCCTCCGGACGGTGCCTCCTCTATCGGTAATCCTTGATCTGCCTATGCTCAAGCTCCTTAGCCCCACCACCGAACTGATATCCTGGATCCGCTGATGCTCCAACTCCTGAGGCCCATCCCCGTACTGATGTCCTGGATCCGCCTATGCTCGAGCTCCTCAGCCCCACCCCCTTACTGATGTCCTGGATCCGCCTATGCTCGAACTCCGTAGCCCCACCTTCGTACTGTCCTGGATCCGCCTATGCTCGAGCTCCCTAGCCCCACCCCGTACTGATGTCCTGGATCTGCCTATGCGCGAGCTCCTTACCCCACCCCGTACTGATGTCCTGGATCCGCCTATGCTCGAGCTCCTTAGCCCCACCTCCGTGCTGATGTCCTGGATTCACCTATGCTCGATCTCTTTAGCCCACCCCCGTAATTATGTCCTGGGTCCGCCTATGCTCGAGCTCCTTAACCCCACCCCCGAACTGATGTCCTGGATCCGCCTATGCTGGAGCTCCTTAGCCCCACCCCGTACTGATGTCCTGGATCCGCCTATGCTCGAGCTCCTTAGCCCCATCCCCGTATTGATGTCCTGGATCCGCTTATGCTCGAGCTCCTTAGCTCCACCTCCGTGCTGATGTCCTGGATTCGCCTATGCTCGATCTCCTTAGCCCACCCCCTTACTGATGTCCTGGGTCCGCCTATGCTCGAGCTCCTTAACCCCACCCCCGAACTGATGTCCTGGATCCGCCTATGCTGGAGCTCCTTAGCCCCACCCCCTACTGATGTCCTGGATCCGCCTACGCTCGAGCTCCTTAGCCCCACCCCCGTATTGATGTTCTGGATCCGCTTATGCTCGAGGTCCCGAGTTCCAACCCGCTCCTGATGTCCTGGATCCGCCTATGCTCGAGCTCCTTAGCCCCACCCCGTACTGATGTCCTGGATCCGCCTATGCTCAAACTCACTAGCCCCACCCCGGTACTGATGTCTTGGATCCGCCTATGCTCGAGCTCCTTAGCCCCACCCCCATATTAATGGCCTGGATCCGCCACTGCTTATTAAGTTTATTTAAGCAGGGAGTGCAAGGATTCACGTGTCATGGTATCACCACAAAGAGGTTTATTCGGCTGGGAAAGAAATGGTGTGCAACGGTGGATCCTTTGGCCAGTGCTACCTATAGTTAGAGGATGCGTTAACTAGTGGGTAGATAGATAGACAGATGATAAACTTTTATTGGACGGAAACAATATGACAGGTATAACAAATAGATTGACGCAAAAGCCCGAATCCTTAAGTGGTGGGGCCTCTCTTATCTCTCTCATAAAACACATCACTTTTACCGGACCTATCACACACATACACAGTAAGATTTGGACACACATAAAGAAACAACAAAACACAACAAACCAAACAAGCAAACCAGTTCCTGACCACCATTTTGTTTTTTATTCGTCGCAAGTCACCGCAGCGAGCGGGACACCTACCGCACGGCCGCCACCCGGCCGTCCGACTGATATGAACATCTAATAGACAACGCGCCCGCCGCACGAGTAGAGGAGCCGAAACGAGACAGACTACCCTGCCACCACCGGGCATTCGCGCTGGTCTATAGCATGCGTACATAGCTATGGTATCTGTCTCGCATAGCAGCTACCAGTGCGCCGCCCGCAGCCACGCTACGGCCGAACGGCGGGGTGAGGTTTCGAGCGGAAAACTTACTAGCATTGTGTATTACATTTAATGAAAGGTACACTGTTGTTGCTATGATATGCAACCTGTTGCGATGGCAAGATATGTCTTTCAACTAGCTTTTTGCCGAATTTCATCCACTTCCATCTATATTAACCATTCGAAATCCTGGTGTGAAGCAAAAATGAACCGATAAAATTACCACCTTTAAATGTATTTTACGGCTGATAGCGCGGAAGCCGTAAGAGATAAGTGGGGGTATGAGTGAGAAAAATGACGGCAACGAAGTTTTCTATCCAGCCGTGTTATATTCAATACCGTAGCTATCACGGTCTGGAAACCAGGGGGCTGAGAATAAAAATTTTAAAAACTTATATTTTATTTTTGCCTCTAAAATAAAAAGTTTCAGTCTGAAAGTTTTTATCTCTAAATATATATTAAAGGAGGCTATTCTCTTTTATTATCTGAAATGGGAACTAATTTATCTTAATTAGATCGGAAGATATAAGGGTTTGACTGATATTTTGGGAAATGCAGACCTTCGCAGAATGGGCCAAAAAAGACCCTTAAATTTCCGTTTTTGTTTTGTTTCTGTGTTTGTGCAGTACTGCACAAATCGGCCTTTAAATTGGTATTTGACTCAGAACCTGAACTGCTGTAGCTTCAGATATTTCGAGCCTGTAGTTTAGACTATGAGTTTTATGCCAAATTTAGGGTGCAAAGTTTAAAAGCTAATTTGGAGCCTTAAATTTATGACTTTTTCTTTCAAACTTTTTGTGTGATCTTCAAATTTCCCTGATGTAAAAGGGTGCAAGTTTGAAGACTGTAGATGAATTAGGAAAAAATAGAAAAATAAAAGTTAAAAATCACATAATGCAAAATTCTGGGCAAAATTTTGAAAATTTTGAAAATTGACAACCGTGGTGCTTATTCATTTGGAAGTGCCTTCTATCCACAAAAGTTTTAGGTCTCTGATACCAGCGCTCAGAACAGACAACAACAGACAGACACGACGAGACCGGAAAAACTGTCAGAATAGAAGCCGTTTCTTACTTCGTTCGTCACCGGCTTCTGACAGACACGACGAGACCGGAAAAACTGTCAGAATAGAAGCCCTTTCTTACTTCGTTCGTCACCGGCTTCTGACGGACAACAGAGAACGAAAAACTGTCAGTATAGAAGCCGTTTCTCACTTCGTTCGTCACCGGCTTCTGACAACTCGGCCTGCGTCCTGGGTTAACGCCCCACCGGCGCAGGAGAGCCGCATGACAATGTGCCGAAAGCAAACCATATGTCGTTCTTAATGTATCTATTTATAAGCCTGCAAGTCAGTTTTATCATTATTTTCTTTGAAATAACTAATAAAGAGTACGTGGTCACCCCCGGATTCGAACCGGACCTACCTGATCAAGAGACAGGGCCTCTAACCACTACACCACCGCGCCACACTACTCATCCTCCCACTAGCTGAACAGCTGTGACCCGTCAGGAGGTCACTGGCTAGTACAACTCCGCCGAATATGCCTGGCCGTTGGCGCCGGGTGCTGTGCTTGTCCCGAAAAGGCACGATATAAAGGTGCTTCTAGAACACGAAACAAACATTGTTTTGGGCTGAAATTACTTGTATCATCGAGCTAGGATCGTAAGCTAGCTTCATGCAAAATATCTTCCACTTCCATCCATTTTAAGGACTTGAAACCATGGTGAGAAGCAAAGGTGGTCCGATAAATTTGGCATCTTGTAATACATTTTGGTCTAATTACTCGAAAGGCATTAGAGATAGGTGGGTAATACAAGTGAGAGAAATGACCACAAGTAACTTTCCTATTCCGCCATGTCAGTTCTAAGTTTGTGAGTGACATGAACTTAGAACCAGGAAGATGCAAATAAAAAGTTTTTTTACTCAATTTCTATTTATGCCTATAAGACAAAGAATTTCACATGCACAATTTCCTTCTCCAAATATTATCAGGCGGAAACAATGTTCTATCATTATTTGAAGTGAAAACACATATCGGTCAATTAGATTGTGAGATATTAACGTTAAAATAAAATGAAACAAAATTCAGTCTTCCGGATGAACTGTAAAAAGGAGGCCAAATTTTACGCTTTGCACTCAAAACTATGCCTAAGCACTACAAAATTTGCCTAGCTACCCCTAGGTAACTGCCTTTCAGGTAACTGAGGCCTGTCTTCTGACATTTCGAGCGCACAAGTCGGCCATCAACTTTTAGCAGGTTTTTTGCGCGCGTGAGATATCCCGCGTTTTAGCGCAATAAATATTGTCGGATCAGCTCAGTTTTTTCCCCCAGCTGGCCCTTGTTATCCATTGAAAAGGACATAAATTTTAAGTTCGTAGGTTAAGAAGTAAAAATTAGAAGAAAAATATAAAACCGAAAAAGTTTGAGCCTGAATTTCTCAAAAACTAATTTTGGATTTCAACTCGGGGCTTCAGTTTGGGTGTCTGGAGCAGAAGGGCTATCACCCTACAAAATTCCAGAGCTCTGACATCAATTCTCGGAACTGACAGACGCCAACAACAACAACCTCGGCCTGCGGCCTCGGCAGGTGCCGCTTCGGCGCAGGAGAAGCCGGTGACAATGTACAATAGGCAAACAGTTCGATTGACAGGGGAGTGTTTTTAGCAGTATGATACTTATACCAACACAATTTTCGGACTTTAGGTCTTGTGTTCTTGTTATGACTCCATTCAATCCCCTTTGTAAGCCCATGTTTTCCTAAATTAGCATGTCTCTGCACACTGCGCCACGTTTGCCCTCTGTTCATAGCATCACATAAATAAACACACGTATAAATTTTGGTTTGTTAAGTAAAGACTGGGTATTGCCAGAAGAAAAGATATACAATATAAAATAGAATGGGTTTGCCGCGCATATTTCACCTATACCTGGAGAACTTCACACAATTTAGCCTATTTCTTACCGAGTTAGCTTTGGTTACCCTAAGTCCCAGTCCGCATGCGCAGTAAAGTCTGCAGTGAATGAGAGCGAAAATAGCGTTATAATTGACTGAAGCATGTTGGTATGTCGTGTTTGTCTCCTGGTCAAAACTATCCCTTATAGCCTAATATTCCTTAAAATTCCTGCTGCGCATTTGCAGAACAATGCAATGCCATAATGCCGTGAATTGGGATTAGCAGATAGGATTCTGCTATTACTCGCAAAAATTGAGCCCAATCGGCCTAATGGCTCCCGAGATAGCCTCCATGACCAAAAGTTCTAATGCACATGCGCGCTAACCTTTGTAGTAAGCAAGGGTGTCAAAACATTCATACTAAATCTAAGCATGTTGGCTCTTCTTTGTTCATGTTCTCTTCTGAAATATCCTCACCTTTAAGGCTTATCTTTAAGATTTCTACTGCGCATGCGCAGGGCAGTGCAGCTTAAATATGACATTATTTGCGGTTTGCATTCCGTGCCATTTTCATGTTCACAAAATTTCAAGAAAATCAACCCGTAGGTTATCGGGATAACCTCTCTTTCCATTAGTTTCACCGCGCCTGCGCAGTGACCTTTCATTGACCTGAGGACCAGATTAAAAATCTGAACGACCGATTTCCTCTTACTAATATTGTTAGATAATATGGAATAGAGTGCAACGAGAGTTATATATTATTTTGTCTAAATACGATAGTGGATACAAGGGGCGAGGCTAGTGGGCAAAAGTCCCCCCATGTGAAAATGCTTACAGCTATAGCATAGGCAAAGGATGTTTTCAGGCAACGGGTGGTAGGCTGGAGCTAATAGGTGAATTCAGGGCGGTGGGGGGGGATAGGGGGCACGTGCCCTCCCCCTTTGGTGGATCCTCGGCGCCCCCTGAAATGGCCACGGCGCCCCCTCAAGCATTCGATGGCAGCCCCTGAAATGTCACTTCCCACCCCTTCCTCCTAAGATGCAAAAATCGGCGCCCATCGGAAGGATTTTGCGTGTCAAAAGTGGCGCCCTATGTTCCGGATTACACCCCTTCCCCCGGGACGGTGCCTCCTCAATCAGTAATCCTGGATCCGCCTATGCTTGAGCAACTTAGCCCCACTCCCGATCTGATATGCTGAATCCGCCTATGCTCGAAATCCTTAGGCCCATCCCCGTAATGATGCCCTGGATCCGCCTATGCCCGAGCTCCATAGCCCCGCCCCCTTACTGATGTCCTGGATCCGCCTATGCTCGAACTCCGTAGCCTCACATCCGTACTGTCATGGATCCGCCTATGCTCGCTTCCTAGCCCCACCTCCGTACTGTTCTGGATCCGCCTATGCTCGAGCTCCTAGCCCCACGCCCTTACTGATATCCTGGTTCCGCCTATGCTCGAACTCCGTAGCCCCACCTCCGTACTGTCCTGGATCCGCCTATGCTCAAGCTCCTTAGCCCCATTCCCGTACTGATGTCCTGCATCCGCCTATGCTCGAGGTCCCGAGTTCCAGCCCCGTACTGATGTCCTGGATCCGCCTATGATCGAGCTCCTTAGGCCCATCCCCGTAATGATGTCCTGGGTCCGCCTATGCTCGAGCTCCTTAGCCCCACCCCTGTACTGATGTCCTGGATCCGCCTATGCTCGAGCTCCTTAGCCCCACCACTGCGCTGATGCCCTGGATCCGCCTATGTTCGATCTCCTTAGCCCCACCGCCGTACTGATGTCATGGGTCCGCCTATTCTCTAGCTCCTTAGCCCCACCCCGATCTGTTGTCCTGGATCCGCCTATGCTCGAGCTCCTTAGGTCCATCCCCGTACTGATGTCCTGGATCCGCCTATGCTCGAGCTCCCTCGCCCTACCCCTACTGATGTCCTGGATCCGCCTATGCTCGAGCTCCTTAGCCCCACCCCCTTACTGATGTCCTGGATCCGCCTATGCTCGAGCTCCTTAGCCCCACTCTCTTAGTGATGTCCTGGATCCGCCCATGCTCAAACTCCGTAGCCCCACCTCCGTACTGTCTTGGATCCGCCTATGCCCGAGGTCCTTAGCCCCACTCCCGTACTGATGCCCTGGATCCGCCTATGCTCTGGCTTCCTAGCCCCAACCCCGTCCTGATGTCCTGGATCCGCCTATGCTCGAGCTCCTTAGCCCCACCCCGTACTGATGTCCTGGATCCGCCTAGGCTCGAGCTCCCTCGCCCCACTCCGGTACTGATGTCTTGGATCCGCCTATGCTCCACCTCCTTAGTCCCACCTCCCATACTAATGGCCTGGATCCGCCACTGCTTATACAGTTGATTTAAGCAGGCAGTGCAAGGAGTCACGTGTCATGGTATGACCACAAAGGGGTTTATTCGGCTGGGAAAGAAATTGTGTGCAACGGTGGATCCCTTAACTAGTGTTACCTATGGTTAGACAATGCATTAACTAGCGGGTAGACAGATAGATAAATGATAAACTTTTATTGGATGGAAACAATATGACAGGTATAACAAATAGATTGACGCAAAAGCCCGAATCCTTAAGTGGTGGGGCCTCTCTTATCTCTCTCATAAAACACATCACTTTTACCGGACCTATCACACACATACACAGTAAGATTCAGACACACGTAAAGAAACAAAACACAACAAACCAAACAAGCAAACCAGTTCCTGACCACCATTTTGTTTTTTATTCGTCGCAAGTCGCCACAGCGCGCAGGACCCCACCGCACGGCCGGCACCCGGCCGTCCGATTGATATGAATATCTAACAGACAACGCCACCGCCGCACGAGTAGAGGAGCCAAAACGAGACAGATTACCCTGCCACCACCGGGCATTTGCGCTGGTCTATAGCATGTGTAGATAGCTGTGGCATCTGTCTCGGATAGCAGCTCCCATAGCGCCACCTGCAGCGGCGCCACGGTCGAACGGCGGGGTGAGGTTTCAAACGGGAAACATACTAGCATGATGTATTACATTTAAGTAAAGGTAGACTGGTGTCGCAATGATATGCAACCTGTTGCAATGGCAAGATATGTCTCTTACCTAGCTGCATGCAAAATTTCATTTCCCTGCAATTACTGTAACCACCCTAAACCCCGGTGTGAAGCAAAACTGAACCGATAAAATTACCACTTTGAAATGTATTTTAAGACTTATAGCTCGGTTGCCGTAAGAGATAAGTGGGGGGGTATGAGTGAGAAAAATGACAGCAACGAAGTTCGCTATCCAGCCGTGTTAAGTTTAAAACGCTAGCTATCATGTTCTGGAAACCAGGGGGCTGAAAATAAAAAGTTTCAAAACTTATAATTTATTTTTGCCTATAAAATAAAAAGTTTCAATCTGAAAGTTTTTATCTCTAAATATATAATAAGGGATGCTATTCTCCTTTATTATCTGAAATGGAAACTAAATTTTATTAATTAGATCCGAAGATATAAGGGTTTAAATGATATTTTGGGAAATACAGACCTTCACGGAATATGCCAAAAAGGATCCTCAAATTTCCGTTTTCATTTTGTTTTTGTGTTTGTGCAGAACTGCACAAACAGGCCTTTAAGTGGATATTTGACTTAGAACCTGATTTGCCGTAGCTTCAGATATTTCGAGCTTATAGTTGAGACCATGAGTTTTATGTCAAATTTAGGGTGCAAAGTTTAAAAGTTAATTTAGAAACTTAACTTTAAACCTTTTTCGTTCCAACTTTTTGTGTGAACTACAACTTTCCCTGATGTAAAAGGGTGCAAGTTTGAAGAGTCTAGATGAATTAGCAAAAAATAGAAAAATTAAAGTTAAAAATCACATAATGCAAAATTCTGGGCAAAATTTTGAAAATTTTGAAAATTGACATCCGTGGTGCTTATTCATTTGGAAGTGCCTTCTATCCACAAAAGTTTTAGGTCTCTGATACCAGCGCTCAGAACAGACAACAACAACAAGAGACAACCTCGGCCTGCGGCCTCGGCAGGTGCCGCTCCGGCGCAAGAGAATCCGGTGACAATGTACGTTAGGCAAGCAGTTCGATTGACAGGCGAGTGTTTTAAGCAGTATGATACATATACTAACGCGATGTTGGGACTTGAGGTCTAATGTTCTCATTCTGACTACATTCAGTCCCATGTGTAAGTCCATGTTTTCCTAAACTAACATGTGTCTACACACTGCGCCACGTTTGTCGTCTGTTCATGTCATCACATAAATAATCACACGTATAAAGTTTGGTTTGTTAAGTAAAGACTGGCTATGCCCAGAAGAAAGGAAATACAATATAAAATATTATGGGTTTGCCGACCATATTTCACCTACACCTGGAGATCTTCACACAATTCAGCCTCTTTGTTGCCGAGTTAGCTTCGGTTATCCTAAGTCCCAGTCCACATGTGCAGTAAAGTCTGCAGTGAATGAGAGCGAAGATACCGTTATAATTGACTGAAGCATGTTGGTATGTCGTTTGTTTGTCTCCTGAACTAAACTATCCCTTATAGCCTAATATTCCTTAGAATTCATACTGAGCATGCGCAGCACAATGCAATGCCATAATTCCGTGAATTGGGATTAGCAGATAGTATTCTGCTATTACTCTCAAATTTTTAGCCCAATCGGTCTATTGGCTCCCGAGATAGCCTCCCTGACCATAAGTTCTAATGCGCATGCGCACTTACCTTTGTAGTAAGCAAGGGTGTCAAAACTTTCATACTAAATTTAAGCATGTTGGCTCTCCTCTGTTCATGTCTTCTTCTGAAATATCCTCCCCTTTAAGGCTTATGTTTAAGATTTCTACTGCGCATGCACAGGGCAGTGCAGCTTCACCATGACATTATTTGTGGTTTGCATTTCATGTTATTTTCTTGTTTACAAAATTTCAAGAAAATCGACCCGTAGGCTACCGGGATAGCCTCTGTTTCCATTAGTTTCACTGCACATGTGCAGAGACCTTTCATTGACCTGAAGACCAGATTCAAAATCTGCATAACCGATTTCCTCTTATTGATATTGTTTGATAATATGTAATAGAGTGCAACGAGATTTATATATTATTTATATGTCTAAATACGATAGCGGATACAAGGGGGAGGCTTTTGGGCTTGTCCCCCCCATGTAAAAATGCCTACAGCTATAGCATAGACAGAGT
Source organism: Lepas anatifera (assembly GCA_034440635.1). Taxonomy (NCBI): domain Eukaryota; kingdom Metazoa; phylum Arthropoda; class Thecostraca; family Lepadidae; genus Lepas; species Lepas anatifera. The sequence continues at coordinate 269,447 of JAOTON010001870.1, read as the reverse complement.
ATGTTTTGTGGCAATGGCGGGGAGCCTGGAGCTAATAGGTGAATTCAGGGCGGCGGGGAGGGGGGGATAGGGGGCACTTGCCCCCCCCTTTGGTCGATCCTCGGCGCACCCTGAAATGGCCACGGCGCCCCCTTAAACCTTCGATGGCACCCCCTGAAATGTGACTTTCGACCCCCTCCCCCTAAGATGCAAAAATCGGCGCCCATCAGAAGGTTTTTGCGTGTCAAAAGTGGCGCCCTATGTTCCGGATTACACCCCTTCCCCCGGGACGGTGCCTCCTCTATCGGTGAACCTGGATCCGCCTATGCTCGAGCTCCCTAACCCCATCCCCGAACTGATATCCTGGATCCGCCTATGCTCGAACTCCTTAGTCTCACCCCCGTATTGATATCCTGGATCCGCCTATGCTCGAGCTCCTTAGCCCCATTCCCGTACTGATGTCCTGGATCCGCCTATGCTCGAGCTCCCTCGCCCCACTCCGGTACTGATGTCTTGGATCCGCCTATGCTCCATGTCCTTAGTCCCACCCCCATACTAATGGTCTGACCGCCACTGCTTATACAGTTGATTTAAGCAGGCAGTGCAAGGAGTCACGTGTCATGGTATGACCACAAAGAGGTTTATTCGGCCGGGAAAGAAATTGTGTGCAACGGTGGATTCTTTAACCAGTGTTACCTATGGCTAGAGAATGCATTAACTAGCGGGTAGACAGATAGATAGATGATAAACTTTTATTGGACGGAAACAATATGACAGGTATAACAAATAGATTGACGCAAAAGCCTGAAGGCTTAAGTGGTGAGGCCTCTCTTATCTCTCTCATAAAACACATCACTTTTACCGGACCTATCACACACATACACAGTAAGATTTGGACACACATAAAGAAACAAAACACAACTAACCAAACAAGCAAACCAGTTCCTGACCACCATTTTGTTTTTTATTCGTCGCAAGTCGCCACAGCGCGCAGGACCCCACCGCACGGCCGTCACCCGGCCGTCCGACTGATATGAATATCTAACAGACAACATCACCGCCGCACGAGTAGAGGAGCCGAAACGAGACAGATTACCCTGCAACCACCGGGCATTCGCGCTGGTCTATAGCATGCGTAGATAGCTGTGGCATCTGTCCCGGATAGCAGCTCCCATAGCGCCACCTGCAGCGACGCTACGGCCGAACGGCGGGGTGAGATTTCAAACGGAGAAACATACTAGCATGATGTATTACATTTAAGTAAAGGTAGACTGGTATCACAATGATATGCAACCTGCTGCAATGGCAAGATATGTCTCCTACCTAGCTGCATGCAAAATTTTATTTCCCTGCAATGACGCTAACCACCCTAAACCCCGGTGTGAAGCAAAACTGAACCGATAAAATTACCACTTTGAAATGTATTTTACGACTTATAGCTCGGACGCCGTAAGAGATAAGTGGGGGGTATGAGTGATAAAAATGACGGCAACGAAGTTTCCCATCCAGCCGTGTTAAGTTCAATACCCTAGCTATCATGTTCTGGAAACCAGGGAACTGAAAATAAAAAGTTTCAAAACTTATAATTTATTTTTGCCTATAAAATAAAAAGTTTCAGTCTGAAAGTTTTTATCTCTAAATATATAATAAGGGAGGCTATTCTCTTTTATTATCTGAATTGGAAACTAAATTTTATTAATGAAATCCGAAGATATAAGGGTTTAAATGATATTTTGGAAATGCAGACCTTCACGGAATATGCTAAAAAGGACCCTAAAATTTCCGTTTGCATTTTGTTTTTGTGTTTGTGCAGAACTGCACAAACAGGCCGATAAGTGAATATTTGACTTAGAACCTGAACTGCCGTAGCTTCAGATATTTCGAGCTTATAGTTTAGACCATGAGTTTTATGTCAAATTTAGGGTGCAAAGGTTAAAAGTTAATTTAGAGACTTAAATTTAAACATTTTTCTTTCCAACTTTTTGTGTGAACTACAAATTTCCCTGATGTAAAAGGATGCAAGTTTGAAGAGTCTAGATGAATTAGCAAAAAATAGAAAAATAAAAGTTAAAAATCACCTAATGCAAAATTCTGGGCCAAATTTTGAAAATTTCGAAAATTGACAACCGTGGTGCTCATTCATTTGGAAGTGCCTTCTATCCACAAAAGTTTTAGGTCTCTGATACCAGCGCTCAAAACAGACAACAACAACAACAACAACAGCGACGACGACGACGAGACCGGAAAAACTGTCAGAATAGAAGCCGTTTCTTACTTCGTTCGTCACCGGCTTCTGACAGACCTCGGCCTGCGGCCTGGGCTAACGCCCCACCGGCGCAGGAGAGCCGCATGACAATGTGCCGAAAGCAAACCATATTTCGTTCTTAATGTATCTCTTCATAAGCCTGTAAGTCCATTTTACCATTCTTTTCTTTGAAATAACCAATAAAGAGTACGTGGCCATCCCCGGACTCGAACCGGACCTACCTGATCAATAGACGGGGCCTCTAACCACTAGACCACCGTGCCACACTACTCACCCTCCCACTAGCTGAACAGCTGTGACCCGTCAGGAGGTCACTGGCTGGTACAACTCCGCCGAATATGCCGGGCGGCTGACGCCGGGTGCTGTGCTTGTCCCGAAAAGGCACGATATAAATGTGCTTCTAGAAGACGAACCAAGCATTCTTTTGGGCTGAAATTACTTGTATCGTCGAGCTAGGATCCTCAGCTAGCTTCATGCCAAATTTCTTCCACTTCCATCCATTTTAAGGACTTGAAACCATGGTGAGAAGCAATGGTGGTCCGAGAAATTTAGCATCTTGTAATACATTTTGGACTAATTACTCGAAAGCCATTAGAGATAGGTGGGTAGTATAAGTGAGCGAAATGACCGCAAGTAACTTTCCTATACAGCCATGTCAGTTCTGAGTTTGTGAGTGACATGAGCTTGGAACCCAAGATACCTTTACTTTTCACTTGGAACCAGGAAGATGCAAATAAAAAGTTTTTTTACTTAATTTCTATTTATGCCTATAAAACAAAGAATTTCACATTCACAATTTCCATCTGCAAATATTATCAGGCGGAAGCAATGTTCTTTCATTATTTGAAATGAAAACTCAAATCGGTCAATTAGATTGTGAGATATTAACGTTGAAATGAAATGAACCAAAATTCAGTCTTCCGGAAGAACTGTAAAAAGTAGGTCAAAATTTTGCGTTTTACACTCAAAACTATGCCTAAGCACTACAAAATTTGCCTAGCAACCCCTAGGTAACTGCCTTTCAGCTAACTGAGGCCTGTCTTCTGACATTTCGAGTGCACAAGTCGGCCATCAACTTTTAGCAGGTTTTTTGCTCGCGTGAGAAATGCCGCGTTTTCGCGCAATAAATATTGTCGGATCAGCTCAATTCGCTTTCCCTAGCTGGCCCTTGTTATCTTTCGAAAAGGACATAAGTTTCAAGTTCGTAGGTTAAGAAGTAAAAATGAGAAAAATATAAAACAGAAAAAGTTTGAGCCAAAATTTCTCAAAAACTATTTTGGATTTCAACTCGGGGCTTCAGTTTGGGTGTCTGGAGCAGAAGGGCTATCACCCTACAAAATTACAGAGCTCTGACCTCAATTCTCAGGACTGACAGACGCCAACAACAACAACAACCTCGGCCTGCGGCCTCGGCTGGTGCCGCTCTGGCGCAGGAGAAGCCGGTGACAATGTACGTTAGCCAAACAGTTCGATTGACAGGCGAGTTTTTTCAGCAGTTTGATACTTATAACAACGCAATGTTGGAGTTTTAGGTTTTGTGTTCTCATTATGGCTCCATTCAATCCCCTGTCTAGGCCCATGTTTTCCTAAATTAGCATGTCTCTGCATACTGCACCACGCTTGCCCTCTGTTCATATCATCAAAGAAATAAACACACGCATAATGTTTGTTTTGTTAAGCAAAGACTGGGCATGACGAGAAGAAAGGAGATACAATATAAAGTATGATGGGTTTTCTGACGGTATTTCACCTATACCTGCAGATTTTCACCCAATTCAGCCTATTTGTTACCAAGTTATGCCCCAGCTTGAGACCTCAGCCCCACCACCGAACTGATGGCCTGGATCCGCCCATGCTCGAGCTCCTTACCCCACCCCCTTACATATGTCCTGGATCTGCCTATGCTCGAACTCCGTAGCCCCACCTCTAAACTGCCCTGGATCCGCCTATGCTTGAACTCCTTAGCCCCTACCCCTACTGATGTCCTGGATCCGCCTATGCTCGAGCTCCCGAGCCCCACCCACGTACTGATGTCCTAAATCCGCTTATGCTCGAGCTCCTTAGCCCCACCCCCGTAATGATGTCCTGGATCCGCTTATGTTTTAACTCTTTAGCCCCTACCTGTTTTAACTCTTTGGCCCCTTGATGTCCTGGATCCGCTTATGCTCGAGCTCCTTAGCCCCACCCCTGTACTGACATCTTAGATCCGCCTATACTCGAGCCTCTTACCCCAGCCCCGTACTGGTGTCCTGGATCCGCCTCTGCTCGAGCTCCTTAGCCCTACACCCGTACTGATGTCCTGGATCCGCCTATGCTCGAGCTCCTTAGCCCCACCTCCGTACAGATGTCCTGGATCCGCCTATGCTGGATCTCATTAGCCCAATCCCCGTACCGATATGCTGGATCCGCTTATGCTCGAGCTCCTTAGCCCCACCCCCGTACTGATGTCCTGGATCCGCCTATGCTTGAGCTCCTTAGCCCCACCTCTGTACTGATGTCCTTTATCCGCCTATACTCGAACCCCTTAGCCCCACCCCCGTACTGATGCCCTGGATCCGCCTCTGCTCGAGCTCCTTAGCCCCACAACCATACTGATGTCCTGGATCCGCCTATGCTCCAGCTCTTTAGCCCCACCCCGTACAGATGTCCTGGATCCACCTATGCTCGATCTCCTTAGCCTCACCCCCGTACTGATGTCCTGGATCCGCCTTTACTCGAGCTCCGGAGCCACACCTCTGCACTGACGTCCTGGATCCGCCTATGCTTGAGCTCCTTAGCCCCATCCCCGAACTGATGTCCTGGATCTGCCTATGCTCGAACTCCGTAGCTCCACCTCCGTACTGCCCTGGATTCGCCTATACTCAAACTCTTTAGCCCCTACCACCCTACTATTGTCCTGGATCCGCCTATGCTGGAACACCCGAGCCCCACCACCGTACTGATGTCCTAGATCCGCCTATGCTCGAGCTCCTTAGCCCCACCCCCGTACTGAGGCCTGGATCCGCCTTTGCTGGAGCTCCTTAGCCCCACCCCCGTACTGATGTCTGGATCCGCCTATGCTCGAACTTTATAGCCCCACCTCCGTACTGATGTCCTGGATCCGCCTATGCTCGAACTCCTTAGCCCCTACCCCCTACTGATGTCCTGGATCTGCCTATGCTCGAGCTTTTTACCCCACCTTCTTACTGATGTCCTGGATCCGCCTATGCTCGAACTCCGTAGCCCCTACCCCCCCCCCACTGATGTCCTGGATCCGACTTTACTCGAGCTCCGGAGCCACACCCCTGCACTGATGTCCTGGACCCGCCTATGCTCGAGCTCCTTAGCCCCACACCCGAACTGATGTCCTGGATCTGCCTATGCTTGAACTCCGTAGCCCCACCTCCGCACTGCCCTGGATTCGCCTATACTCGAACTCTTCAGCCCCTACCACCCTACTAATGTCCTGGATCCGCCTATGCTGGAACGCGCGAGCCCCACCACCGTACTGATGTCCTAGATCCGCCTATGCTCGAGCTCCTGAGCCCCACCCACGTACTGATCAGCTGAATCCGCTTATGCTCGAGCTTCTTAGCCCCACTCCCGTACTGATGTCCTGGATCCGCCTATGCTCGAACTCTTTAGCCCCTACCCACGTGCTGATGTCCTGGATCCGCTTATGCTCGAGGTCCTTAGCCTCACCCCCGTACTGATGTCCTTGATCCGCTTATACTCAAACCCTTTAGCCCCACCGCCGTACTGATGCCCTAGATCCTCCTCTGCTCGAGCTCCTTAGCCCCACACCCATACTGATGTCCTGGATCAGCCTATGCTCGAGCTCCTTATCTCCACCCCCGTACAGATGTCCTAGATCCGCCTATGCTCCAGCTCTTTAGCCCCACCCCGTACAGATGTCGTGGATCCACCTATGCTCGATCTCCTTAGCCCCATCCCACTAAATCCTGATCCGCCTATTTGAACCCGTAGCCCCTACCCCCGTACTGATGTCCTGGATCCGCCTTTACTCGAGCTCCGGAACCACACCCCTGCACTGATGTCCTGGATCCGCCTATGCTGGAACGCCCGAGCCCCACCACCGTACTGATGTCCTGGATCCGCCTATGCTCGAATTCTTTATTTCCACCCCCCGTACAGATGTCCTAGATCCGCCTATGCTCGATCTCCTTAGCCCCATCCCCGTACTAATATCCTGGATCCGCCTATGTTCGAACTCCGTAGCCCCTACCCCCCTACTGATGTCCTGGATCCGCTTATGCTGGAACTCCCGAGTCTCACCCCGTACTGATGTCCTGAATCCGCTAATGCTCAGCTGCTTAGCCCCATCCCCGTACTAATGTCCTGGATCCGCCTATGCTCTAACTCCCTAGCCCGACCCTCGTACCGATGTCCTGGATCCACCTATGCTCTAACTCCCTAGCCCCACCCTCGTACTGATGTCCTGGCTCCGCCTATGCTCGAACTCTTTAGTCCCTACCCCCATGCTGATGCCCTGGATCCGCTTATGCTCGAGCTCCTTACCCCCACACCCGTAACGACCCCATCTGCGTGCCCCCCCCGAAACGACATAGGCGGATCCAAGGGGGAAAGGGGACAGGTGCCCCCCATAGAATGTTAGCGCCCCCTGAAATTGTCCCGGAAACCCCTGGAAAGTTCGATGGCACCCCCTGAAATGTCGTTTTCCCCGAGATGCAGGTATCGGGGTCTACTGATAGGTTTTAGCGCCTACTTGATAGGTTTTTCCGGCGAAAAGTGGCGTCCCTGGTGTAGATAGCGCCCACCAGGAAGTTTTCCCTTCCACCTCGCCCCCGATAGGCAATCCTGGATCCGCGTATGGGAAGCGACATTTCAGGGAGCGTCATCGACCTTGAGAGGCGTGTCTTTACAATTTCAGAGGGCGCCGATGGTCGATTGGGGGTTGGGGGAGGGGATGGGGGGAGAAGGGTGGGGGGCACCTAGCCTACTTATTCCCTGGATCCACCCATGGTCCAAAAACAGAAACATAATACTCTTATTGTAAACTCGGACTTTTACGGTACTCTAATTACTTGTGATGCATTATGGGTAGTATTGCGTACTTTTTTACCAGACCATAAATAAACAGAAACGGCCGCGCCGATCGCCGGCGTTGCCGCGGCGTGGACGCAGGTGTGACGCGTGGTGATTTGCTACAAAGATGCGTGGAGAAACGGCATGTTTTTAAAGGTAACTTGGTGTTACATTGATATCTTTGCAGATGGAATGTCGACATATGTCTCTTACCTAGCTGCATGCAAAATTTCATTTCCTCCAATGACTCTAACCACCCTAAACCCCGGTGTGAAGCAAAAATGAACTGATAAAATTACCACTTCGAAATGTATTTTACGGCTCATAGCGCGGAAGCCGTAAGAGATAAGTGGGGTGTATGAGTGAGAAAAATGACGGCAACGAAGTTTTCTATCCAGCCGTGTTAAGTTCAATACCGTAGCTATCATGGTCTGGAAACCAGGGGGCTGTGAATAAAAATTTTAAAAACTTATATTTTATTTTTGCCTATAAAATAAAAAGTGTCAGTCTGAAAGTTTTTATCTCTAAATATATAATAAAGGAGGCCATTCTCTTTTATTATCTGAAATGGAAACTTATTTTTATCAATTAGATGGGAAGATATAAGGGTTTAAATGATATTTTGGGAAATGCAGACCTTCACAGAATGGGCCAAAAAGGACCCTTAAATTTCCGTTTTTGTTTTGTTTTTGTGTTTGTGCAGTACTGCACAAACCGGCGTTTAAGTTGATATTTGACTCAGAACCTGAACTGCTGTAGCTTCAGATATTTCGAGCCTGTAGTTTAGACCATGAGTTTTATGCCAAATTTAGGGTGCAAAGTTTAAAAGCTAATTTAGAGCCCTAAATTTAAAGCTTTTTCTTTCCAACTTTTTGTGTGAACTACAAATTTGTCTGATGTAAAAGGGTGCAAGTTTGAAGACTGTAGATGAATTAGCAAAAATAGAAAAATAAAAGTTAAAAATCACATAATGCAAAATTCTGGGCAAAATTTTGAAAATTTTGAAAATTGACAACCGTGGTGCTTAGTCATTTGGAAGTGCCTTCTATCCACAAAAGATTTAGGTCTCTGATACCAGCGCTCAGAACAGACAACAATAACAACCTCGGCCTGCGGCCTCGGCAGGTGCCACTCCGGCGCAGGAGAAGCCGGTGACAATGTACGTTAGCCAAACAGTTCAATTGACAGGCGAGTGTTTTCAGCAGTATGATACATATACTAACGCGATGTTGGGGCTTGAGGTCTAATGTTCTCATTCTGACTACATTCAGTCCCATGTGTAAGTCCATGTTTTCCTAAACTAACATGTCTCTGCACACTGCGCCACGTTTGTCGTCTGTTCATGTCATCACATAAATAATCACACGTATAAAGTTTGGTTTGTTAAGTAAAGACTGGCTATGCCCAGAAGAAAGGAGATACAATATAAAATATTATGGGTTTGCCGACCATATTTCACCTATACCTGGAGATCTTCACACAATTCAGCCTATTTGTTGCCGAGTTAGCTTCGTTTATCCTAAGTCCCAGTCCGCATGCGCAGTAAAGTCTGCAGTGAATGAGAGCGAAGATACCGTTATAATTGTCTGAAGCATGTTGGTATGTCGTTTGTTTGTCTCCTGCACTAAACTATCCCTTATAGCCTAATATTCCTTAGAATTCATACTGAGCATGCACAGCACAATGCAATGTCATAATTCCGTGAATTGGGATTAGCAGATAGTATTCTGCTATTACCCTCAAATTTTTAGCCCAATCGGTCTATTGGCTCCCGAGATAGCCTCCTGACCATAAGTTCTAATGCGCATGCGCACTTACCTTTGTAGTAAGCAAGGGTGTCAAAACTTTCATACTAAATTTAAGCATGTTTGCTCTCCCCTGTCCATGTCCTCTTCTGAAATATCCTCACCTTTAAGGCTTAACTTTAAGATTTCTACTGCGCATGCCAGTGCAGTGCAGCTTCACTATGACATTATTTGTGGTTTTCACTCCGTGTCATTTTCTTGTTCACAAAATTTCAAAAAAATTGACCCGTAGGTTGCCGGGATAGCCTCTGTTACCATTAGTTCCATTGCGCATGCGCAGTGACCTTTCATTGACCTGAAGACCGGATTCAAAATCTGCATGACCGATTTCCCCTCATTGATATTGTTCGACAATATGGAATAGAGTGCAACGAGATTTATACATTATTTACATGTCTAAATACGATAGCGGAAACAAGGGGTGAGGCTAGTGGGCTTAAGTCCCCCCCGTGTGAAAATGCCTAGAGCTATAGCATGAGCAAAGGATGTTTGGAGGCAATGGCAGAGAGGCTGGAGCTAAAAGGTGAATTCAGGGTAGCGGGGGAGGATAGGAGGCACGTGCACCCCCCTTTGGTCGATCCTCAGCACTCCCTGAAATGGCCACGGCGCCCCTCAAACATTCGATGGCACCCCTGAAATGTCACTTCCCACCCTTTCCTCCTAAGATGCAAACATTGGCGCCCATCGGAAGGATTTTACGTGCCAAAAGTTGCGCTCTATGCTCCGGATTACATCCCTTGCCCTGCGGACGGTGCCTCCTCTATCGGTAATCCTTGATCCGCCTATGCTCAAGCTCCTTAGCCCCACCACCGAACTGATATCCTGGATCCGCTAATGCTCCAACTCCTGAGGCCCATCCCCGTACTGATGTCCTGGATCCGCCTATGCTCGAGCTCCTCAGCCCCACCCCCTTACTGATGTCCTGGATCCGCCTATGCTCGAACTCCGTAGCCCCACCTTCGTACTGTCCTGGATCCGCCTATGCTCGAGCTCCCTAGCCCCACCCCGTACTGATGTCCTGGATCTGCCTATGCTCGAGCTCCTTACCCCACCCCGTACTGATGTCCTGGATCCGCGTATGCTCGAGCTCCTTAGCCCCACCCCCGAACTGATGTCCTGGATCCGCCTATGCCTGAGCTCCTTAGCCCCAGCCCCGAACTGATGTCCTGGATCCGCCTATGCTGGAGCTCCTTAGCCCCACCCCCTACTGATGTCCTGGATCCGCCCATGCTCGAGCTCCTTAGCCCCACCCCCGTATTGATGTTCTGGATCCGCTTATGCTCGAGGTCCCGAGTTCCAACCCGCTCCTGATGTCCTGGATCCGCCTATGCTCGAGCTCCTTGGCCCCACCCCGTACTGATGTCCTGGATCCGCCTATGCTCAAACTCACTAGCCCCACCCCGGTACTGATGTCTTGGATCCGCCTATGCTTGAGCTCCTTAGCCCTACCCCCATACTAATGGCCTGGATCCGCCACTGCTTATTAGGTGTATTTAAGCAGGGAGTGCAAGGGGTCACGTGTCATGGTATCACCACAAAGAGGTTTATTCGGCTGGGAAAGAAATACGGTAGATCCTTTGGCCAGTGCTAACTATGGTTAGAGGATGCATTAACTAGTGGGTAGATAGATAGACAGATGAAAAACTTTTATTGGACGGAAACAATATGACAGGTATAACAAATAGATTGACGCAAAAGCCCGAAGGCTTAAGTGGTGGGGCCTCTCTTATCTCTCTCATAAAACACATTACTTTTACCGGACCTATCACACACATACACAGTAAGATTTGGACACACATAAAGAAGCAACAAAACACAACAAACCAAACAAGCAAACCAGTTCCTGACCACCATTTTGTTTTTTATTCGTCGCAAGTCGCCGCAGCGAGCGGGACCCTACCGCACGGCCGCCACCCGGCCGTCCGACTGATATGAATATCTAATAGACAACGCGCCCGCCGCACGAGTAGAGGAGCCGAAACGAGACAGACTGCCCTGCCACCACCGGGCATTCGCGCTGGTCTATAGCATGCGTACATAGCTATGGTATCTGTCTCGCATAGCAGCTACCAGTGCGCCGCCCGCAGCCACGCTACGGCCGAACGGCGGGTGAGGTTTCGAGCGGAAAACTTACTAGCATTGTGTATTACATTTAATTAAAGGTACACTGTTGTTGCTATGATATGCAGCCTGTTGCAATGGCAAGATATGTCTTTCAACTATCTTTTGCCGAATTTCATCCACTTCCATCTATATTAACCATTCAAAATCCCGGTGTGAAGCAAAAATGAACCGATAAAATTACCACCTTGAATTGTATTTTACGGCTGATAGCGCAGAAGCCGTAAGAGATAAGTGGGGGTATGAGCGAGAAAAATGACGGCAACAAAGTTTTCTATCCAGCCGTGTTAAGTTCAATACCGTAGCTATCACGGTCTGGAAACCAAGGGGCTGAGAATAAAAATTTTAAAAACTTATATTTTATTTTTGCCTCTAAAATAAAAAAGTTTCAGTCTGAAAGTTTGTATCTCTAAATATATAATAAAGGAGGCTATTCTCTTTTATTATCTGAAATGGGAACTAATTTTTATCAGTTAGATCGGAAGATATAAGGATTTGACTGATATTTTGGGAAATGCAGACCTTCGCAGAATGGGCCAAAAAGAACCCTTTAATTTCCGTTTTTGTTTTGTTTCTGTGTTTGTGCAGTACTGCACAAACCGGCCTTTAAATTGGTATTTGACTCAGAACCTGAACTGCTCTAGCTTCAGATATTTCGAGCTTGTAGTTTAGACCATGAGTTTTATGCCAAATTTACGGTGCAAAGCTTAAAAGCTAATTTGGAGCCTTAAATTCATAACTTTTTCTTTCAAACTTTTTGTGTGATCTACAAATTTCTCCTGATGTAAAAGGGTGCAAGTTTGAAGACTGTAAGATGAATTAGGAAAAAATAGAAAAATAAAAGTTAAAAAATCACATAATGCAAAATTCTGGGCAAAATTTTGAAAATTTTGAAAATTGACAACCGTGGTGCTTATTCATTTGGAAGTGCCTTCTATCCACAAAAGATTTTAGGTCTCTGATACCAGCGCTCAGAACAGACAACAACAACAACAACAACAACACACACACCAAAAACTCAAAGAAGCCGTTACCGTTCGTCACCGGCTTCACAGACAACCTCAGCCTGCGGCCTGGGCTAACGCCCCACCGGCGCAGGAGAGCCGCATGACAATGTGCCGAAAGCAAACCATATTTCGTTCTTAATGTATCTCTTCATACGCCTGCAAGTCAGTTTTATCATTCTTTTCTTTGAAATAACCAATAAAGAGTACGTGGTCACCCCCGGATTCGAACCGGACCTACCTGATCAAGAGCCAGGGCCTCTAACCACTAGACCACAGTGCCACACCACTCACCCTCCCACTAGCTGAACAGCTGTGACCCGTCAGGAGGTCACTGGCTGGTACAACTGCGCCGAATATGCCGGGCCGCTGGCGCCGGGTGCTGTGCTTGTCCCGAAAAGGCACGATATAAAGGTGCTTCTAGAAGACGAACCAAGCATTCTTTTGGGCTGAAATTACTTGTATCGTCGAGCTAGGATCTTAAGCTAGCTTCATGCCAAATTTCTTCCACTTCCATCCATTTTAAGGACTTGAAACCATGGTGAGAAGCAAAGGTGGTCCGAGAAATTTAGCATCTTGTAATACATTTTGGACTAATTACTCGAAAGCCATTAGAGATAGGTGGGTAGTATAAGTGAGCGAAATGACCGCAAGTAACTTTCCTATTCAGCCATGTCAGTTCTGAGTTTGTGAGTGACATGAGCTTGGAGCCAGGAAGATGCAAATAAAAAGTTTTTTGACTCAATTTCTATTTATGCCTATAAAACAAAGAATTTCACATTCACAATTTCCATCTCCAAATATTATCAGGCGGAAGCAATGTTCTTTCATTATTTGAAATGGAAACTCAAATCGGTCAATTAGATTGTGAGATATTAACGTTGAAATGAAATGAACCAAAATTCAGTCTTCCGGAAGAACTGTAAAAAGTAGGTCAAAATTTTACGTTTTGCACTCAAAACTATGCCTAAGCACTACAAAATTTGCCTAGCTACCCCTAGGTAACTGCCTTTCAGCTAACTGAGGCCTGCCTTCTGACATTTCGAGCGCACAAGTCGGCCATCAACTTTTAGCAGGTTTTTTGCGCGCGTGAGAAATGCCGCGTTTTCGCGCAATAAATATTGTTGGATCAGCTCAATTTTTTCCCCCTAGCTGGCCCTTGTTATCCATTGAAAAGGACATAAATTTCAAGTTCGTAACTTAAGAAGTAAAAATTAGAAAAATATAAAACAGAAAAAGTTTGAGCCAAAATTTCTCAAAAACTATTTTGGATTTCAACTCGGGGCTTCAGTTTGGGTGTCTGGAGCAGAAGGGCTATCACCCTACAAAATTCCAGAGCTCTGACATCAATTCTCAGGACTGACACGACGCCAACAACAACAGACCACGACGAGACCCGTCTGAGCGGCCAGAATAGAGCCGCTTGAGAAATCTCAATGCGCCTCGCTCCATGGATTTCGTCATGCGGCTCTGACGACGAGACCGGAAAAACTGTCAGAATAGAAGCCGTTTCTTACTTCGTTCGTCACCGGCTTCTGACAACAAAAACGGCAGAGCTCATAATTTCCCATACTAAAAGTTTAGAGAGAGCCATATATCTCAGTTGAGTATAAAGGCACTTTATCACGTGATAAATCTATTACAACCTATAAAAACCACATCAAATTCAGTCTTTATCATCATATGGCTCAAAACCTATGGGAGACGCGCGGGTATGGTCAGGCAGACGGTTGTAGAACTTGAGCCGGGCTTTTTTTGGTACCAATTTCGAAAAGAAAGTTTGGAAATATGTAGTCCTAAATTCCAAAAAAACAAAAAATGTTATATTTTTTGCAGAAAAATATTTTCCATTAACTCAGAAATTTGCATTTAGAATATGTTGTTGTAATGACAATACCCATCTCAACAAAGAAAACTGCGTTCAAAAATGTCCAGAATTTTGAAAGTTATATGGTTTTAAAGTTTTAGGCCATAATTGCAATGTTTTGGAAAAGGGCCAAAACTGACCTTCAAAATTATGCTTTTGGTTCAGTTTAGTGTCTATGCAGTAATGCACAGTCCATTCTGTCTGCAAAAATCCAGTTCGGAACACCTAGCATCATATCTTCAGATATTTCGAACTTATAACTTTGGTAATGCATTTCACGACAAGTTGGAGGTAAAAGTTTCAAAAAATCATTTTGGAGGCACAAATTTGGATTTTTTGCTTCAAACTTTGAGCAACAACTGGTAATTGATTGTGGGTAAAAGAGTGTAAGTTTGAGAGCTGTAGACTAAAAATAGAAAAATAGAAAAATAAAAGTTTATAAAAATATAATCCAAAATTTTGGAAAAGTTTTTGCAAAATTCGAAAATCTGCAGCCGTCGGGATTTTTTATGGGTCCCTGCCTTTCATCCCTGCAAGTTTCAAGTATCTGATACCAGTCCTCAGAACAGACAACAACTACTACTACTACTACTACCTCGGCCTGCGGCCTCGGCAGGTGCCGCTCCGGTGCAGGAGAAGCCGGTGACAATGTACGTTAGTCAAGCAGTTCGTTTGACAGGCGAGTGTTTTCAGCAGTATGATACATATACTAACGCGATGTTGGGACTTGAGGTCTAATGTTCTCATTCTGGCTACATTCAGTCCCATGTGTAAGTCCATGTTTTCCTAAACTAACATGTCTCTGCACACTGCGCCACGTTTGTCGTCTGTTCATGTCATCACATAAATAATCACACGTATAAAGTTTGGTTTGTTAAGTAAAGACTGGCTATGCCCAGAAGAAAGGAGATACAATATAAAATATTATGGGTTTACCGACCATATTTCACCTATACCTGGAGATCTTCACACAATTCAGCCTATTTGTTGCCGAGTTAGCTTCGTTTATCCTAAGTCCCAGTCCGCATGCGCATTAAAGTCTGCAGTGAATGAGAGCGAAGATACCGTTATAATTGTCTGAAGCATGTTGGTATGTCGTTTGTTTGTCTCCTGAACTAAACTATCCCTTATAGCCTAATATTCCTTAGAATTCATACTGAGCATGCGCAGCACATTGTAATGTCATAATTCCGTGAATTGGGATTAGCAGATAGTATTCTGCTATTACTCTCAAATGTTTAGCCCAATCGGTCTATTGGCTCCCGAGATAGCCTCCCTGACCATAAGTTCTAATGCGCATGCGCACTTACCTTTGTAGTAAGCAAGGGTGTCAAAACTTTCATACTAAATTTAAGCATGTTTGCTCTCCCCTGTCCATGTCCTCTTCTGAAATATCCTTACCTTTAAGGCTTAACTTTAAGATTTCTACTGCGCATGCGCAGGGCAGTGCAGCTTCACTATGACATTATTTGTGGTTTTCACTCCGTGTCATTTTCTTGTTCACAAAATTTCAAAAAAATTGACCCGTAGGTTGCCGGGATAGGCTCTGTTACCATTAGTTCCACTGCGCATGCGCAGTGACCTTGCATTGACCTGAAGACCGGATTCAAAATCTGCATGACCGATTTCCTTTCATTGATATTGTTCGACAATATGGAATAGAGTGCAACGAGATTTATACATTATTTACATGTCTAAATACGATAGCGGATACAAGGGGTGAGGCTAGTGGGCTTAAGTCCCCCCCCATGTGAAAATGCCTAGAGCTATAGCATGAGCAAAGGATGTTTGGAGGCAATGGCAGAGAGGCTGGAGCTAAAAGGTGAATTCAGGGTAGCGGGGGGGATAGGAGGCACGTGCACCCCCCCTTTGGTCGATCCTCAGCACTCCCTGAAATGGCCACGGCGCCCCTCAAACATTCGATGGCACCCCTAAAGTGTCACTTCCCACCCTTTCTCCCTAATATGCAAACATTGGCGCCCATTGGAAGGATTTTACGTGCCAAAAGTTGCGCTCTATGCTCCGGATTACACCCCTTGCCCTGCGGACGGTGCCTCCTCTATCGGTAATCCTTGATCCGCCTATGCTTAAGCTCCTTAGCCCCACCACCGAACTGATATCCTGGATCCGCTAATGCTCCAACTCCTGAGGCCCATCCCCGTACTGATGTCCTGGATCCGCCTATGCTCGAGCTCCTCAGCCCCACCCCCTTACTGATGTCCTGGATCCGCCTATGCTCGAACTCCGTAGCCCCACCTTCGTACTGTCCTGGATCCGCCTATGCTCGAGCTCCCTAGCCCCACCCCGTACTGATGTCCTGGATCTGCCTATGCTCGAGCTCCTTACCCCACCCCGTACTGATGTCCTGGATCCGCCTATGCTCGAGCTCCTTAGCCCCACCCCCGAACTGATGTCCTGGATCCGCCTATGCTGGAGCTCCTTAGCCCCACCCCGTACTGATGTCCTGGATCCGCCTATGCTCGAGCTCCTTAGCCCCACCCCCGTATTGATGTCCTGGATCCGCTTATGCTCGAGCTCCTTAGCTCCACCTCCGTGCTGATGTCCTGGATTCGCCTATGCTCGATCTCCTTAGCCCACCCCCGTACTGATGTCCTGGGTCCGCCTATGCTCGAGCTCCTTAACGAAGTGTTGATGTGCGGAGCAGCAACTGATGTCCTGGATCCGCCTATGCTCGAGCTCCTTAGCCCCATCCCCGTATTGATGTTCTGGATCCGCTTATGCTCGAGGTCCCGAGTTCCAACCCGCTCCTGATGTCCTGGATCCGCCTATGCTCGAGCTCCTTATCCCCACCCCGTACTGATGTCCTGGATCCGCCTATGCTCAAACTCACTAGCCCCACCCCGGTACTGATGTCTTGGATCCGCCTATGCTCGAGCTCCTTAGCCCCACCCCCATACTAATGGCCTGGATCCGCCACTGCTTATTAAGTGTATTTAAGCAGGGAGTGCAAGGAGTCACGTGTCATGGTATCACCACAAAGAGGTTTATTCGGCTGGGAAAGAAATACGGTGGATCCTTTGGCCAGTGCTACCTATGGTTAGAGGATGCATTAACTAGTGGGTAGATAGATAGACAGATGATAAACTTTTATTGGACGGAAACAATATGACAGGTATAACAAATAGATTGACGCAAAAGCCCGAAGGCTTAAGTGGTGGGGCCTCTCTTATCTCTCTCATAAAACACATCACTTTTACCGGACCTATCACACACATACACAGTAAGATTTGGACACACATAAAGAAACAACAAAACACAACAAACCAAACAAGCAAACCAGTTCCTGACCACCATTTTGTTTTTTATTCGTCGCAAGTCGCCGCAGCGAGCGGGACCCTACCGCACGGCCGCCACCCGGCCGTCCGACTGATATGAATATCTAATAGACAACGCGCCCGCCGCACGAGTAGAGGAGCCGAAACCAGACAGACTACCCTGCCACCACCGGGCATTCGCGCTGGTCTATAGCATGCGTACATAGCTATGGTATCTGTCTCGCATAGCAGCTACCAGTGCGCCGCCCGCAGCCACGCTACGGCCGAACGGCGGGGTGAGGTTTCGAGCGGAAAACTTACTAGCATTGTGTATTACATTTAATTAAAGGTACACTGTTGTTGCTATGATATGCAACCTGTTGCGATGACAAGATATGTCTTTTAACTAGCTTTTTGCCGAATTTCATCCACTTCCATCTATATTAACCATTCGAAATCCTGGTGTGAAGCAAAAATGAACCGATAAAATTACCACCTTGAAATGTATTTTACGGCTGATAGCGCGGAAGCCGTAAGAGATAAGTGGGGGGTATGAGTGAGAAAAATGACGGCAACGAAGTTTTCTATCCAGCCGTGTTAAGTTCAATACCGTAGCTATCACGGTCTGGAAACCAGGGGCTGAGAATAAAAATTTTAAAAACTTATATTTTATTTTTGCCTCTAAAATAAAAAGTTTCGGTCTGAAAGTTTTTATCTCTAAATATATAATAAAGGAGGCTATTCTCTTTTATTATCTGAAATGGGAACTAATTTATCTTAATTAGATCGGAAGATATAAGGGTTTGACTGATATTTTGGGAAATGCAGACCTTCGCAGAATGGGCCAAAAAGGACCCTTAAATTTCCGTTTTTGTTTTGTTTCTGTGTTTGTGCAGTACTGCACAAACCGGCCTTTAAATTGGTATTTGACTCAGAACCTGAACTGCTGTAGCTTCAGATATTTCGAGCCTGTAGCTTAGGCTATGAGTTTTATGCCAAATTTAGGGTGCAAAGTTTAAAAGCTAATTTGGAGCCTTAAATTCATAACTTTTTCTTTCAAACTTTTTGTGTGATCTACAAATTTCCCTGATGTAAAAGGGTGCAAGTTTGAAGACTGTAGATGAATTAGGAAAAAATAGAAAAATATAAGTAAAAAATCACATAATGCAAAATTCTGGGCAAAATTTTGAAAATTTTGAAAATTGACAACCGTGGTGCTTATTCATTTGGAAGTGCCTTCTATCCACAAAAGTTTTAGGTTTCTGATACCTGCGCTCAGAACAGACAACAACAACAACAACAGACCTCGGCCTGCGGCCTCGGCAGGTGCCGCTCCGGCGCAGGAGAAGGCGGTGACAATGTACGTTAGGCAAACAGTTCGATTGACAGACGAGTGTTTTCAGCCGTATGATACTTACACCAACGCAATTTTCGGACTTTAGGTCTTGTGTTCTCAGTATGACTCCATTCAATCCCCTTTGTAAGCCCTTGTTTTCCTATATTAGCATGTCTCTGCAGACTGCTTCATGTTTGCCCTCTGTTCATGTCACCAAATAAATAAACACACGTAGAATGGTTGTTTTGTTAAGTAAAGACTGGGCATGACGAGAAGAAACGAGATACAATACAAAATATGATGAGTTTGCCGACCGTATTTCACCTATACCTGCAGATTTTCACCCAATTCAGGCAATTTTTTACCGAGTTAGCTTCGGTTACCCTAAGTCCCAGTCCGCATGCGCAGTAACGTCTGCAGTGAATGAGAGCAAAGATACCGTTATAGTTGACTGAAGCATGTTAATATGCCGTTTGTTTGTCTCCTGGTCTAAATGATCCCTTATAGCCTATTATTCCTTAGAATTCCTTTTGCACATGCGCATAATAGTGCAGCGTCATAATGCCATCAATTAGGATTCGCAGATGATATTCTGCTTTTACTCGCAAAAATTTGAGCGAAATCGGTCTATTGGCTCCCGAGATAGCCTCCATGACCATAAGTTCTAATGCACATGCGCACAGACCTTTGTTGTTACCAAGGGTGACAAAACAATCATGCTTAATTTAAGCACGTTGGCTTTCCCTCTGTTCAGGTCCTCCTCTGAAATATCCTTGCCTTTCAGGCTTATCTTTATAATTTCTTCTGCGCATGCGCAGCGCAGTGCATCTTCAATGACATTTTTTACTTATATTTCGTGCTATTTTTTGTTTACAAAATTTCAAGAAAATCAACCCGTAGGTTGCTGAGATAGCCTCTGTTACCATTAGCTCCAGTGCGCATGCGCAGTGACCTTTTGTTGACCGGAATACCACATTCGAAATCTGCATGGTCGATTGCCTCTCACTGATATTGTTCGGTAATTTGGTACGGAGTGCAACGAAATCGTCAATCTTTCATATGCTTATATACATACATGGTGGCTATTCAAATGGTGGTAGATACAATGGGCGGAGCTAGGGGCTGAACTCCCCCCAATGTCAGAATATCTATGGTTAATACAAACACAGAAGCTGTTCCGAGGGAATGGCGGGGAAGGCTCCAGTCCCGTACCAGCCCCCATCCTCACTGCTCCCCCGTCCGAAATGTCTCCCATGAGCTATCTCAGCACGCCTCTGGACCCTGCTACCGTTCCCTAGATGCCTGAGGGCATCACTGCTCACTTCTTCGGATCTCTAAACACGCCTCGGCACCCTCTGCCGTCTAGTCAGGTTCCCGTCCGCCCCGACCGGCTAGCCACCCGCTGTATGCACTCGGGTAGAAATGTTATGCCTTTCTTGCACGAATTTACCGGCTACAGACTACTGCCGCGGCACAGAAGGTCCATGCAAGAAGGGCAGAATGACGTCACTTCTGCTTCGGGAAAAACGGGACCGAAGTATTTTGCCCCTCAGTGGCGACCTAGTCGTCAGAGCGTTATGAAACAAAAACGGCAGAGCTCATAATTTCCCATACTACAAGTATAGAGAGAGCCATATATCCCAGTTGAGTAAAAAGGCACTTTATCACGTGATGAATCTATTACTACCTATGAAAACCGCAACAAGTTCAGTCTTTATCATCATATAGCTCAAAACCTATAGGAGACGCGCGGGTATGGTCAGGCAGACGGTTGTAGAACTTGAGTCGGGCTTTTTTTGGGTACCAATTTCGAAAAGAAAATTTGGAAATATATAGTCATAAATTCCCAAAAAAAAAAAAAATATTGTATTTTTGCAGAAAAATATTTCCTATTAACTCAGAAATTTGAGTTTAAAATACGTTGTTGAGATGACAATACCCATCTCAACAAAGAAAACTGCGCTCAAAAAAGTTCATAATTTTGAAAGTTATATGGTTTTAAAATTTTAGGCAATAATTGCAATGTTTTGGAAAAAGGCCCAAAACTGACCTTCAAAATTATGCTTTTGGTTCAGTTTAGTGTCTATGCAGTAATGCACAGTCCATTCTGTCTGTAAAAATCCAGTTTGGAACACTTAGCATCATATCTTCAGATATTTCGAACTTATAACTTTGGTAATGCATTTCACTACAAGTTGGAGGTAAAAGTTTCAAAAAATCATTTTGGAAGTACAAATTTGGATTTTTTGCTTCAAACTTTGAGCAACAACTGGTAATTGATTGTGTGTAAAAGAGAGTAACTTTGAGAGCTGTAGACTAAAAATAGAAAAATAGAAAAATAAAAGTTTAGAAAAATATAATCCAAAATTTTGGAAAAGTTTTTGCAAAATTCGAAAATCTGCAGCCGTCGGGATTTTTTATGGGTTCCTGCCTTTCATCCCTGCAAGTTTCAAGTATCTGATACCAGTCCTCAGAACAGACAACAACTACTACTACTACGGACAACAGAGAACGAAAAACTGTCAGTATAGAAGCCGTTTCTCACTTCGTTCGTCACCGGCTTCTGACAACGACGACGACGAGACCGGAAAAACTGTCAGAATAGAAGCCGTTTCTTACTTCGTACGTCACCGGCTTCTGACGGACAACAGAGAACGAAAAACTGTCAGTATAGAAGCCGTTTCTCACTTCGTTCGTCACCGGCTTCTGACAACAACAACAACAGACCACGACGAGACCCGTCTGAGCGGTCAGAATAGAGCCGCTTGAGAAATCTCAATGCGCTTCGCTCCATGGATTTCGTCATGCGGCTCTGACAACAGACCACGACGAGACCCGTCTGAGCGGCCAGAATAGAGCCGCTTGAGAAATCTCAATGCGCTTCGCTCCATGGATTTCGTCATGCGGCTCTGACAACAACAACAGACCACGACGAGACCCGTCTGAGTGGCCAGAGTAGAGCCGCTTGAGAAATCTCAATGCGCTTCGCTCCATGGATTTCGTCATGCGGCTCTGATGAACTTGAGTGCGTGTGAACCACCCTATTTACGGTACCTGAGCACGCTTATGCCTTCTTATCATCATATAATACATATATGAGAAGATGCATGGTTTTGTTTACCCCTCCCGAATATTTTGTACTAGATCTATTTACTTGGGAAGAGTTCAGTTGGATAACATTGTAAACCTCATTTTGAGCTTCTGGAACCGCCTATGGCCAAAATTAGATCAAAATATACATCAACTATCATCCTAAGCCTCAGTAATAGCATTCAAACATTACAACTGCCGCCAATTCGTAACAGACATCTTTATTTTAGGACAAACACAACGCCGGCGACAATGCTCGGCTTTTGGATAAAACCCCCGAAGTTAGCGAGTCATACTTCCGCTTCTGGCACATATATATTTTCCAAATTTGTAAGGACTATGCGTTATTTAGATCTAGGAAAAGTGACAAAATTTCAAGAGCCAATCTCAATACGTTTCGGAGATACTATGGAAAAACCTGAGGGGTAGGTAGGATCTGGCCCCTGTTGGAAACAGGGTTAAATGCTATGTTGAAATGGTTCTCAAGCTGTGGTGTACATTTTTTAGTATTCGGAATGCATAAAAGCAAAACTGTCCTCCCCCGCGGCATCTTTTGGTGGACCTTCAATGATTTTTAATAATTCCAAAAGACACTTTGCAAAAATATATTTTCATCCGTGTAATATTGGGTACCCCGAGAGTGCTGAGGTGCGAATACCGGGACGAAAGTTTTTCTATAAAAAGAGCGAATAATTTCATTTAACCTTCGCCTCGGTGGGGGTGTTTGAAAACCTCCTCGGGTTTTTCCGGCGGCACGAAGAAACGGCGGCGCTACGCTCCGCCATACTTGGTACGCCTTATCCTTGATCAATTCCGCAGCTTTCCCAAAAATTCGCCAGTGCAGGTCAAGTGACCTCACCTCCAAAAATGTTTAAGGTGGCATAAGTAATAAATGGGTGAATAAAGTAAGTGAGTACGATGTGAGTGAAGAAGTGAGATGAAGTATGTAAGTCTCAATTTTTGCAGAGGAAACCTCTAGTGTTTTTCATGGCTGCCATATTTATATGTAAGACCTCTGGCATGCATAAGACGACCCAACTGCTAAAGCAGGCCACGTTAAATAAAAGGGGATGCTCTAACGTCAGCTGGTAGATCTAACCTTTTCCCATATTTTAAAGTGAGGTCACTGAACAGTTCATGGGAGTCCCATTTGATGGAGTAAGTGGCATTCAGAGGCCCCGTTCGTGGCAAAGGAGGCCTCCAGCCTCATTCATGATAATTTTATTTATATTTACGACCCGTTACATCAATAGGAGTACCCTAGCCTAATACAGAATGACATTCAACTGCTCAAAAAGATCAAATATACCTGTATATAAGCCAAAACTGAATATCCAGCCCGCTCCAGCGTAGATCCCCCAAACTTGATAGCCTCTTCGGGAGCAAGGGAAGGAAACCGTCTCGGAAATTGGCCTCCTTGCGAAAACAATGTAGCAGCGTCTGCGACCTGAGAACAGTTTTTGAAAAGGTGGAGGGGATGAAATTGTTGTTCAACGTGACTCACGAGAACCATTGCTGACAAATTCCTCAGAAATTCTTCCAAGTCAAGCAGGGCTGAGTTTACATGAAGCAAAGAGAATGTTTCGTGCACTTCTGGTCGAGTTGTATGGCTACGGACCCCTGGGACAAAGTTTCAGAACTGATTAAAATCTAGCCCTGAGGTTCAGATAACACGAGGCAGCAGCATCTGCACCTACACAGGACTTCCTTACCGGTAGAAAATCATGCTCCACAGCGGGTGCAAGCCAGCTTAACAAGTGAAAGCAGCTACCCGGCGAATGAAAGCAAAAAGTTAGAATGCAGGGCAGTCGAGCTGTGTTGTGCCACAAAAAGCATGAGAATGAATAAGTCAGCTGCTGTCGATCCGCATCTGCCTCAGCAGTGCCCCTGTACCCACCTGCGTGCTCCGGTGTCCGTACTGCATCATTGGGCGTGCGTGCTGGAGGTGCCCCCAACAGTTACGCACAGGAGCCAGCCGGTGACGTAATCAGGTGGTATACTGAGACGGATTTCATAAACGTCAAAACGATGCAATTTTTACAGTTCAGCTGTAAAATGTACGAATCTAATTTCATAAAATGGGCGGATCCTACAATTTACAGGCGTGAATTTACAGCCGAGATTTTACAGTTAACAGTCGTCCACGATTGGACGGCTGAACTGTAAAATTTTCTTGCGATGCGCTGATTGGTCGATGAATTTCATAAAGCAGAGACGGCTGTAAGATTGATTTTAAAATTTTACAACTGTAAAATCTGAATTTAACAGTGGGTCATAGCACTGTAACATTCCTCGGTCGCCATCTTGTTGATTTGTGTGTTGAGTTGACTTCGGAATGAAGAATGAAGAATGATGAAAGAATGAGAAGAAGGGTTTCCGACCATGGATCCATCTTGAATGGGGACTCAGCGACCATTTTTGGTAAGTTACGGAGATGACAGTATTGATATTCGCTATTTGTCAATGCTCAATTCCCTACCACTGCAGCAATACTTAACACGCGCATTGACGGGGGTCTGAGCCACCTTCGCATTGACGGGGGGGGCGGGTGCCCGCCCCCCTAAGATCTCGAGAACCACGTTAGGTAGCGAAAAACGGTAAACGGCGTTTGGCTGCCCATCCATATCGAAAACATTTGAACCATTTTTTGTCAGGTCACATTTAAGGTCACGAGAGGTCAAAACATGCCCGTCATAGGGATAACATGTAAATTCAGTTTTTCGGCCATTACATCTGAACAAGTAAAGATAGAGCAAAACAACTTGAACTATATGAATCCTCTTAGCAAGCCGAATCGAATGATATATCATTTGACCTTGCTAGGTCAAATCAAAGATTTGACCTGACCTGAGGTCAGGTCAGGGTCAAATTGCATAAAATGCATATCATTAGAACCGCAAAGCCCAGGCGAGTCTAAGGCAGCTAAAATAAATGCTCTATCACCATCCGTTACTGAGTTATTCCGTAAAAACCATTTTTCCCATGTATTTCCAATGGAGAGGTCATGCCTCGTACCTGGCCGTAGGTCATCGATATCAAAAATACCGGAACATATTTTATAGAACTTGGTGGGGCCATTATGTGATATGAATTTCGATCGGATAAGTTCACCCTGCTCCGACTTATGCTATCTTAAACTTTTTTTGAGGTCGGGTCACTTGACCTGTACTGGTGACCTGACCTGAGATGACCTAACCTTAAAATTTTCACAGAAGTTGTAAAAATGATGAGGGAAAAGGTATACCAAGTACAGCGGCGCTACGCGCCGCCGTTTTTCTACTGTCTCCGAAAAACCCGAGGGGGGGCGGGTACCCGCCCCCGTCAATGCGCGTGTTAACGGCTTAAGCACGGCATGGGGATTGCCCCCACCCCGTGGGTGAAACATTCTCAGATTTACGTCAGGCAGCTAGTTTGCATTGCCTCCCAAATTTGAACGAAGTTTCAACGCGCCAAAAAAACGTATATACTTAAGGTATGTTCGATGTTTTCTTCTAGTAGACTTACATAGGAGGGTATTTCGTAGTGTTCTTTTGGTGATTCTTTTGTTACAAGACCGTAAGTAGGTAATATTCACACGCACTTTTTCAGCTTCCCTTCCTACAGGTAAACGCAGGCCGCCCGTCGTCGAAGAGTTTTGTTGTCGCCCCCACAGTTTTCAGAATTCAACACTGAATATATTGAAGTCTTCTTTTCTATGTTCGGGCCGTTGCTAGGCGTTGCCAGGCGGGTATTGCCATCTAGTGCCGAAACTATCCGTTTACGAAAAGCGTGGCGCCCTCTATTCTATGACCTCTATTACCCTGGTGGCGCCAGCAGGCAGTGGGGAATGCTAGTAGATGCGTGCGCGGACCATTGGCTGAAATGGGGGATGGGCGAGTCGGGGGGTCACGACCCCCTGGAATAAGGGTCTCCTATAGGCTTTGCTTAGGACTTGTATTTACGTGCCAGCGTTAACCCATGCAGGACCCCCTGGATCGAGAAGCCATATCCAGCTTTGGCAGCAAGTGATCTCAAAGTCAATAGGGGCTTGCATTTTGTTTTGGGCGCGTAATGGATGAGCTAGCCGTTTCAAGAAGGAACATCCAGCAGAGGCGGATGTAAGGGGGAGGGTCGATGGGGCGACCGCCCCTCCTCCACTTGGGATGAGTTTAACCACTGTAAAGGGCCTCAAATATGTCTGATGGGCGCTCCAGGGGAACCCAAACACCTTTCGAATGCTGGTCCAGAGGGCTCCAAGAGTTTATCTCGGGTCATGAAGTATTAATAGTTGGTTCCGGGAGTCCCAAGTAGCAGTCTCAGGGGCTCCCAGACAGGGCATTTTTTAAAGGAAAAGTCAGTGGGGGGGGCATTTCTTGTGCTGGCCATTATAGCATCTTCAAAGGATCGAGACCCCATTTTGAGAGGTTTAATACAACTTAGACGCGTTAGTGTTAAAAAATGTTTCTCAGTTTTTTAATTATTGAAAGTTTAGAGATTATACGTGCTGCCCAGGGCTGCCAGGTTTTTTTCAGCGGAAAAGGTCAAACCGAGTTAGAAAAAGGGGCCAAAGAGGGGCAAAATTTTATTTCCACTAAAATAGCCAAATCAACACCATAAAAGCCAGATTTGAGGCTAAAACGACCCCTAGCGGTAGTCATAAAACCCAGAAAAAGTGACTTGTATCACTGTTTAACCCTTTCCCCGGTGACGGGTATGAGCCACCTTCGCCCTGGTGGGGGGCTAAAAAAGACCCCCCACGATCTGAAAAACTAAGAGAGCTAGAGAAAAGCGCCAAACGGCAATCGAAAGCTCTTCAAAAATGATATCGAAAATACTTCGGTCATTTTTCTTGTCAGGTCAATATCGAGGTCACCATAAGTCAAAATAGGTCAAAATCGCTAATATGAGGTGTACTAAAAAAACCTCATATATCTCAAAAGCTATCATAGCTAGAAACATTTTTCTAAGACCATTAGAAAGCTCTTGAGTTGCTCTTTCATTGTAGTGGCATTCATTTTCGTGTCAGGTCAAAGCCTAGGGAGCTACAGGTCACTGAATATTGGGCATATTCTTGAGAATGTCCATAGTCACCCATGCATAGGGGCGTTTCCTTTTTCGCTAATAACTTCCAAACCAAACAAGATACAGCCATAGTTGATGCACCATTGCAATTCTCTCGTCAATACGAATCGAATGATATATAATATTGCTATCCCAGGTCAAAGTTAAGAATTTGACCTGACCCAGGTCAGCGGTCTGACCCAACTTGACCTGGTATGGTCATGATGTATACCATTTGACTTGCAGTGACTATACAAACACTTTGGTGACAAAATAAAAGTTTTATCTTAGTTTATTCAAAATTTATAGAGTAAAACACCAAAAATGCTTATTTGACCTAAGGTGACCTTTTAAAGGTCACAAGTCAAAATGTTTGGCATCAACTTCAGAAATGAGCTAAGAGCAAGTCGTAACCGATGTTTGAAGTTGATTCCATCCATACTTACTGAGAAAAGTTTATTTCGTGATTTTTCCCATGTATTGACAATGGGGAGGTCATGCTCTGCACATGACCTTAGTTCACCAACATAAAAAATTCCGGAACATATGCTGTAGCTCCTGGTGGGCCCAATATGTGGTATGAGTTTCAACGTGATCGATTAACCCTTCTTTTAGTTATGCGGTCCTAAGCATTTTTGAGGTGAGGTCACTTCACCTGGCCTGGTGACCTGACCTGAAATGACCTTGAGCCAAAATTTTCAGGAAAGATGTAAAAATGATGAAGGAACAGCAAGACCAAGTTTCGCAGCGCTGCGCGCCGCTGTTTTTTGTTCACTTCGGAAAAACCCGAGGGGGTCTAAAGAGACCCCCCACCCGGGCGAAGGTTATAACCAATTGTTGACAGTTTGATATTGACTTGACGCAATATTTTCAACACACTACCCATCTAATAGGAAGCCAGGGGTGCCCTTCCAACCCCGCGTGGCCATCGAATGGTTTTATCCACATAACCAGAACATTTTTTGGGATCATCAATCACGCCCCCCTCCCGCATTTTTATCAATAATTTCCTGATCTCAGTCAAAATGGGAGTGAACCGGAAATTTGTATAACCAGCCGCTGCGGAAGGCAACGAAAAGCCCAAATTCGAAAAAATTTTGGTACTAACGTGCAAAGTTTGCTGTCAGCATCAGGTTGAAGTTTGGCTGGCCCCTCACTTTTTTCCAGTGGCGACGCTTATGTATGCTACCACCACAATAATAAATTAAAAGGCTAATCACTTCATACCGCCACACCAGCAACCAGTCTTACGCACTTTGACTACACCGTGTCCCGTCTAATCCACGAACGAGCTCTTAGCGCTGACAACTGACTGCGTGTGAAATGAGAGCATCATGCAATGTCACGGTACTGGCTGGGATGTGGGCTTCCGGTCGGATAGAACAGATGTTTGATTGGTTGTAGGCCAGCGTTCTTCTCCAGCGTTTTGATTAGTTGATGCTGAGGCTGCTTTGCCGGGATTTCCCGTAACTACGCGCTTTGTTTCGTCTACACACGATGGAGCAGACAGCCAGGGGTGGAAATTTTTTAACACATTTTTTGTAGATTGCCAATTTGGGACTAGAAATAGAACAAAGTTATAACTATCGGGTGGTGTTCTGTCTTATTTTCGTTAGGCAAGTCTGCATTTGGTCAATTTTAAGTCATCTGTCTATTTCACTGGGGGCCAATTCCCGGGCACTGGGGGGGGGATTTCGGCCGACTGGGGGGGCAAATGGCCCCCAGTTAACATGTTAAAAAATGGCCTGCTCCCAGAGCATGGGCAGATCCAGAATTAGCAATGTGGGCACCATCCCGGGAGGCACCACTTTCGGTCGACAAAACCTATATAGTGGGCGCTTAATCCTATTTCCTATGAATCCTATTAATCCCCCCCATGGTGCCGATTTTCCCATCCTAGGGGATGGGGGAGTTTGGGAAGTGACATTTCAGGGGGCGCCATTGACTTTTCAAGGGGGTGCTGTGACCATTTCAGGGGCGCTGAGAGTTGGAACCTGAAAAATTGAACTTTCTAAGCGCATTAGAAATAGGTGCCAGTGGCGGATCCAAGGGGGAGGGGGCAAAAAGGCATTTGCCTTCCCCCCAAACGGAAAAGCTCGGGGCAAAACCATGTTTTTGCCCCCCCCTCAACGTGATGGACCTCCCTTTTTCCCCGACTCCTTTTTACTTTATAAGCAGGATTCTGGTGCTTTAACTCTCGAATTCAAAACAGAACCAGTTAAGTTCAGTGTAAATATCGGGTCTTCGACTGGTAAAAGTATCTCGAGGCCATATTTTTCGTCCCGTGACGTTTCTTTTGCCTCAAATACCCAAAATTATACAGGCAAGGTATATTGAAGCACATCTTTTCCGGCGTGAGGTTTTTTTGCTTTTCGACTTTTGACTTTGGTTTGCCCCTCCCAAACCCACCGACTAGATCCGCCACTGATAGGCGCCTTGCAGACTATTCATTTGTCAAATATTTCACATGGTTTCAATAAATTGAAGATTGAGGGCCATCCGAGCAGGGGACCCGAGAATTTTATCCTCCCATCCGCCTGGAGGAAATGCTGGATCCGTCCCTGCATCTAGCAAGTTTGCCAATTTGCAAAACAATTACGTGGGGGCGACGCCTTTGGGGGCATCGCGGAACCGAAGGCGATTGTTCGAGCACTTTTTAAGCGAAAGCAATGTTTTGCGTCTCCGGAATGGAAAACCTCGATAGACACTGGTCACGTGACGTCTGCACGTGCTGAACTTCGACCTTGATGATTAGGGTGCATCAAACGCCCCGACTTTTGAAATTAGCTACGCGGCCCGGCCCAATTTTTTGCCTTGGACCTAGTGAGTCCAAATATGAAATATTTTGAAATTTCGAAAGGGGCTAGGGGTGCCACCTAGCGGCCAAAGTTTTCAATTTTGACCATTTTTAGATATACTTTGGATTGGCCGCAGAAGTCGTCTCATTTCATTAGTGGACTGTTTTGTGACCAAACACTGTTGCGCTGGCCTAAAAGCACATGCATGCCCAATTTCATGGATTTTAGACATCTTTTAGGGGTGCCTCCTAGCGGTGAAAAAATCAATTTTGACAGTTTTTTTACAATTTGTTTCATTAAATGTGGGGACAGAATCATTGTGTATTTTGGTCCAGCTGAAACGAGATTTTGCGGAATCGACCTCAAGGTACTTGCGAGACGGATTTCATGCATTTTGGATTTCTTTATATGGCACTACCTGGCGGCCGAAGTTAAAAATTTACATTGGCTTCTGTTCATCCATTTTAATTTATTAAGGACACTGGTCCTGCTTGCAGCTAATTTTTTGGGTGATAAACTACCGTTTTATTGTAATTTGATGCCTTCTCGTACACACAAGGCTAAGAACGAAGATTGACGGAAACAAGTTGTGGGGAGCGGACATGGAAACTAATTACTGCTTACACCGTGATAGAGTAAGACAACGAATGGAAAATACGGCTCCCCATATCAAATTTGACGGTTGAGCTTCTTGAACGGCAGGAGTGTTCAGACGCAGTGGTGAACATGGTGTTTGCCACAACAGAGTCGAACACAGGTCATCGATCAGCCGCCTGCATCCAAATCCAAAACCGGCTGAACAAGGCTTTGCTCTGGTCTGCGGACGGGCACTAAGTCGGGGAAAAAGTCCACGTCAGTGCTTTCAACAGACTCGATATTGAGAAATTCTGCTTGCCTAACCAATAATTCTAACAAAAACCTACTTACGTTCATTAAACACTGAAGAAAAACGGGCCAAAAAATGAACAATATTTCTAAATTGATTATTTATCAAGATAAGCGAAATATGAAAGACGGTTGAGTTTATCTTTCAAATAAACTCAACTTCACCAGACAGTCGCCCGTTCCTGATGGAACTCAAAGAGAACCTCCTTCCAACTGTCTGTCCGAATCAAAGCTGTGATGATCACGAGGAGTTCAGAGAATTAGGAATTACTTTCCTTGGCTCAAATAATCCAGATGTATATTTTCGAGCCATGCATAGAGCTAGATGGATGAGCAGACTGCCTTATGCGATGAAGATATGCACGTACGAGCACCACATTCCCAACGTTCAGGACGAAAAAAGCTCCAACGCAGGAACTAATGTCAAAGCTTTGGCGGTTCGGGATCTTCATCACCTCCGTCTATAGCTTGTAATGCATGATATGCCAGGACGCAGTGGGTTCCCCATGGCATGATCTGAATCTTAATCACCACTTATCCTGTTATGGGGACTGGGTGAACGAAGTTGTTGGCACCGGTGCACTGCTGGCTTTCAGCCATCAGCGGTACTTCACCTTAGAGATGGTTCCCTTGCTCTTTTCAGCAACTTGACATCTCAGCCTGTGCGAAGTCAGCTTGCAAAACGTTTTCTGGTGGTGAAGCTCAAGATCATACCCGAGGCACCTCTCAGTTGTGAAAGAAGTGGGTCCGGGAAAACGTGTTTTTTATTTTATTTATTTATTTTTTATTAGGGCCACTCCCAACACGCACACTTGCCCAATTACAGGGAGTATTGGCGTGGGTGCTCAAGGATCCTCTCCACCGGGTCAAATCGGACACGGAAGGCGGTTTCCCGCCGTGGGAATTGAACCCACGTTAATCCATGCTATCCGATCCGAAGACTGGCAACAAAGCCACCAGGCCACCCCGGCCCCAGAGTTCGCAGAGAGGAGCAGAGAATAAGTTGGTAGACCTGGCTGAACCTGAATCGTGGTCTAAATTCAGACTCCTGAAGCTAGACACCGGGTTCCTAGAGCTGGATGTCAGTGACGGGCCTGACTCATCTACCTACCAGGCAGCAAGGGTAAAGCCCAGGGCCATACATGTTCCCAATTATACCGCCGTAAAGGGAGGAAAGATGGCCTCGGACTTTCAAACGACAGCGTAGTCTAAGCGACACTTGCAAAACATTCTGCAAGCGGTTGGGAAAAAACGAAAAGGCAACCTGATCTACGCTCAAGGAAACCGAAACACGAGTAATCTGTGTGCTCAAGAAAGTGAGGTTGTGTGAATAGTAGAAATAGAAACAGTCAACTGTGACTATCAGTGGTCAAAACTAGCGCAACTGAACATGACGTCTTGTCGAGGCCATGAGTTGTAAGCGCGGCAGTGGAGTGGTTAGCGCAGTTGGCTTCCACGCAGCGGACCCGGGTTCAAGGCCCGGTGACTTACTTGAACGAGGAGCAAGCTGGCTCCCCAGAAACCCCTCCAAAAGGGTAAGAGCAGGCGACGTCGTATGACCCTGCAGTTGGTGCATCGATAAGCCCCAAAAATCAATCAAACAGGCCGTGAGCTGTGCTATGAATGTCTCTTACAAATCTCGTATTTGTAATCGAAAGATCGGTGTAAGTTAATTTCAATAATAACATAAGCAATAACCTAAAGTAACATGATTACAATAATCTAAGACATTTCGCGTTAATTTGGAAACATCGGCTCTTGGCGTTAATCATCGTACATGAGCTTAGCTCCCACAACGGTGCTTTTCATGCAAGGTACTTACGCTGGAACCTTCAAGCATTTCATATATTGATGAATCAAGATGTTTTGGTCTCAGCATTGTATAACTGGCCTTGTATTGTAATAGGAATAATACCTCAAATCGATGAACGATTGGGTTCTTTCCGGAAATATCCCAACTTAGCCGCCCACTGTGCTCCGGTGAATTTCTAAAATAAGAGGAGGTCGTGTGAGAACTACCAAAAACCATGAAACGGTATGGAAGAAAATGGATGATTTGATGAAAAAACGGAAAAGGAAGATTAAGTATTGGTCCGGAAATTTTGAAGGTGATATCTGACACTTGAGAGGAATTTGTAACACAAATTATCGTTGGAACTCAACCAAAACTTCTTACTCATTTTTGTCATAGTCATTAATTTCTTAAAAACTTAGAAATTAATTTCGGCCACCAGATGTCACTCATTGCCAAAAGTTGTAAATGCCTTTACCAGATACTTTGACCTACAGGAGTAGTTCATAATTACAACAAAGTTCTAATCCAGGATGGTTCAACAATTATTTTCGATAAAAACTCACCAAAACGCAAAACGTTGCAAACTTCTACCGTCAGGTGGCACCCCTAGCTGGCGTCCAAAATGCGCAAAGTGACTGCACAGGTAATTTGGAGCTTGGAAAACAGTATTTGACCACTGCTGGGTCCTATTTTATGATAACACAATTTCCACGGGAGACCCAATGAATATTAAAAATTGCAAAAATTTGAAACTTTGACCGCTAGGTGGCACCCCTAGCCCAATATAGATTTTCCCAAAAATTGGGATTTGAGGTTTTCATGTCTGAAACAACAAAATGTGACGGGCCGCTAAGCTAATTTATCCAAAAATGAAAATCATGGGGCGTTTGATGCACCCTATTGATGATTTAAGTCCATAACATAACCCCTAAGGGCAAATAATGGAAAGTAAGACATTTCATCTCCGGAACGGAAGACCCCCAATGTATTAGTATTCAAAAGTCTGCACGTGCAAAACTTGCACCATGCTGACCTCATCTCATCACTTAACTCCAACATGCCAAATTTCAGCCCAATCGGCCAAATAGTTTCCGAGATAGGGCCTGAGAGGATATACAGCTACTGCGCATGTGCAGTCGGCAGGTCACTGATTGGCTGATTCAGAGAGGTGCAGTGGCCAGCCTGGGTCACCATCCCCGAAAACGGTAAGCCTAGCTTCATTTGTTTGCCCATGATAACGTTATTGGTCTTCTGTAGCCTTAACACTAATCCATAGGGTATCTTCAAACTGGGGGTGCCCGTGTGTACGGGAAGGCACCGTTTGCGCCTGTTACCCTATTACTAAATCATACGGTACAAATAAGCCTTGTTTTAAGACTTAAAGACACTATCTGCACCACCAGCAGCCTTATAGTGTCTTAAAACCAAATTTTGGATTGGTGTCGGTCCCCCCTCAAGATCACGTGGCACGCGCCAGGGGTTATCCAGACGGTTCAAAGTGATGTCATCTAACATATAATCCCCCCTGGCTACAATCGAGGCGGGTTTCATCTAAAACGTTCCCATACGGTAGAAGCCAAGTATCCCATAGCCTTAACACTAATTCATAGAGTATCTTCAAACTGGGGGTGCCTGTGTGTACGGGAGGGCGCCGTTACTCACTTTTACCCTATAACTCAATCAGACAGTACCTATAATCGTGGTTTTAGGACTTAAAGCGGGTATCTGCATCATCAGCAGCCATATACTGTGCTAAATCCTAGTTTTGAAGGGGTGCCGGTCCGCACTCAAGGTCACGTGGCACGCGCCAGGGGTCATCGAGACGGGTCAAAGTGGTATCATCTGAAACATAACCCCCTTGGCTACCATCGATGCGGGTTTTATCAAAACGGTTCCTATAGGGTAGCCGCCATGGGCTTGTGAACTAAAAAAAATGAAAAATCTCCAGAAATTTATAAAATCTCTAAAAATCCTCTTAACAGGGGACCTTGATCGAAACAAGTGTCGGGTGGGTATGGTACCCTACCGGCGACAGTTGCACCGCAGGTGTCAGTTTGGCCTTATCTGGAAAGCTCTGGGTGCTATAGGGGGCACAAATCTGACCCAAGAGGAAAACTATTTTTAAAAGGTTTTTCGCAGCGGAGGATCCCCAGCCAACGTAATGATACCAAATAAGCACCCACCAGCTACCCCCAGACCTTTTTACCACACATGCATGCACTTATTGGCCCAATGTGACACCGGTAGTGCACCAGGACCCCCTCAAGGGGGCAAAGTCGAGATTTTTGGGCTGCAAGGTCATTTTCAAGGTCATATAGCGCGTGACTCGAAGTTTTCCCAGATATACCACCCATACCCGGTAGTACCCAAGGGTGCCCACTAACACCTCAAGAAGTTTAAACAGAATCGTTAGAGCCATGTTTGAGAACATTTTGGTTTTCTAAATTTTTGATTTTTTTCCCATAGACTTAACACTTGAAATTTCATTTCACGTGCAGATTGCACGTGCCTCGGAGTTTTCCTGGGGTGATGACCCACACCACAAGGTAGGCCAGCACCAGAACCCCAACTCTAGAAAAAATCACCAAAATCGTACGAGCCGTTTGGGCTGGAACCAAGTTTCGGTTATTTCCAACACTTACAGAAATGCACCCCCTGGAGACGTGGGGGCGACGCCTTTAGGGGCATCGCGGGACCGAAGGTGATTGCTCGAGCACCTATTCGCTTCTCCGGAACGGAAGACCATTAATAGTGAATAGTTGTCTGAGGTCTGCCCGTGCATAACTTGCGCCTTCCTGTTTTCAGTTCATAAAACCGCCACTGAACAATTCGGCAGAAAATGACAAATTTGAATCTCCGGAACGGAGGACCCTCGATAAAGACTGGCTTTGTCACGTGAGCACGTGCAAAACTTCCACCTTGCTGACTTGGGTTCATAACATAACCCCTACAAACCAAATTTCAGCCCGATCGGACCACTGGTTCCCAAGATATAGCACATTAGATATTACGCGCTACTGCGCATGCGCAGTGCACAGGTCACTGATTGGCTGATTCAGAGAGGTGAAGTGGCAGGCTTGTAACACTGTCCCCGAAAACGGTAGCCGTAGCCCTATTTATTTGTCCGTGGAAGCATCAAAAGTGTCCCATTGCCACACTAATGCATAGGGTATCTTCACACTGGGGGTGCCTGTGTTTAGCGAAGAGCACCGTTAGCACCCATAATACTATCACTCCACCAGACGTTGCCCCATTCCCGAAAACGGTATCCGTAGCTGCATTTGTTTGGCACTGCAAGCATTATAAGTTTTCCATTGCTTTAACACTAACCCATAAGGTATTTTCAAACTGGGGGTGCCGGTGTGTACAGAGGGGCACTGTTTGCACCTATGACCATCTGACTCAAGAAGATGGTGTCAGTAATCGTCGTTTCAGTACGTAAAAGGGCTATCTGTACGAACAGTGACCGTATACCCTCTCAAAATTCAGTTTTGGAGGGGTGCCCGTCTGCATTCAAGGTCAAGTGGCACGCGCTACGGGGGACCCAAATGATTTCCAATGGTTTCATATGACTCATAACCTCTCTGGGTACAAACGAGGCAAGTTTCGTCAAAAACAGGCCCATACAGTCGCAGCCAGGGGCTTGTGTACTCCACAAAGGAGAAAATCTCCAGAAATTTTAGAAACCTCTAAAAATCTCCTTAATGGGGGACCTTTATCAAAACAATTGTAGGGCAGGTAAAGTATGCTAGTGGTAATAGTTGCACCGCAGGTGTTAGTTTTACGCCATCTTTAAAGGCCTGGGTGCTATAGGGGCCACCCACCCGACTGGAGAGGAAAAAATATATTTTAAAGGTTTTGCGCAGTGGAGGACCCCTGGCCAATCTCATACTACCCATTAACCACCCATCCAGTGGCCTCAGGCATTGTGTCCATAGATGCATACACCTTTTGGCCCAAGGGGCCACCGGTGCCCCACCGGGGCCTCCTCTAGGGGGCAAAAATGAGATTTTTGGGCTGCAAGGGCAATTTCAAGGTCAAATTGCACTCAATTTAGGATTTTCCCAGATATACCACCCATATCCCCCAGTAGTCGAAGGTACCGACTAACACCTCAAAGAGTTTCAGAAAAATCGTTGTTGCCATTTTTGAGATAATTTCAATTCTTTAATTTTCCGAAAAATCTCGGTAGACTTAACACGTAAAATTTCACGTGCAGATTGCACGTGCTTCGAAGTTTTCCTGGGGTAGTGACCCATATCACGGGGTAGGTCCCCATGGGTACCATATCATATTAAAAAAGGAACAAAATCTATCGAGCCGATTTTCTGTAAATTGGCCATCTTTGTTTCCGTAATGTTAAACCCTATGGAAAAAAGGGGTGTGGATTGCACGTGCATCGGAGTTTTCCTGGGGTACTGACCTATGCCACAAAGTAGATCACCATCGGGACCCTAACTCTAGAAAAAATCATCAAAATCGTACGAGCCGTTTGGGCTGGTACCAACTATCCCCGATCTCATGCAGTTGATGGAAACATGTCCCTGATGAGTTAGCTCAGTTGATTTTCAATGGAAAATCTCAGTTCTAAAGAATAGAGCTTTTCAGCATTTGCAATCACCTTCGGTAACTCATTCAACACATTGGCGGAAGCAGGGGGTCATTCCGGCCATGCCCCCTCCCCCAAATTGCTGGAAGGAGGGCCAAACTATCTTTTGGCCCCCAAAGGCCCCCCCAGGAGAGCTGATATAACCCTGTATTGTCACTTGAATAGCACAGAAACGATTCACATAATGTAAGGGAGCCGCGCAACCCGCTCCGCTCCGCTGCTCGGTTAACACTGCCGCGCCCGGTCACCTCTCACCCGGCGGCGCACCGCCGACGCCCCAGGTCACGCTGCCCAGTGGCGGACTCAGGCACGATACAACATCCCTCCAACCCAGTTCACACCAAAGGATCCCCATAGCGAATTGGCGGTCTTCTGTCGCGCACAGAGCGTCGCAAGGGAGCGGGCACTTTCGGAGATCCGACTGCAGAAGGTGTCGCTACCGGTGATGCCGTCTTTGGTGTGGGAAACGATGGGATAGCTGCTTGTGAACCCTGCGTTGGGTTCTCCCGTGGAGGAGACTCTAGAGATGGAGGTGCTGGCGTCGTTGATACCGGCAATGAAGGTAATACTGGCGTTGACGTTGACGCAGCTGGAACCGGAGCCAGGGCCGAGTTCTCCACTGAAACATCAGTCGGTCTCAGTCTTACATGGTCAAAATGTCTGCGGAAACTCCGACCATCTTCAAGCGTAACAAAACAAGACGACTGATCTGCCTGCGTCACTACCCCTGGCACCCACTTAGAACCTGAAGAAGGTGACGGCAAAACATACATGTACACAGAATCTCCCACTTGGAAAGAACGGGACGATGCTCGCTGGCCATACTGCAGCTTTTGCTTCATTTGATAAGTTTCGATGGAATCATGCAAGGTGTTGTGTTTGAGGTGATCTAGCTGTGTTCTCATCCGGCGTCCAAATAACATTTCGGCAGGAGATTTTCCAGTCACACTATGGGGCATGATTCTATAGCGGAACAGGAATCTGGCAATTCGTGTGGTTAAGCTTCCCACGCCTTGTCGGCTTAGACCCAACTTCAACGTGTGAACTGCCTTTTCTGCCAAGCCATTGGAATGAGGCGAGAACGGGGGTGACGTGACATGTCGCACTCCGTTCCTTTTGCAAAACTCTTGAAACTCCGAACCCACAAAACACGTGGCGTTATCCGTGACAACTGTTTCGGGAATTCCATGACATGCAAATGACTCTCAACTTTTCAATCGTGGCTCCAGCTGAACAAGACTTTGTTTTGTGAACATCCATCCACTTACTATGGGCGTCGACAATGACTAACAGCATGCAGCCCTCTACCGGTCCACAGTAATCGAGATGAAGCCGCCGCCAGGGTCGCTCCGGCCATTCCCACGGACGCAGCGGCACAGGTGGCGCCGCGCTCCGCTGCTGCTGGCAGGCGCTGCACTGCGCTACGATCCTCTCCACGTCCTTGTCGAGACCAGGCCACCAGAAGTATGTCCTGCTGAAATTTTTCATCCTAGTTACTCCAAAGTGACCCTCATGTAGCTGTGACAATAAAGCGGCGCGTCCTTTTTGAGGCACAATTACCCGCCCTCCCCACAGTAGACAGTCCGATTCCACACTTAACTCTGATTGTCTCAATCTGTAGGGGGCCATCTCTTCAACGTCCTCCCTAACGTCCAGGGGCCAGCCCGTCAGAGTATAATCCAACACGCGCGACAGCACCGGGTCCTCCCTCGTCCAAACCTGAATCTGCTTCTGGGAAACAGGGCCTGAGTCAATAAACTCCATGAGCTGCACCGTCTCCGCCGGTAGCGGTGTCTGTCGTGGAGTGTCCGGCAAGGGCAGCCTGCTGAGAGCGTCACAATGACTCTGCAGCCGGGCTGGTGAGTAGAACAGTGCGTAGTTATAAGCAGACAGCAGCATTGCCCAGCGCTGCACGCGAGGTGACGCCATTGTCGGTAGCGGTTTGTTTTCTCCCAGCAAACCCAGAAGCGGCTTATGATCCGTTTTGATTTTGAAACGACGACCTGCCAGGAAAAAGTGAAACTTTTTCACGCCAGTAACAATGGCCAACCCTTCTCGATCTGTTTGGGCATAGCGTTTTTCTGTATCCGTAAGGGTTCTGGAGTAAGATGCCACAGGGTTTTCTTCTCCATGCTCATTAATCTGGGATAGAATACAGCCCAGTCCATAAGGGCTGGCGTCGCATGACAACACTGTTTCCCGTCCGAGTGAAAATGAACCAAGCAGGGAGGGCTGACAATGAGCTGTTTAGCGGCTCTGAATGCATTCTCCTGCTGAGTGTTCCACTCCCACTTTACTCCCTGTCGGAGCAGTTGATAAAGGGGAGACAGGACAGAAGATACTCCCCTCAAAAACTTACTGTAATAATTCAGCAGTCCTAGCCACGACCTCAATTCGGTAACATTGGCGGGAGCCGGCGCGTCAATAATGGCACGCTTCTTGTCTTCCGTGGGCTGCACCCCCTTACCGCTGATCTTGTACCCTAGGTACACTACTTGATCCACTCGGAAGCTACATTTACTCTTATTGAGCCGTAGCCCGGCAGCAGCTGTCTTACCGAGGACTTCTCGAAGCGTCTTGTCGTGCTCTTCCTTGGTCTTACCTCCCACCAAAATATCGTCTAGAAAAACGGCGACATGGTTTACGCCAGCCAACAGTGATGCCATAATCCTTTGGAAAATCCCAGGGACGGAGTGGATCCTAAATCCCAATCGAAGCATCGAATATAATCCCTTACTTGTGTTGATAGTTGCCAGTCTTTGGGACTGTGGACATAGTTCCACTTGGTTATAAGCGTGAGAGAGGTCTAACTTGCTGAAAACTGTATATCCAGACAGTCTAGGGAGAAGCTCCTCAATTTTTGGAAGTGGGTACTGCTCTAGGACGGTGGCTTTGTTTACTGTAAGCCTATAGTCTCCACAAAGTCTTAAATCTCCGTTCGACTTTGGTACCGCTACTATTGGCGCTGCCCATTCGCTATGACTTACTGGTTTAATTATGCTGAGGTCTTCCAAACGTTGCAACTCGGCCTTCACCTTCTCCTGCATTGCCAGCGGAATAGGTCTTGCTTTGAAGAAACGAGGTGCTACTGTTTTATCAATTTTTAATGTGACTGGTCCCCCGTTGTAATTTTTCAGCCCGTCCTTAAAAACGGATGGAAACTCACGCTCCACCTCGGCCCGGGTAGCTTCACCTGAGATGGCGTGAACCGATTCCTTACCTAGGAGCTTATTCCAGTTCAGGCGGATTTTCTCTAGCCAATTCCTTCCAAACAGGCTGGGACCGTTGCCACGGACGACTATCAGCTGCAGACGGGCCGGCTGACCATCCTCCACCACTGCAGTCACTTCTGCAGTGCCACAAACGCGGATCTCCTCTCCTGTGTAAGTCCTAAAACGCTGGGAAGAAGGGCGAAGTGTTAAGGCCCCATCGGGCCACAGGCGATTGTACGTCTCCTCACTGATTATTGTGGCGCTTGCTCCTGTATCTAATTCCATTTTGATTGGCTTGCCGTTCAAATTCAGATGAAGAAAAATCGGAGGACGCTTCTTCAAACCAGTATCCCCGCACGTGAATAAGTCGTGAATTACTTCCTCCTCTGGATCAGCCTCAATAGGGGAGATACTCTCGGAAAAATTGTTGCTAGCATCAACCACTCTGAGAGTGCCAGCGGTATGAGCAGCCCTGGTATGTCCTAGCTCAGAGCATTCAAAGCAGCGGCGGTTCCTGAATGGGCAGTGGCGGTCCAAATGTAAACCGCTTAAGCATCGCCAGCATCGATATTTCGCGTTTGGTGCCCTCCTTCGCTCACCTGTAGTCGTGCGCTTTTTTCCACGCTGGCTCACCAGTACCTCGCGTCCGTCGTCTCTCCTCGCCTGGCGTCCGTCGTCTCTCCTCGACCGCCGACCTCCTTCCATCCGCTGTACATCGACTTCACAGAACCGGTGCTGCTCGTTGCCGGTCCTGAAACCTTTCAGCTCCTTCAGGTTATTTCCAGCAGCTTCCAGAGCTTCTGCGATTTCCAGAGCTCGGTTTAAGGTAAGGCTGGGCTCAGATAGTAACCGTGATTGAATGGTTTCGGTCTTAACCCCACAGATCAGGTGATCCCGTATCATATCCTGTAGAAATGTGCCGAAGTTGCAATATTCTGCGAGTTTTCTGAGTGTTGCAACATAATCCTGAATTGACTGATTTTCCAACTGTCTGCAAGTGAAAAATCTGTATCTGGCGACAGTCTCTGAAGGCCTGGGTTCAAAATGGCGTTGCAGATACTGCACCAGTACTTCATACGGCAACTCGGCAGGCTTTGAGAGGCTACAAGTGACCTGAGCTTCCCATAAGCTGCTTCCCCAATTACCGTTAGCAATATTGCACGGCGCTTCGCCGGCTCAGTAACGTCATTAGCAACAAAGAACTGACCTAGGCGCTCTTGATACTCATCCCATGATGACGTCTTCGAGTTGAAGGGGCCAATGGATCCCAGCTGGTTCATCTTCGTATCTGGTCGCCAATGATATAACCCTGTATTGTCACTTGAATAGCACAGAAACGATTCACATAATGTAAGGGAGCCGCGCAACCCGCTCCGCTCCGCTGCTCGGTTAACACTGCCGCGCCCGGTCACCTCTTGTCCGGCGGCGCACCGCCGACGCCCCAGGTCACGCTGCCCAGTGGCGGACTCAGGCACGATACAACAAGAGCAATCATGTACTTGGAGAGAGGTGGCTTATACTAGGTCTGTCGAGCACCAAAATCGCATGTCCCACCCCACCCCCCACCCCCCTCCCGCCACAGGAGGTGAGGCAGACATGGGTTTGGCCCCTCCAAAACTTGGGTCTGCGTCCACGCCTGATTAAATAAGAAATGGTAGGCCTTGTAATGGCCTTGAAATGGTAGGGGAAATGGCACTCTTACAGGTGCCCCCGAGGAGAGTCATCTGAGGCTAACATCGTGCCTTCCCACTTAAGGAAATTCTGGATCCGGCCCTGGCATTCAGAGCCCATCCCAACCCTGGCAATATTCAACTGGCAACCCAGGTGCACCTCAACACCTCCGGAATCTTTCGTCGCCAGAGCATCGCTTCGCCATTCATTTTTTAACTACGGAATTTCTTCCAGGCCTCGCGTCACCATGCATATCTGCATTGCGGGAGGAGACAACGGCGGATGGTTGCTGGAGGAGGCGGTGGTTCAGCAGCGGCTAGTGCTTCCTCGAGAGCTCATCGGAGACGCCTGCGCTGATGAAGCGGCACACAAAGACGTGGTACTGAGACGTGGCGCAGAGCGCTGAAGTGCGGGGGCCGCCCGGCGCTAGGATCCGGAGCGGCTGTATCACTAGCGCGCGCCAGTCTGTCATGGTTTCTACAGTTGTTGATTTTTATCTAATGCTATTATTTTTGCTCCTACAGTTATTATCATTATCACATCTTCTTCGCCGCCAACAAGTTACGACTCCGATTGTTTCACCTGTCTTGTTAATAGAGAATTGAGATTGATTCTGCTTGTTTTACCGTGAATCGAAAGCTAGGGTGTAGTACCTATACACTTTGGCGGAAAGTTAGGAACTGGAAATATCAGAATTAGAGCGATGTGCAATGTGTGAATTAGAGCGATGTTCAAAACTGATGTAAGCCCAAACATCGCTGAATGAAAACAAAACAGAATTCTCAACACGTTTATGTAGGTCCCTAACGTTGAGCAAAAAAAAACAGTAAGGAACGATGAAAGTGGCGCATTCAGGATTTCATTTCGGGAGAGGCCATGTTTTGAAAGTGTGCCCCCCATATTCTTGAAGTCTGCAAAAACCATGCACTTATTTTGGAGTGTGCCCCCGAGACCCTCGATACCAACTCTTGAGGCCCCGAAACCAGCTTCAGGGCACCCGAAACGGACTCTTGAGGGACCTCTGAGACCAGGTTCTGGAGGCCCGAGACAAAATCTTGTGCAAACCCCGAGACCAATTTTTAGGACCCCATAGGCCCAACTCTTGGAACGCTCAAAAACAGCTTCAGGGGCCCCGACACCGACTCCGGGGGGCCTTTTGAGACGAACTTCTTGAGGTCTGAGTAGTCGTGGATCTAGTCGGTCGGTTTGGGAGGGGCAAACCAAAGTCAAAAAGCAAAAAAAAAACGGCACGCAGTAAAAAGCTGCGCTGCAATGCCG
Organism: Lepas anatifera; assembly: GCA_034440635.1. Lineage (NCBI taxonomy): Eukaryota > Metazoa > Arthropoda > Thecostraca > Lepadidae > Lepas > Lepas anatifera. The sequence goes on along the minus strand of JAOTON010001870.1, from coordinate 226,370 downwards.
GTAGAATTTTGGGTATTAAGGCAAAAAGCAGAAAAGGGGGCTCGAGATACTGTTTTTCCTATCCAAGGACGGGTATTTACACTGAACTTAGCTGGTTCTGTTTGAAGTTGAGAGTTGAAGCACCAAAATCTTGCTTATAAACTAAAAAGGAGTAGGGAAAAAGGAGGTCGATCGCTTTGGGGGAGGGGAAAACATAGTTTTGCTCCGAGTTTTTCCGTTTGGGGGGCGGGGGGGGGCAAATACCTTTTTTGCCTCCCCCCATGGATCCGCCACTGGGTCTGAGACTAAAACCTTGGGACCCTGAGACGAAGGCTTGTGGGCCTCCCGAGACCGCTTAAGACGGAATCGAGAAAAAAACTCCTAGCTAAACTACCATTTGGGGGTACCCTGTGCAGGGGCCCGAAGGCTGCGGCTGTAGGCCTATCCCGCTAGTTTCCTTCCAAATGCCACCCGAATATAGGTCTGGGGCTCCTTATATTGTATCTGAGGGCTCCTGAAATTGTCTTCGGAAGCTCCCTGAGCTGACCTCGGGACCCCAAAGAGCTATTCTCGGAGTTCACAATAATTGAACTTCATTGGCTCCCAGAGTTGTTCTCGGGGCCCCTGCCTCGGAGGTCTCACGAGCCTCGCGACCGGGTCCCTAACAATCGTCTCGGGGGCCCACTGCTGTCCAAGTCAGCCCCTTATTCTAAGGGGTGTAGGTCCCCGGTATTCGAACCAGGCCCTCTGTGACTGCAACATCCGTCCCTACTTGGGAGTAGTAAGTATAATAAAATATTAATTGCTTCATTCAAGCAGGCCACAGAATATCGTATGCGATCAGAAATGGTTCCGATCAGTGATCCTGGCCGAAATTTGGTCAGTCCCTGGATTTGTAGTGTTCAGAGGACATCTACGATTTTAGGGGCAGTTCATAGTTCTATGGGCTGTTAGAGTTCTTGGAATTGTCCTCCCCAAAGCGGAGATTGACGTTTTTTGCTCGATGACATACAGATATATGTACACGTTTTAATAAAAATATATACCTTGCACGGTCGGGCCCCTACGGGGAGGCCCTGTCAGGATTTGCATTCCCCTTGGGCAGCTCCTGGATTCACCTCTGCTTCTAACTCAGCTCTAATTAAAATGCTTCTAATTTGAACGGAAACAAATTAATAAGTTATCACGGAGACATTATTAGAACGGTGAAAAAATTAACAAGTGCTGACACTTCTGCATCAGCGGTAGATTAATTTAAAGAGCACGCGCGCTGACCACCTGTTAATATTCAACGAATTTACAGTTGAGTTGCAAACTAACAGTTGTGCGCCTAAACTGTAAGATTTTATTTATGAAGTTGACTTGAACTGTAAAATGTAAGTTCGTCAGAGGCCTATTAGCTGTAAAATGTAAGTTGTAACTTCTTTATGAAATCCGTCTCTGGTGGCGTTATGGCAGGCGGGGGGTCGTCCCCAATTAAGTAACCCATCAGCGGCTGGAGTTAATTAGGCATTGGACGTTGTGACTACAACATTGTGTTACATTGCTAGATTAGTCGCTGTGATGTTACAAGCCGCCTGGACGCTTGTTTTGTTTTAACCCTGAATATCCTCACATAAGGGATGACGTTGGCAGGGTTACAATGCTCAAGTTCAGCGAGCTTAAGCTGGTCTATTGGGACTGACGAGGTCATTTTTGGGACTGGGAGAGGCTGCTGTTACAATTCTCTAATGTATCAGACTATGGGAGAGACCACAGGCAGACGGACGGCCGGAGGGTGCTGTCTGCAGACGAGTGGAGCTGGCACCTTGCGGCTGTCTGTGAGTGGCAGGTGAGTGTCGATGTAGACCAGGAATACACCAGCGGCAGGGCTTCCACAGTGGCCCTGCAGACACTGCCCAGCCTCTTATCAATGTCTCAATGTGGCTTGTACATATATAATACATATAACTCATCCCAATGTTCAGGATTTACAGTAAGCATGCTATTCTTGGATAATGGGGCCAACGAGTCATCATTTGCATCACTGGTAATCCATGCCCGTTATACCGACCGTCAGTCGAACCAGATAAAACACCTCAAAATGGGCCCATCCCCGTGGCGGATTCGAACGAACGCGGCTATTGGTCCAATTAGCAGCGACTGAGGCACAACTAGATCTGCCTCACCTGGAGATGGCCAGATAGAAATGGCCTCACCTGCGACTCAGCATAGACTCGTCCGCTGTAACAGCTGACACTGGTGTGTATTGTTTTCCGGACTTCCAACATCCCAAGATAAATTCATGGAGACGGGGACAACACGCTGTCTTCCGTAAAACATGGTGATTTTCTTCGCAAATTTGGCCGGCCTATTACGTTTTCTGAACTCATATAAGTAAGCCTTACAAAATGTTTTCCAGTCTCTCTTACGTACCCACAAAAGGCAATTGCACCAAGAGCACAAATTACCGATATATGATGGGAATAGCTGGTAATTCTTAACCGTCACTGACGGCTCAAAAGCTGGGGTATGGAGGGGTGCTGGTCACCATAGGCGGATCTAGGGGAGAGGGGCACTTCCCCCTACCATCGGCTCTCGGCGCCCTCTGAAACGGTCACAGCGCCCCCTGAAAGATCAATGACGTCTCCATAAAATGTCGCTCCCGCAGGATACAGGTATCGTCGCCTCCACGATATGACTTGGCGCCCACCTGAAAGGGTTTTGCCCCCAAAAAATGACGCACTCGGGTTCAGATGTCGCCCTCCTCCGAACATTTGCCCCCCATGGCAATGCTGGATTTTCTTATGCTGGGCTGAGATTTTACCCTGCAAATATAATAACAATGCAGAAAAAGTGGCGCTCAATTTCAGTACGTCCAATGTTCATAGCCCCTGTACATATTTGACTCAGCCTTCAAATGATATTATTTCTGATACGTAATTACATGGTTACCTATTACAAACATGACCTACAAAGAGCAAATAATGGTTGGGCTGTCATGAGGGGCAAACGCCTCCACTGGAATACACTGTGATTGTCTGAAAGCTTATACTGATGTGGGCCCAGGGAAATAAGACTTGCTCCAAGCTCAGACAACTGGTGTGAGTGGCGCTTCGAACTCCCCTCGTGTACTTTGGTGTTTACTATATGTATAGATTGCAGGCATTCTTTTGGAATCTCATTAAAATGTGCCCATGGTAACTTTAGCCAGTAGGCATTTTTCCAGGGTTCTCCCTGACATATATTCTCCCTACATTGTTGTGATTTCTTGGTAGTGAACTCGTTTAGGTGCTCCGCTAAGTCTCGCTTTTGCGATCCCCTGACTGCTTTGTTTCAAAGGGGAATTGCCTGGGAATAGAAATCGACAACTGCTGCCCAACGTGAATAACCAATAAAAATACTTGATATTTGCTAACATGCAAGCTACTGTAACATTAGTTTATCTCTATCTGCTTTTTAAAAGGACGGTAAGTGATTAATTCCCACTAAGTTTCCCAAGAATTTCCCGGAATTAAACCTAGGTTAGCCGACCGTAAAGCCGTAAATAAACCACTACATTACCGCACGCATGTGGCCGTAATAGGTGACATGCAGACCGCGGGTACTGCCAGTGAGTGTTACTGCGGCTCCCTCCGTCTGCCCGTGGGTGGCAGTTTGGCTCCGTCCATCTGTCCGTGAGTGTTACTGTGGCTCCCTCCGTCTTCCCGTGAGTGTTACTGTGGCTCCCTCCGTCTGCCCGTGAGTGTTACTATGGATCCCTCCGTCTGCCCGTGAGTGGCAGTGTGGCTCCGTCCATCTGTCCGTGAGTGTTAGTGTGGCTCCCTCCGTCTGCCCGTGAGTGGCGGTGTGGCTCCGTCCATCTGTCCGTGAGTGTTACTTTGGCTCCCTCCGCCTGCCTGTGAGTGTTACTGTGGCTCCCTCTATCTGTCCGTGAGTGTTACTGCGGCTCCCTCCGTCTGCCCGTGAGTAATACTGTGGCTCCCTCCGTCTGCCCGTGGTTGGCAGTGTGGCTCCGTCCATCTGTCCGTGAGTGTTACTGTGGCTCCCTCCCTCTGCCCGTGAGTGTTACTGTGGCTCCCTCCGTCTGCCCGTGGTTGGCAGTGTGGCTCCGTCCATCTGTCCGTGAGTGTTACTGTGGCTCCCTCCCTCTGCCCGTGAGTGTTACTGTGGCTCCCTCCGTCTGCCCGTGAGTGGCAGTGTGGCTCCGTCCATCTGCCCGTGAGTGTTACTGTGGCTCCCTCCGTCTGCCCGTGAGTGTTACTGCGGCTCCCTCCGTCTGCCCGTGAGTGTTACTGTGGCTCCCTCCGTCTGCCCGTGAGAGTTACTGTGAATCCCTCCGTCTACCCGTGAGTGGCAGTGTGGCTCCCTCTGTCTGTCCGTGAGTGTTACTGTGGCTCCCTCCGTCTGCCCGTGAGTGTTACTGTGGCTCCCTCCGTCTGCCCGTGAGTGTTACTGTGCAGGGGCGTAGGAACGGTTTGAAAAGTGGGGGGGCCAACCTTAGAGGGGGCCCACCTCAAGGGGGCCCCCAGTCCACGGGGCCCATAATTATGATTTTTTTAGTTAGTTCGTTTGGTGTCAATAAGGCATGCATGCACATTAAGATGTCAATACATGGAAAATTGAGAAATTCAATTTTGCCCTATGATTTCGAGTTGTACCTATTATGATCTAAAAAAATCATAGTAAAACGCAAAAAACATTTGTTTTTCCTAGACCCTTTCCAAATACGTACTACATTGTTAAGCTCTTCTGGAAGATTTCAATCATTTTTTACCATGAGCGCGTTTTTTTATATTTACAGATGTTTTGGCCACAGAGCTATATTCATGTATGTATGTTTATTCATGTATGTAGCTCTATGGTTTAGGCCCCTTTCATCACATTTACAAAATTAAAAACTGTTTAGAAAACTTCAGAAAATGTCTTGATTCCAAATAGCCTCACTTCGCTATGTCTAATCAACTTGTATTTGCTTATTTAATGACAAAAATTGAAAATTTATTAAGGTTATCACGGATCCCTTCTTTCCATCAATAGAGATTGATTTAGGTAAGGCTCATCACAATAAATACGCCTAGCTATATTTCGATGTCTAAAATGCAGAGATCCGGCATGACTGTAAGTGCAATGTAGGTATTTCATGGCCAGCTTTATGATGCCGAGGAGGTGTGGGCATGGTGTTATAGTGGTTAGTAACCTTGCTTTCCCTGCAACCAACCCGGGTTTAAGGCACGGCAGATTCCTTGTGCAAGGAGAAATTTGACTCCCAAGAAACCGCTTCAACAGGGCAAGAGTTGGCGGCGCCATATAAACCTGGCATCGAAAGACGTCGCTCCTTTCGATGGCTCAGGGACGACTGTTGCTAAGCATTTGGTGCGGGGTCCGTGTCTGATTCATGCTGTGTGTTGGTATTGATATTGGATGGAGTTTGATTGGGCCCAGTTCTCGGGACTCATTTGGAAACACTCGGGTAGTAGGTGCCTTGGCTTTTTACGAAGCGCTCCTCCTCCAGAGGCTTGCAGGCAGCGCACTACCGAACTTGAACGTTCCCAGACAAGCTATCGGGCCGTTTTGGGCTTCTGTTCCATATTACAGTTGCTGATATTTGTATATTCGTTGCGCGGGCCACCTCAAAAAGGGAGGCAGTATCCCTCTGACCCCCGGTTCCTATGCCTATGCCGCCCAGGGGACGCCAAATTATCTCGCAGGGCCCCAAGGTCCAGACTATGGCTCAGGAACCCAGATCAGTCAGCTCGAGGGCCCAGACCAGTGCATTAGCCTCGGGACCAGCTTATCAAGGGACCCCGCATAAGCACAGGACCCCTAGAAGCTCATCACAGGGGAGCCCCAGATTCGCACAGGGTGCCAGATTAGCTTAGGGGTCCAATTCAGCTCGGAGGTCCCCAGGTCGACTTATTTAGGGTCTCAAAACAGCTCAAGGGGCTTGTTCAAGCTCACGGATCCCAGCTTAGCTCAATGACTAGAACGGTTCAGGGGCCCCAGACCAGCTCAGGACTCTTGTTCAGCACAGGCCAGCTCAGCTCCGGGGCCCAGATCGGCTGATATAGGGTCCCTTCCCAGGAACCCTAGAAGAGTTTAGGGCCCCCATTCCAGATCAGAGGCCCCAGTTAAGCACAGGGGTACCCAGAGATTAGCTCTTGGGGTCCCCTGAGGCTGTCTTTGGGGTGGGGGAGAGGCTGGGAATGACTTCCGACAGCCCTCTGAGACTTACTCTAGGGCGCCCCTGAGACAAACACCCGGTGGGAGGGGGGGCTGATGGAATCATCTCTGAGACTGAGTCTTTGGCGTTCCTGAGACTGACTCTCGGAGGCTCCAGATTAGCTCTCACGGTCCTAAGGCTGACTCGGGGCCCGTGAGACCAAAACTCGGGAGCACCTCTGGGAATTACTCTCAGAACCCTGAGATTAACTCTCGGATGTCTGACTGACTGACTGACAACCGGGAGCCCTCTGACACTAACTTTTGGGTGCTCCCTGAGATTGACTCTCGGGGCCGCTTATACCAAAACTCGGGGGGGGCACAGCCTGAGGCTAAATCTCGAGGGCTCCCAAAATTACCCCTCTGGGGCCCCCTGAAACCAGCACTCTGCGGATCCAATTAGACTCTTTGGGCTCTCTGAGACAGACTCTCAGGGGGACTCCCGAGACCGAATCTCGGGGTCCCCTAAGACAGACTCTTGGGGTCCCCTTGACAGACTCTTGGGGTTCTCTGAGACTGACTCTCAGGGGCCCCCTGAAATATACTTTTGCGGGGCTCTGAGAACCACTCTCTGGGGACCCTTGAGACTAGCTCGGCCCCCCTCCCCTGAGACAGGCTCCCGGGGCCCCTGATACCGACTTTTGGGGCCCCCTGAGACCAACCCTATGGGGACCCTGAAATATACTTTCGAGGGGCCTTGAGATCGACTCTCAGGGCGGGGGCCTTGAAGCCGACTCGGGACGCCCTGAACACGAATCTTCAGGGGCCCCTGAGACTGACTCTGTGTGCCCCGTGATCAAGGAACTCTTTGCAGTGGTTCAGATTGGCCCAAGGGGGGTCTGCGGATGCCTAGGGCCCCCTTGGCTACACCACTGCATCCACACGTTCAGGGGCCCTCAGAAATCACCATTTGGAGGCCCCTAAAATAGTTGCTCCCCCAGACCAATACTCCGGAGCTCCTTGATACTGATGCCCGGGGGCTCCTAAGACCAAGCTCGGGGTCCCACTTAGATCAGGCTCAGGGGCACCCTTAGGCCCATACTCGCGCTTTTTTCAGGAGTAACTAGACACCGATGTTCCGGGGGCCCTCAAGATCAATATTTCGAGCCCCTCCCCCCGAGACTCATGCTCGGTACTCTGGAGCCCCCGATGCCGATGCTCAGGGGTCCTGAACCCAGGCCTGGGGCCACTGAGACCAAACTCTGGGTCTCATGAGGCCAATGCTCGTGCCTCACTCATGAGTCCCTCGATTTCAATAGTCGGGGGCACCCCGAGGGGGCCCTGAACCCCTGAGACCAAGCTCGAGGGCCCCTGAGACCAGGCTCGAGGGCCCCCTGACACCAAGCTCGAGGGTTCCCTAAGACCAAGCTCGAGACCCCGTGAGACCAAGATCGAAAGGCCCATGAGACCAAACATCGAAAAGCCCATGAAACCAAGCTTGACCCGCTGAGACCAAGCTCGGTTGTCCCCTGAGACCAAGCTCGGGGCCCCTGAGACCAAGCTTAGGGGCCCCCGAGATCAATGTTCGGTATTCCAGTGCCCTCGATATCGATGGTCGGGGCCCTCTGAGACCAAGCTCGGAAGGCCCGTGAGACCAAGTTCAGGAGTCCCTGGAGACCACGCTCGGGAGGCCCTGAGACCAAGCTCTGGGGCGCCCTGAGACCAAAATCGAAAGGCCCGTGAGTCCGAGCTCAGGGTGCCCCCGAGATCAATGTTCGGTACTCTGGAGCCCTCGATACCGATTATCAGGGGCCCCTGAGACCAAGCTTGGAGGTCCCCTGAGACCAAGCTCGGGCGTTCCCTGAGACCAAGCTCGGGGGCCCCCTGAGACCAAGCTCGGGGCCCCTAAGACAAAGCTCGGGGGACGCTGAGACCAAGCTCGGGGGCCCCCTGAGACCAAGCTCAGGGCCCCTAAGAAAAAGCTCGGGGGACGCTGAGACCAAGCTCGGGGGCCCCCTGAGACCAAGATCAGGGGCCCCCGAGACCAAAGCTCGTGTTTTCTAGTGCATACGGTCAGCGTTATGCATCAGATGCCCTCAGATGCCCTCCTGAGACCAAGCTCGAGGGCCCCCTGACATTAAGCTCGGGGAGAGGGGGCCTGAGACCAAGCTTGGGATTACCCCTGAGACCAAGCTCGGGAGCTCCCTGAGACCAAGCTCGGGGGCCCTGAGACCAAACTCGAAGGGCCCCTGAAACCCAACTCGGGAGCTCCCTGAGACCAAGCTCGGGGCCCCTGACACTAAACTCAGGGAGAGGGGGCCTGAGACCAAGCTTGGGGGCACCCCTGAGACCAAGCTCGGGGGTTATCTGAGATCAAATCTGAGATCCCTGAGACCAAGCTCGGAGGGCCCCCAGACACCAAGCTCGGGGCCCCTGAGACCAAGCTCGAGGGCCCTGAGACCAAGCTCGGGGGCCCCTGAGACCAAAATCGAAAGGCCCGTGAGACCAAGCTCGGGGGCCCTGAGGCCAAGCTCGGGACCCCCTGAGAGTGAGCACAGGGGTCCCCCAAGATCAATACATCAATACATCAATGTATTCGGTACTCTGGAGCCGTCGATACCGATTATTGGGGGCCTCCTGAGACCAAGCTCGGAAGGGGCCCCGAAAACAAGCCCCCCGCAACCAAGCTAGGGATCCCCGAGATCAATGTTCGTGTTTTAGTGCATAAGGTCAACCCAGGGGGTCCGCGGAGCCCAGGGAACACCCTCCTCTGGCTACGCCACTGTTAGAACATCTCAAGGGGCCATTCAAGCTCACGGCCGCCAGGTCAGTGGCTACAAAGCCTTGTAGGGGGTCCCAGACCATCTCAGGGGCCCTCAGTTCAACACAGAGGCCCATATTAGCTCTGATGACCAGATAAGCTTAAGGGCCCGGATCATCCAGGGGCCCCTTGTCGGCATATATGGGGTTTCAGAACAGTTCAGGGTTTCAATTAAAGCTTCTAGCCCAATTTCAGGGCAGGGGCCCTTATACTGTGCAGGGGCCTCAGATAAGTTTAGAGTCTTCTGTGCATCACAGGTGATCCAGATTAGCTCAAGGGAAAATATCTTTACGGTCCCAGCTCAGCTCAGGGGCCCCGCCAGGTCGGTGGATATAGTGTCTGGCCAACTCACAGGGCCATGTTCAAGGTCACGGCTCCTAGCTCAGTTTAGGCATCCTAGAAAATTTCATGCTGCCCAAACCATCTCAAGGGCGCTTAGTTCAGCTCCAGGGGCCGAGATTAGCTGGTATGGCATCAGAGGCCAGTTCAGGGCCCCGAAAAGCTCAGGAGACCTTAAGATTGACTCATAGGACCTCAACTTAGTTTAGGGGCACAGGTAAGTTTAACGGGGTTCCGGGGCAAGCTATCGGGCCAGTTTGAGTTTCTTGCTTGATAGTACAGTTGTTGATATTCTTATCTCCGTTTCGGGGGCCCATCACAGAAAAGTGAGGGGGCCAGTGGCCCCCTGGCCCCCCCGGTTCCTACGCCTATGTTACTGTGGCTCCCTCCGTCTACCCGTGAGTGGCAGTGTGGCTCCCTCTGTCTGTCCGTGAATGTTACTGTGACTCCCTCCGTCTGCCCGTGAGTGTTACCGTGGCTCCCTCCGTCTGCCCGTGAGTGGCAGTGTGGCTCCGCCCATCTGTCCGTGAGTGTTACTGTGGCTCCCTCCGCCTGCCTGTGAGTGTTACTGTGGCTCCCTCCGTCTGCCCGTGAGTGTTACTGTGGCTCCCTCCGTCTGCCCGTGAGAGTTCCTGTGAATCCCTCCGTCTACCCGTGAGTGGCAGTGTGGCTCCCTCTGTCTGCCCGTGAGTGTTACCGCGGCTCCCTCCGTCTGCCCGTGAGTAATACTGTGGCTCCCTCCGTCTGCCCGTGAGTGTTACTGTGGCTCCCTCCGTCTGCCCGTGAGTGGCAGTGTGGCTCCGTCCATCTGTCCGTGAGTGTTACTGTGGCTGCCTCCGCCTGCCCGTGAGTGTGTGGTGTGTATTGGGGTTTTAGGGCGCTTTCAGCGTCTTGGCCATTTCGCGCCCATCATTACAGGAAATTCTCAAATGTTAATATTATATTAGATTTCAACTATATACGGTCAGCAAAGCTCCTTAGAAAGAGGCTAGCATAAATCATTGTTTAGCAAGACCAGCAGCTTAAAAAAAACTAATGTGCCGAGATTCTACCTAAGTTTCCCAGCTTCTTCCGTCGTACATTTCTGATACGCACCAAGCCGTGCGTGCATCCCATGCTTGTGGTGGTCTCTCCGTTCGCTCGGGATATCCGAGACCCTTGGGCGGAGAGCGGCGAACGAAAGTTGTGTTTCTGTTTATATATGTTTCCCGGACTCTCGGACCGGAATGCCTCTCATCACTAATAGAAGGGCGTGGTACATCTTGCCAAACATTTTGGACTTCTCCAAAACTTTCTAAGGACCCCGCTTGCTTTATTGTAATGGGGAACTCTTTTTGCACTCTTGGCACACATATTTTCTTTCCCTTTGTGTCACGGAAAAGGAAATCTGGTTTTTGGTGTTTCTTAGTGCCGTGTTGGGGGATGCCTTTTCTGAGCTTGAACAAGGGGAAAGTATTCGTTTCCCTTCACAGGAATCTGAAATTGAGTGACCCATGTCATTTGTTTTTGGTGGCGGTGTTTGTGTCGGCGGTGACGGTGGCGGGTATGGGGAAGGCATAAGCAGGCATTTGCAGGGATTGGCAGTAGCGCTGCACTTTGTTCCTTTCGCGAACTGCGACCCTTTGGTGGTGCTGAGGCAGAACGTTCCAACTCACGTTTCTGCAGTTTTGTGCGCCTCTCTCCTGCTGGAGCAGCATCCCCCGTGTCAGGGACTGGCTGCTCCCCACTAACATCAGGCCCCGTACTCTCCCCAGAAGGGTCCGCTGGTGATGCAGCGCCCGACGCAGGCAAACCTTCCTCGAGATCCACTTGGGTGCCCTTATCCGTTGTGTGCCCACTCTGATTGTCAGGCTTCGGTACTGATGGGGATATAACAAAGTTGGCCACTGGGTCAGTCTGAACGGACTTATCAGATGTGATCCTAACTTCACCGGTCTGGGTACTGAAGTGGTTGACTGGTTGAGGCACCCATTCACCGTAAAGGCTAATGAAATCACGGCCCGATATGTGCATGATATCTCGCAAGGAGGAATCAAGGTTGACGGGAGATCTCGACTGCACAGGTCCTCCCACGAGGGCATCGCGATAGGATGAGGAGCGCACGAAAGTTCCCTCCATCACGAACGGCTTGAGAGAGCCAAGTACCTCACGGCGGCTATCTCCTTGTGATATATTTTCCTTGGGAGAACTTCCCAGAACATGCTCTTTCAGCCTTTCCCTCTCAGAGAGGAACGTGGGGCATGTGCGTGACCACGCCTCATGATCACCACCACATCCGATGCACTTGGGGACGCCTGTCTTGCAAACTGCTGAGCCGTGGCCTGCCATCGAGCACCTCGCACACATCTCCTGCCCTTTGCAGGTCTTGGCCACATGACCGTATCTCTGACATCGGTAGCATCGCGTGGGGTCCGGTACGTACCTACGAACGCGCACGGAAAGCCAGCCTACACGGATGGTTTGAGGCAGCTCCTTAGTATTGAACGTCAGAAAGAAAGTGTTTGTCGCTACAAGCTCACCGTTTACCCTCTTACTCATTCTCCGCACGTGTGTCACCCCCTGCTCCTTCAAACCATTCAATACGTCCTGTTCTGTTGACCCAGCGAGCTCCCGACAAGAAACAACACCAGCAGCGCTGTTCTTTGTGGGGTGGAGAGTCACTGTTACCGGTATCGATACCAAGATTCCTCCTTCTCCAGAGTACGACAGGCTTTTAGCCGACAGCAGACTGCACGTTTCTTTCTCTGAGGACATGGTGACGTCCAACTTGCTGGCGGAGTGCCGATAGACATGGGTCGTGTTTCCAAATTTAGTCAAGGCCTTGGCAACCTGAAAGGGATTCATTTTCTTGCCCTCCTCTAGAGTAAGGACTAGGACTCTGAAAGAAGACTTGTCCCACAGATGGATAGATGAGCCAGGCTGTTCTGGTCTAGTCCGCGCGGGGGGTCTAACTTCCAAACGATCCATCGTAGCGGCAGTGTAGGAGGATGAACTCAGGGTGGTCTGTGTCGTGCCAGAAGTCGGAGTCTATGCAGTCTGGTCATCGGAGGTGGAAGCTAGTAAAGACGCCATGGGAGAGATATTTACCTTCGGCCCCCCCGGGTTGCCAGCTGTCAAGAGCTTGGCCCGGGGGCTGGTACAGTGCCTACGAGGGCAGGTGCGCCCGTCTCACTTATGGCTATTAGGCGTTCTGTGCATAGCACCTTTGCCCGCCTCTAAAGGAGTGTGTGGGAGAATTTTAGAATTTTGCGTGAGGGCAAGCTACGTTAGTCTGTTAAAGCAATGGGAGTTTTTTCAAGTAATGGGTTGCAAGATGTTTCAGCTTGTGACTGGACGGTCGTGGCAATGGCATAGCCATGCCAAGGGAGGTCTTTTAATAAAATTAGACCCGCTGAGTGCGAAGGTTATCTCTGTGGTTGAAGACCTTAAATTTAGAATTTGGAATTTAGAATTTAGAATTTTGTGTGTCAGCTACTAATGTCCGCTTGTCTATGTTACTCGAAATCCTCCGTTAAATAAATAATTTTCATACTTTAGAAACTGCGCTAAAGACCTGGCCAGGTTGCCGCGAATTTACCCTGCAACCCGGAGGTGAGGTTGCAGCTCCCCTCTCCGGCTGGGCAGCCGCCGCACAGAGGAAAAAGGTGTGAGAGGACAGTTAGATTGTTAGTAAGAGTATTAGTGTGGTTAGCATAGAGCCGCAGTGAAAGGTATCACTGCGGTAAAGAAATATAACCTATTTAACCTAACCTGATTTCAAAGCTAGCCTAACATAACCTATCCTTATCCTACGATAAACCGTTTAAAGGTTAAACAACTAGTGCTTAAATTTTGCAGTGGATCATCTATGACATGAATGGTTAATTTGAAAAAAGGCAAGTCCTACTTTGGGGGTGCACCATGCACCCTCCATCATATATACTGGGAGGGGTGATTTATAGAAACTTCTCTAGCCCAGAGTCCTTTAGAAATGTCAAGAGTTTTTCGAGTAGCTCAGGATGGTCGTTACCGAGCAGAGTTTTTAGGTCTACAGGGATGTTTTGGATTCGGCAATAATCTAGCATGGGTTGCCGATGGGTATTGTGCTGGGGACAATCGATGAGAATGTGATAGGGATTCTCCATTGCGTCGCAGGTACCACAGGTACCCGCGTTCCAATAGGCATTTAATTTTGTGTGTCCATTTCTGAGTCTGGTTAGAATAACCTCGCGCCGGCGACTCTTTTGGTTGGAACTGGGCCAGTAGCCGATGTTAGGCTTGATATAGAATAGGTGGGCGCTGTGGTTTGTGGTCCAGTTATTTTGAATTTGCTTCCGGATACTGTCCTGGAGGAGACCTTTGCTATCATCTCCAGACCACATTAAGGGGGCGATCTCTCTAAGTTCTAGGGACTTTTTTGCCTCCTCATCGGCCTTTTCATTCCCTTGAATTTTGCAGTGGCCCGGGATCCAAAGAAAAGAGACATCAGGGGTATCATCGATACCTTTCTGAATATCTGCTATAACGTGGTGGCTGGGGTTGACTACGTTACTGACGGCCTGCAGGACAGATTTAGAGTCTGAACAGATGACGGCTGAGTTGATATTTTGGGTTCTGATTATGGCTGATGCATCTAGGATGGCAACAGCCTCGGCTGTGAAGATGGAGCAGTTGTCCGGAAGTCTTTTCTGTAGGCAAATATTTTGCCCCCAGATGCCGAGGCCTACTTTTTCGCCTATTTTGGAGCCGTCTGTAAATATAAAAGTCTTGTCCGCGTTACAAGATCGGAACTCTAGGAATTTTTGAGAGACTTCTTCCTCTGAGAAGTCCGTTTTACGGGAAGTGAAAAGAAATTCAACTTTGGGCTCTTTCCGAGTCCAGAAGCGGGAGAGTGGGGGTTTGCCTATTGTTGCTGGAAGTGCAAGATTAAGGCTTTCCAGGGTTTTTGCTATTCTGTGTTTAAATGGGGGCCACTTCTGTAGAGTGGCTTTATTTGCTCGTCTGGGATGGGCGAAACGTTGTTTTGCCGGGTGGTTTTTGGTGGATTGGACTTTGATATAGTAAGAAATAAGCTGGGCGTCGCGTCTTGTCTGCAGTGGGCATAGCCCGCTATCAGTTAGCAGGCTGGTGATGGGGGATTCTGAGAGCGCGCCTGTGGCTGCCCGGATACTGGCATTTTGGACTCGCTCTGGCTTTAATTTATTGGTCTTGTTCGTCGAGTCAAAAACGAACGAATTATACTCGAGAATGGACCGAATCAGGGACTTGTAGAGCATAAGCAGGGTCTTTCGATCCCCGCCATACTCTGTGCCGCCGAGCATGCGGAGAATGTTGACTCGCTTTTGACAGCTAGAACGACTTTGGTGATATGCTCATTGAAACTCAATCGGGAATCTAGGGTGACGCCCAAGAATTTGAAGCTATTGGTGCATTCAATAGGTTTACCCGAGATTTGGAGCCGGGGAGGGTCGTGTCTGGAATGCGCTCTGGCAAAGACAACGATTGATGATTTTTCCGCCGAGAGTGATAGACCCATTAAACTACACCAATTATCGATGTCGTTTAAGCTATCCTGCAACTGCGTAGCTGCATGTTGGAATTCTGGCTCATTATACCGCCTGGTATCTATTGCAGTGGATTTCCAAATAGCGACATCGTCCGCAAAAAGGGAGTAATTTACTCCAGGGTGTAGCTTTTTGGCAAAGAGATCATTGATCATTACTAGAAAGAGGGTGGGGGACAGAACGCTACCCTGGGGTGTGCCTTGGTCTTGGGTTGCCAGGTAGGAGTATGTGGTGCCACAACGGACTTTGAAATTTCGGTCCTTGAGGAAGTTTTCAATAAATTTTGCAAGGTGGCCGCGAACTCCTAGCTTACTTAATTTATACAAGAGGGCGTCTTTTTGTACGCGATCGAACGCCAATTTAATGTCTAGGAATGCAGCTATTGTTACTTGCTTTTTGTAGAAGCCATTCTGGATGTCACTGACCAGTTTCACCAAATTGTCAGTGGTGGCTCGCCCGTGCCGGAAGCCTGATTGCATAGCATCAAGTTTCTTTTCGAGGATCTCGTGAAGTCTAACGTTTACCATGCGCTCGACAAGCTTGCTAGCACAGCTAGTAAGTGAAATTGGGCGATATCCTTTTGGGTCTGTTTTTTCTTTGCCAGGTTTTGGAAGGGGAATGATAATACTCTCTCGCCACGATGTGGGGAAAGAGTCGCTAAGAAACATGTTGCTAATGGCCGAAAGCAGGTACTTAAGTGCCGTTTGGCTGAGGTGCCTGAAGAAAGAGTAGTGAATTTCGTCAGGGCCCACTGCAGTGTTTCTGCACTTGCTAATGGCGTAATTTAGCTCGGTCATTGTAAATGGTACGTTATAGTACTCTCGATTACCATAATTGATGAATGTGTGCTTTTTGCACCATTCTGCCTGGTCTTTGGAGCGCTGGCTGTACGAATTATTAGCTGCGACACTGGCGTAATGGTCAGCAAATTTATCCATGACTTCCTTAGGTTCGGTGATGGGTTGGCCAGCTATTTTTAGTTGAGGGAAGGGTCCACGGGGTAGTCGCTTCGCAGAGAAAGCTCTGATGGTTTTCCAAACTTGGGTGGTGGGAGTGAAGCGGTTGAATTTGGAGGCAAAAGAGTTAAACTATCCTTTTACGTGTTTCGAAAGTGTTCTTTTTCTGCCCGAAGTGCATATCGAGTAGGGCTGTGTGCCCTCCTCTCATATGCCTTGCGGGCTCTTATCATTTGAGATTTGGCGTGTGCCGTCTCTCCGTTCCACCATGGGGCTCCGTTTTTCTTTCGAGGTCCTCTGGTTTTTGGTATTGCTACTTGTGCTGCTGAGCTTATGGCTCTTAGTATTAATTCAATGTCTGCCGAATCTGGGTCGCCTTCGGTGACCAGTGTGAGGTCGACCTCTGTCTCAAATTTTGTCCAGTCCGCTCGTTTTAGACTCCAGGAAGGGGTAAACAGATCAACGCGATCGAGTGCTCCTTGGGGGATATCAATTTTGATTGGGAGGTGATCGTTCATGCCTGGGTTGGCTTCGACATCTCAGGTAAACAGTGACGCAATTCTAGGCGTGCAGCACGAAATATCAATGGCTGAGTCTAAATATCCGCTTTGCGTTGCTTGGCGGGTTGGTGCGCCGTTATTTAGGATAACTAAATTTTGAGAACCTATTGCGTCATATATAATTTCACCTCTACGGTTTGACGTGGCACTGCCCCAGGATGGGTGGTGACCATTCAAGTCTCCAAGTAATAGCAAAGGCCCGTTTATTTGACTAAATAGTTGTGCGAGTTCCCGATCCGTTGGATCAGGGTCGCTAGGGGATATGTATATTGAAACAACCGTCAATTGGACGTGTCGTATTTTCAGGCTAATAGCTACACAGTCCAGTGATGTTGCCAGATGCACGTGACTGTGCGGGATGCTATTGTCTATGAGGATGGCTGTGCCTCCCTTACGCATAGCAGCGTTTACGTTATGTCGATACCAAGAGTAACCCGAGATTTTGAATTTATCATTATTTTTATCATTAAAGTGGGTCTCTTGTAATGATGCTAGCGCCGGTTTTTTCTTAGCAAATATTGATGAAAAAAGCGGGAATTTCCCGATAAGGCCATTTGTGTTCCATTGCAGAATTGAACCCATGGTGGTTTTAACGTTTGTGCTTTGGGGATCTACGCTTACGAAGGTTGTAGGAGCACCTGCTGCTGCTGCTGTCGCTGGCAGGAGAAACGGGGGTAGAGTGCCTAGAAAAGCTAATTCTCCTTGCTACGGGGGAGCTGCCGGGGCTGGAGGTGCCGGGGCTGGGGTTTTCCAAGAGGGGAGCACTAGAAATGTTTACAGCAGTTTTTGCAGAGCCCGTCTCTGATGCACTGCTGGCGTCAGAGTCGGTCTCTGTCCCGGTCAGCTCGTGGTCAGACTGACTTTTGTCGTCTGACGTTTCGAGTTCACTTGAGAACTGAAACTGCATAAAATGTCCTATGAGGTCGGTTTGAGATCCGCAAGTGCGGGTGGTCGGTGCGATTTGGAAAGAAGCGTCGCTTCTTTCCATGGAGAGGGGAGCAGTTTCAGTTTGGGTTGCAGTTGCGACTTTTTGAACTTTGGTTTGAGTGGCACCCGTTTTACCCTGAGGGGGTGGGCTGCCACTCGTTAGAGGCCTTCTCGGTGCCTCCCTTTGGCGGCGCCTGGGAAGGGGAGTGTGGTGTGCTGACACCGCCGCACCGAGCGGTACGCCCCTCGATGGCGCAGCATGGTTTTTGTGTAGTTTTTGTATGAGTGACTTGGCATCTGTTGCTGTGTGTGAGCGTATATAAAGAAAGAGTGCATGTCTAATAAACAAGGGTTCAGCAAACTTCCTCTCTCAGTCCGGCACACAACACTGGTGGCAGCGGTATCCGACCCACGGTAAGTCCTGCCTTCTTAAAATTTATTTTAGTCTTTGTTTCGCTTCCTGAATATTTCCTGTTCAATTATCACAACCATGCCTGATTACAACTCCAGTAACATTTACATTTTCGCGAACTTTCTCACTTCTTTTGATGGTACTCACCCCATTCAGGATTTTTTCGACGACCTAGATGAGACTGCCAAATTGGCCGAATGGAGCGATGATATTTCCCTGCGCGTGGCAAAATCGAAGTTTACGGGACGACCCAACAAAATTCTTAAGGAAAATGCTGATCTCCGCGGCTGCACGACCCTTTCAGAATTCAACATCAAAGCTCTTGACATTTTTACGAAGGAATCTCGTCCCATGACTCTTCGACTACAGGACATAATGACGTGTGTACAACATTCCGACGAAACCGTATCTTCCTACGCCGACCGCCTCCGCACTTTCGGAAAACGTCTGACGGAATGGGACCTGGACCAAACGATAAAAAATCAATGACCAGACGCTGACGGCACAATTTGTCAAAGGACTTCGCACTCCCATGGTTCGCCGGTTGGTTATGTCTAATAACCCACCTGACTTTTCCAGCGCTATCAGCCTGGCCCGTTCTGAGGAGCAGCATGAAAACTTTGTTTCCGGCCCCCAACTGCCCCCCACTAGCGTTAACACTATGACCGAATCCAACCCCCTTCACGATATTAGTGCTCGGTTGGCTGCCCTGGAATTGGCCCATGCTCAAAACATCAACGCTCGCCCTGCCCAACCTCGACCTCCGTCTAACCCACCCCGTTGCTACCACTGTAAGCGGACCAACCATCTTTGGCGGGATTGTTTCTACAATCCTCAAAACCGATCCCCTTCGCGTTCACAGCCTTCATTTAGCTTTCGTAACCGCACCCCGCGTCCGCCCCGCCGCGCAACCCCGTACCGCCACCGACCTAGGGAGTGCTCCCGTTCTGACTCCGACACACGATATCGCCGAGACAGTCTTGACCGACGAGATCGACAGTCCGACCGCTCCTCAGACCATTCTGGTGACAGACGCTCTAGCTCTAGGATTGAGTCACGCTCTCGGTCACCCCGCCGTGATCGTTTCTCTGATCGTTCGGCATCTAGCCGTGATCGTTTCTCTGAACGTTCGGCATCTAGCCGTGATCGTTTCTCTGACCGTTCGGCATCTAGTCGTTCCCCCGAGTCCAGCCGATCCTCTTATCGCCGTAATTGACTAGCCGCCGATGTCATGAGCGTCATTACGCCGGACCCCATTGGTGTACCACCAATTCTCACTTCCGTCCAGATTAACGCACAACAATTTCGCACTTTATATGATACAGGATCCTCCGTCACTATTTTGACTAAATCCTCTTTTGATCGACTTAAGTGCAGGACTCAACCTTCACCCGTCCCTGTCGAAGTCGTTGGCGTCACCGGTTCCCCTCTGAAGTTGTTTGGTCGTTTCGTACTCCCGTTGACCTTATTTGGCCGCACTATTCATCACCCCGTCTTTATCACCACCAGTTCGCTTTCATCACAATGTGATTTGATCCTTGGTGCAGACTTCATTCAAGACCACAAACTTTCATATGATTCCTCCACTCAGCGACCTTTCTTTTCTGAGGCTATGCCCCAGGTTTCGGTCCTCACCTGGCACAAAAAGCTGCCCCAGTCTGTTCGCCTTCAGATCAACGACCGTGTTGTCTATCCAGGCCATCGACAACCAGCACCGGTGTCATCTAACCTCCGGCGGCCCAACAAAAACCGCTGTTCCCTAGCTGGTCCCTTGGTCCAGGACCAGCCCCGGCCCCCCGACAAACCTCCTCAGCAAACACCTGATCATCATACTGCCGACGTGTGCTATTCGGCTTACGTCCCGAAAGACACAATCATTCCTAGACTGACTGAGAAAATCATTGTCGCAAAAGTATCCCACACCCTACCCAATACTTCTGCTACGGAGTCATATCTTTTAGAACCCCATCCACATCAGCAATATAAAGACGATATTTTCATGGCCAGATCCGTTAACAAAGTTAACGGCAAGAAGTCCCGCACCGTGTTTGTTCGGGTTTGCAATGCCTCTCCCGTGGATCTGACTCTCACCAAATTAAGCTCTATTGCCACCCTCAGTCGCTTGCCTGATTCCGCGGTATGTTCGGCAACAAAACTTGGTTAAGGCAACCCAACGGATCATTAGCACACACCATGTTCATCAATCACCGCCTAAAAACCTTTTAATGAAATACCGGTCTGTTTTTGGAAAAACACTCTCGGCTTTGACGGCCACGGATGTTTACCAGCACAAAATTGAAGTAACAGACCCTGCACCCGTCTACCAGCGCCCGTATCCCATTCCCTTTGCTCATCGCGCTGAATTACGATCCCAGGTGGCTGAACTAGCTGACGCAGGCGTGATTGATTGAACCATCTATATCGCCGTACAACTCTCCCACGCTGCTAATCCAAAAAGATCCAGCAGCCTCACAGCCTCGCTTTGTCCTGGATCTTCGTCGTTTGAACTCCCGGGTGGTACAGGATCAGTATCCCAATCCTCACTTAGAGGACACCCTTTGTCAACTATCAGGCTCTACATTGTTTTCCACCCTCGATCTCTTACGATCTTTCCACCAGGTGGAACTTGAACCCTCTTCACGTCCCCTGACTGCGTTTTCGGTAGACAACCAGAAATATCAATATCGGAGAGTTCCATTCGGTTTGACCACTGCCACGGCTGGACTCAACCGAGCATTACAGATTGCGTTATCTGGCCTTAACGCAGACACTGTTTTGTGTTACGTTGATGACTTAATCGTAGCATCTGAAGATGTTGAATCACATTTTCAGAAACTAGAGACTGTCCTTCAACGTCTTCAGAAACATCACTTCGTTTTGCGACCCTCTAAATGTTCATTCATGAAGAACACCATAAAATATCTTGGTTTCCAAATCAGTTCTGAAGGTATTTCACCTGACCCAGAAAAGATTGCAGCTGTGAAAGACTACCCTAGACCCCAAAATGCCAAACAAGTGAAACAGTTTCTTGGCTTTGTTAACTTCTTCCGCAAATTCATTCCCAACATGGTAGCAACCTCACGATGTTTGAACAATTTGACCAGGGACGATACGCCTTTTATCTGGTCTCCCGAATGTGAGGAGGCGTTTGAAAGCATCAAAACTGCATTAACATCTTACCCTATACTACGATTACCCTCTTTCGACCGTGAGTTTTACCTATCGACAGACGCCAGTGAACATTCTATTTCGGCAATCCTGGAACAAAAATTCCACAATGTTTTTCATCCGATAGCTTACCTAAGTCGCAACCTCAACAAAGCTGAACGGAATTACTCCGTTACAGAGAAAGAAGCGTTAGCCATTGTTTTTGGTTTTAAGAAATTGCACACGTATTTGCTCGGACATCCCGTTGTGGTTCTGACCGATCATCTGCCTTTGACCTCTCTTTTCAAGTCCAACCATGCTGGTGGCAGGCTTACACGATGGGCACTGAAACTTTCCCAGTATAACTTTACGATGCAATATGTCAAAGGCGCAAAGCATGCCAAGGCAGATACCTTATCTCGAATTCCTATTGTAAACCAACCGTCCACAGAATTCCTCGGAGGAATTCAGGCCGTCACCGCCCGCCCTGATGACAATTGGACCCGGACTCGGATACGAGACGCTCAGTGCGCTGACAAAGACCTGAAGGATATCATGGACCAACTGAATGGTGACCATCATCCACCCCGTAAGAAATAAGGCTATCCTCCTCTCCATGAGTTTTTCCTTAGCTCGGACAAATTGTTGTATCATGTCACCACCAGCCCTAAGGATCAAACGCGTGATGTTGTGGAAGAACTTGTTGTGCCAGCCCCCATGATTCCGTATGTACTGTACCATGCTCATGACGCCAAGTTTAGTGCCCATTTGGGCATTGCTCAGACCTTTGACAAAATCAGAAGACAATACTATTGGCGTGGTATGTACAATGATGTGAGACAATATGTTCTTTCCTGTACCTCTTGTTTTGAGCGTAAAAGCCATCGGTACACTGAGAACCCCCCTTTTGAGCGATTCACCCCTATCACTCGTCTCGGTCAAATGTGGTCTCTTGATATCGTGGGCCCCCTCACGGAAACTCACCACGGCAATCGTTACATTTTGAGCTGCATTGATGAATTCACCAAGTGGACAGAATTGTTTCCCATCCCTGATCAAAGCGCAGATACTATCTCAAAAATTTTCGTCAAGGATATTGTTTGCCGATTTGGTTGCCCAGAAAGTTTACTCACCGATCAAGGCCGAAACTTTACATCCAAACTTTTGAAATCGATCTGTGACCTTCTCGACATCCAAAAAATTCAAACTTCGGCTTACCATCCCAGCTCCAATGGCAGACTCGAACGCTCTCATGCCACTATCGCTGCCATGCTCAGTCACTTAGTTGACAGTAGTGCGAAAGATTGGGATGAGAACTTGCCTTTCGTTCTGCTCTCATTACGGACCCGCATTCATTCAACAACGCATGAGACTGCTGCTTTCCTCATGTATGGTAAGGATTTGAGAGTGCCTAACAGCGATATATTTGAAGCCGACGATATTCTCTATGCATCAATTGATGATTATAAAGTCGAAATGCTTAAGCGCATGAAGAAGGCCCATGAACAAGTAGTTAAGTATGTGTCGGACGCCGCAGAGCGTCAGGAAGCATACCAAAAGAACAAGGTGCGAACCAAAGGGCTTAAGGTCAATGACCTTGTATATCTGTATGTACCCCGTAACCCTCCCGGGGTATCAGCCAAATTGGTGAAGAAGAATTATGGACCCTATCGTATCACAGCGATGCCTTCTCCAGTAACTGCAAAGATCACCCATATACATAAACCCGGCGATGTGCAAAGTGTACATATCTCTCGACTTCGGCCCTACATTGATTATTTACGCAGAGGCTCGGAGGAGCCACCACAGACACCGGCAGAGCCCCTTATCCCAGGCTCAGAGCCCAAAATTCGCGACCGTGAGGACGCACCAGAACTACTACCAGCCGCCGATTTTGAGGCCCTGTTTATCCCGGAAATACACCCCCCTCCCTCACCCCCCATACCGTATGGCCTCAGGCCTCGTCAGACCATGAGAGCACCAGACCGTCTGAACTATTCTTAACCCTCTCGCTTGTTTCAGATGTTCACGTTATGGCTCTTTTTGTATATGTTTCTTCTCGCCGGTCCGCCTGAGCTGGCCCAGGCAGCAGCGGCACCAGTCTCTCAGCCGCGATACACGGTCTGCACCAACACCGACGGCGTTGAAACCTGCAGCATCCGGACGTTTGATGGCCAGCTCCCCCCGCGTGTCTGTTCCGAAGATGATTGTCCTACCTGTTATCCTTGTTCGGCCTGCGATGTGGTCAGTTGGTCGACTTTTGTCCTTCACCATCATGAATGGATCCAACCTTCCTGGTTTTACTCCACCATTCAGCCGCACCACAAAGGTTCTGCACAATTTTACGAATGTTGGAATTATCGCCGAAATCAAAGCTGCGAATGCGAACCCACTGACTCTTGTTACGGGGACGAACAGTTCTGTGCACAAATTTCTTGCATTGAAGGTGCTCCCTGTGCTTGCCATACCCGCTCAAGATATACAACTTATGGACTTCAAATTAACTCCCAGGACTTCACCATTGACCCCAACCTTTTTTCTTTTAAAACTTGTGTGTTTTCTGAAAGTGATCTCCGCTCCTCGAGAACCTCACGTCACCTCCTGAGTGAAGAAACGGCTCTTTTTCAAATACAGCTGATCTCATCACCTTTCACGATCCCATTTTTACGGTAAATACACCTGGTCTAATGATTCTTAACAAGGAAGGACATGAAATTATTCATCAGTTCGACCACACATCTCACCAGTTCCACATCCCTATTCATTTTCGCTACACATCAGGTCTCCTTGAATTCAAATTCGTTTCGCTGAACGGGTCACTGACGGAAGGCTCTGTTCACATCACTGGTACAACTCATTGTCAACGTATTAAATGTCTCTTGTGTCTCGACCTTTTCTATAATCTTAGCTGCCTGCCGCCACTTGCTCAGTATATCGTTTACACAACGACTGCTTTTATTTCACTGATTGTACTTATTTACCTTCGTTTTATCTGCAAATCGACCTATTTTATACTTCGTTATTTTGTTTGGTCTCTTTTCATCATTTTCCGTAGCTTAAAATGGCTCTTTCATTTTGTCATGCGACTCGGTGCTACGACCGGCTTTAAGGCAAGAGCTAAATTTCAAACCTTGCGAGTGCACGCCCAAGATCCTTCTCTCCATTCTTCGACCCGGCAACCCCTCTCCCCGACCACACAGGTAAGGTATTCGTTAGTCATCATCGCAGTTATGCTTCCCCTCATTATTTTTGCTTGTAATGAACACGAAATTATTTACTCTCATGTCAAAGGCTGCAAAAATATTAATGACGTCAAAACCTGTCAAATCAGCGCCGTTATCCAGACAACGTTGAAAACCTTGCGCTCTACCACATGTCTCTGGCTCCAAGATGAAAACGGTTCCAATATTTACCATCTTCAGATCAAATACCGCCGTGCCGAGTGCCACTGGCACTCCGAAAACTTGTATTATACCTTTGCTACCCACCTGAAGACAGTCGGTGATGTCAGATGTGCTAATGATCGGTACTGCGCATTTGGTCTCTGGTGTAAGCCAGGCGTGACGAACTTTCCCTCTCGGCACAAAGAAGCCGCGTTTTGGCCCGGCCAGACACATTGTTTTGGTTCTCCTAATGCTATGTGTGCAATCATTCATGCCCAACCGTGCTTTTTCTATACCTGGTATCTCATCGGCCAGTATAATCATACCTTTGAAGTTCACCGCATTACTGGTGGGACCTGCCAACCCGTCGTCACACTCACCGAAATTGTTAACAATACTGCTGTTGAACTGGCCACCACCGGAACTGCCGTCACTCCCAGTGGTATCAAAATAACTGTTCTCGGAAATTACGACCAGCCCTCCGTGCAAATTTTGGATAGCTTCGTCCGCAACATTCGTAACCCACAGGAGGCGTATCTAGCCCGTAGTTCCGCGCAAAATCAACCCGTAAAAGGCACACTTGGGGATATTCAGAGCAAAAGTCCTTATGATACCACATTTCTCTTTCCCCATGACTTAGTATCGTGTCACACTTATGAGGAACGTATTTCTTGTGAGGCACAAGAAAGTTTTGTCACTACCCTCACCACGCACAAATCCCACATTCTGCCCCGCGTATACGCCAACCATAAGTTTTACGTTGACCAGGCTGGCACACTTAAATCTCAGCTCATATCGTCTAGCCCCGCAATCGCCCATCTCACGATAAAGGATCTTGAGGTCACTGTAAGAAAAATTTCCGTCTGTCCTAAAATTTCTAGCTCAGTCGCAGTTCAAGGCTGTCATTCTTGTGCTGTTCCGGCGACGTTCAAATTTAAGGCCCGCTCCACTTGTTCTGATGGTCTTGTCGATGTTTCTTTGACTTCAATCCCGTTAAGCACGAGGTCAGTGTTTTTATTAACTGCTGACACAGACATCACAGTAGAATTCAAAACCTCCCAGGATTGTCATCGGGAGACGCTTTGCTTAGTATTCCATGAGCTTCGTAGCTGTGAATCCGTGAATTTCTGCTTGGACAATCCCAACATCGATCTTATCGATCGAAATGTCTCTATTGCTACTGCCGGCGGAATTGCTTCTTCTCCAAACTTCTGGGAAAACGTGAAATCCACCACGTTTGGAGCCTTTTCCTCTGTCAAAACTCTTTTCTATTACTTTGGAATCGGCTTGGTTGCTCTGTTTGCTATGTCACTGCTCCTAACTCTCCTCAAACGCTAAATGAGCCCACAAAAAACGGGTATAACGCTCAGCACACTGTGCCCCTTGCCTCGGCGCACATACCCGGCAACTGAGGCACCCGATGTGTATACATCGCGCGCCGCGGCACCGTCACAAAAAAACGACAAAACCCAGAGTTTACCCCTCCTGCTGCATCTCTGCAGTATTGGGATAAACAACGGCTGACTGTCTCCTGGCTTTTTGTTATCTCTGTGACAGTCTCCCCGTTCACCAGCCCTGCTCTCCTCCCTCCAATTCCCCCTCTTATGATTTTACAGCAGGATTCGAGTAACGGTAACGCTGTTTTTTTTCACCACCTGCTACTTTTACCATTACACTGGCCCAACCCCTCCACCGATTCACCTGACCTTTTGGCCCAGGTCTTGCTGTCTTGTTTAAATTAGGTGAATCATCCCCTTGCTTTGCTGGCGCCTCCATGTACTCCCTTATGGACTTATGGCAATTCAAATTAAATAATCCGTTCCCTTTTCTTGTCTTTCTTATTTAGTGTCAACTAGGTCTGTTACTCCATGTTACTACATCTACGGTTCCTGATCTCTACTGGCGCTCCCGTCATCAACATCGGCCGGCTCACTCCGTACTACCGCCGCCCTGAAGGTCTTATCACGGTCGGCTTGAATTCGCACGTCCTGGCAACTGAATACGTGCTGAGACGGCGTCGGATGTGAGGACCCCAGAAAAGCTCAGGACCTCTCTCAGTCCGGCACACAACAGGAGCACCGGTGAATTTAGAGTGCTTGGGGGCAGGTAGCAAAGGAAATTTAGCCTTGTCGAGCACTCGAGCTGAGTGGCTTTGCCACCCTGCTGCGGGTGTCCAGGTCTTCCTGGTGATTTTAGGTGCCTGAGGGGCGGGAGGATTTTCGGTCGGAAGACCTGGCGGAGAACTAGTGCGGGTCGGGAGGTCTTCCCAGCCCGCAACGGGCGTCCACCTGCGCCAAAATGTGACTGCGCCACGTGGTGGGGGGAGGGGGACGGACGGTCTGATGGGCGCCAAGAAGAGTGGCTCCATTAGAGGGCGGATGTGGCGGCTTGTGTTTTTGGGTGGCTGAGGCTGTTCCAAAGTGGAACGCTCCTGGCCAAATCAGCGTGAGCCCGGATTCGAACCCGGAACACTAGGATTGCTAGACAAGCATGCTGCCAACTGCGCTATTGAGCGACAAAAGGGGGGCGAGAGATACTCACACAACCCCTCCGACCAGAACGCACCCACCCCCTTGACGCCATCAGCCCAGTGGGCCGGTAGGGCGATGAGTCGGGACGTAGCAAAACGCGGCAGCCCTCACGCAGCGGAGACTGCGGTCCACCAGGCGCGCGCAAAGGCCGGGGTATCGGAAAACGACGGTTTCCGAAACCCCGGCCCGCGTCGCGCCCGGCAAGAACTATCACAGTCCCCACCGCGAAGGGCGCCGCGCCGCACGCTCGAAACATAATCCTCCCTGCCCAGCTGGACCGAGCGACAGTGCCCGTAGACACTGCCGCGTAGCTAGGCCACCCGCGGCAGCCTACGGACGGCTTACCCCCGGTTGGATCGAGATATCTGGGCCAAAGGGGGCGTGTTGGAGCCCTCGGGACTGACCCGCCCGAGGGGGACCTCAACCCCCCAGGATCCCGTCAACCTCGTCGCCGGGGCTCGAGATAGGCCTCAAGTGGGCGCCTTACACCCATAAAATGCCGAAGAAGGCAAATAACTGTGGGACCAATAACTGAAGCGAAGAAAGAGGACAGGAACTGAAAATAATCAACAAAATAGGAAAACAAAAACAAACAGGAGCTACATACTGGGAGGTGCAGGACAGATCTGACCCGATCCAATACGGTTACCGGCCAGGCAACAAAGGGCCCATAAGGCGGCCATCAGCATCGCCGCGGACCTCATCACCAGAGCCACCGAAGACTGACGCCGACTCTAACCGACCGAAGTCGGAAAAGGCGGCGGCCGTCGGAGGGCTAGAAAAGATGTATCCGCGGTGATGCAACAGAGTGCCTCCCAAAGCTGACTGGGGCCCCGGGCGCGTCACACCCCGTTGCTCCAATCTTTACTTGCCGGACGAATCCGGCAAGTGAAGATCGGTCCCCTGAGGGGTCCGATCCGTCCGTCTGTCCGTCTCCGTCCATCTGTCCGTGAGTGTTACTGTGGCTCCCTCCGCCTGCCCGTGAGTGTTACTGTGGCTCCCTCCGTCTGCCCGTGAGTGTTACTGTGGCTCCCTCCGTCTGCCCGTGAGTGGCAGTGTGGCTCCGTCCATCTGTCCGTGAGTGTTGCTGTGGCTCCCTCTGTCTGTCCGTGAGTGTTACTGTGGCTCCCTCCGTCTGCCCGTGAGTGTTACCGTGGCTCCCTCCGTCTGCCCGTGAGTGTTACTGTGGCTCCCTCCGTCTACCCGTGAGTGGCAGTGTGGCTCTCTCTGTCTGTCCGTGAATGTTACTGTGGCTCCCTCCGTCTGCCCGTGAGTGTTACTGTGGCTCCCTCCGTCTGCCCGTGAGTGGCAGTGTGGCTCCGTCCATCTGTCCGTGAGTGTTACTGTGGCTCCCTCTGCCTGCCTGTGAGTGTTACTGTGGCTCCCTCCGTCTGCCCGTGAGTGTTACTGTGGCTCTCTCCGTCTGCCCGTGAGAGTTTCTGTGAATCCCTCCGTCTACCCGTGAGTGGCAGTGTGGCTCCCTCCGTCTGCTCGTGAGTGTTACCGCGGCTCCCTCCGTCTGCCCGTGAGTAATACTGTGGCTCCCTCCGTCTGCCCGTGGGTGGCAGTGTGGCTCCGTCCATCTGTCCGTGAGTGTTACTGTGGCTCCCTCCGTCTGCCCGTGAGTGTTACTGTGGCTCCCTCCGTCTGCCCGTGAGTGGCAGTGTGGCTCCGTCCATCTGTCCGTGAGTGTTACTGTGGCTGCCTCCGCCTGCCCGTGAGTGTGTGGTGTGTATTGGGGTTTTAGGGTGCGTTCAGCGTCTTGGCCATTTCGCGCCCATCATTACAGGAAATTCTCAAATGTTAATATTATATTAGATTTCAACTATATACGGTCAGCAAAAGCTCCTTAGAAAGAGGCTAGCATAAATCATTGTTTAGCAAGACCAGCAGCTTAAAAAAACTAATGTGCCGAGATTCTACCTAAGTTTCCCAGCTTCTTCCGTCGTACATTTCTGATACGCACCAAGCCGTGCGTGCATCCCATGCTTGTGGTGGTCTCTCCGTTCACTCGGGATATCCGAGACCCTTGGGCGGAGAGCGGCGAACGAAAGTTGTGTTTCTGTTTATATATGTTTCCCGGACTCTCGGACCGGAATGCCTCTCATCACTAATAGAAGGGCGTGGTACATCTTGCCAAACATTTTGGACTTCTCCAAAACTTTCTAAGGACCCCGCTTGCTTTATTTTAATGGGGAACTCTTTTTGCGCTCTTGGCACCCATATTTTATTTCCCCTTGTGTCACGGAAAAGGAAATCTGGTTTTTGGTGTTTCTTAGTGCCGTGTTGGGGGGATGCCTTTTCTGAGCTTGAACAAGGGGAAAGTCTTCGTTTCCCTTCACGGGACTCTGAAATTGAGCGACCCATGTCATTTGTTTTTGGTGGCGGTGTTTGTGTCGGCGGTGACGGTGGCGGGTATGGCCGAGGCATAAGCAGGCATCTGCAGGGATTGGCAGTAGCGCTGCACTTTGTTCCTTTCGCGAACTGCGACCCTTTGGTGGTGCTGAGGCAGAACGTTTCAACTCACGTTTCTGCAGTTTTGTGCGCCTCTCTCCTGCTGGAGCAGCATCCCCCGTGTCAGGGACTGGCTGCTCCCCACTCACATCAGGCCCCGTACTCTCCCCAGAAGGGTCCGCTGGTGATGCGGCGCCCGACGCAGGCAAATCTTCCTCGAGATCCACTTGGGTGCCCTTATCCGTTGTGTGCCCACTCTGATTGTCAGGCTTCGGTACTGATGGGGATATAACAAAGTTGGCCACTGGGTCAGTCTGAACGGACTTATCAGATGTGATCCTAACTTCACCGGTCTGGGTACTGAAGTGGTTGACTGGTTGTGGCACCCGTTCACCGTAAAGGCTAATGAAATCACGGCCCGATATGTGCATGATATCTCGCAAGGAAGAATCAAGGTTGACGGGAGATCTCGACTGCACAGGTCCTGCCACGAGGGCATCGCGATAGGATGAGGAGCGCACGAAAGTTCCCTCCATCACAGACGGCTTGAGAGAGCCAAGTACCTCACGGCGGCTATCTCCTAGTGATACATTTTCCTTGGGAGACCTTCCCAGAACATGCTCTTTCAGCCTTTCCCTCTCAGAGAGGAACGTGGGGCATGTGCGTGACCACGCCTCATGATCACCACCACATCCGATGCACTTGGGGACGCCTGCCTTGCAAACTGCTGAGCCGTGGCCTGCCATCGAGCACCTCGCACACATCTCCTGCCCTTTGCAGGTCTTGGCCACATGACCGTATCTCTGACATCGGTAGCATCGCGTGGGGTCCGGTACGTACCTACGAACGCGCACGGAAAGCCAGCCTACACGGATGGTTTGAGGCAGCTCCTTAGTATTGAACGTCAGAAAGAAAGTGTTTGTCGCTACAAGACAGAGGGAGCCACACTGCCACTCACGGGTAGACGGAGGGATTCACAGTAACTCTCACGGGCAGACGGAGGAAGCCACAGTAACACTCACGGGCAGACGGAGGGAGCCACAGTAACACTCACAGGCAGGCGGAGGGAGCCACAGTAACACTCACGGACAGATGGACGGAGCCACACTGCCACTCACGGGCAGACGGAGGGAGCCACAGTAACACTCACGGGCAGACGGAGAGAGCCACAGTAACATTCACGGAGAGACAGAGGGAGCCACACCGCCACTCACGGGTAGACGGAGGGAGAGAGGGGACAGAGGTTCTCAGAAGACAGAGGGTCTCAGAGGGTTGAGAGATACTCACACAACCCCTCCGACCAGAATGCACCCACCCCCTTGACGCCATCAGCCCAGTGGGCCGGTAGGGCGATGAGTCGGGACGTAGCAAAACGCGGCAGCCCTCACGCAGCGGAGACTGCGGTCCACCAGGCGCGCAAAAAGGCCGGGGTATCGGAAAACGACGGTTTCCGAAACCCCGGCCCGCATCGCGCCCGGCAAGAACTATCACAGTCCCCACCGCGAAGGGCGCCGCGCCGCACGCCCGAAACATAATCCCCCTGCCCAGCTGGACCGAGCGACAGTGCCCGTAGACACTGCCGCGTAGCTAGGCCGCCCGCGGCAGCCTACGGACGGCTTACCCCCGGTTGGATCGAGATATCTGGGCCAAAGGGGGGCGTGTTGGAGCCCTCGGGACTGACCCGCCCGAGGGGGACCTCAACCCCCAGGATCCCGTCAACCTCGTCGCCGGGGCTTGAGATAGGCCTCGAGTGGGCGCCTTACACCCATAAAATGCCGAAGAAGGCAAATAACTGTGGGACCAATAACTGAAGCGAAAAAAGAGGACAGGAACTGAAAATAATCAACAAAATAAGAAAACAAAAACAAACAGGAGCTACACACTGGGGGGTGCAGGACAGATCTGACCCGATCCAGTACGGTTACCGGCCAGGTAACAAAGGGCCCGTAAGGCAGCCATCAGCATCGCCGCGGACCTCATCAACAGAGCCACCGACGACTGACGCCGACTCTAACCGACCGAAGTCGGAAAAGGCGGCGGCCGTCGGAGGGCTAGAAAAGATGTATCCGCGGTGATGCAACAGAGTGCCTCCCAAAGCTGACTGGGGCCCCGGGCGCGTCACACCCCGTTGCTCCAATCTTTACTTGCCGGACGAATCCGGCAAGTGAAGATCGGTCCCCTGAGGGGTCCGATCCGTCCGTCTGTCCGTCTCCGTCCATCTGTCCGTGAGTGTTACTGTGGCTCCCTCCGCCTGCCCGTGAGTGTTACTGTGGCTCCCTCCGTCTGCCCGTGAGTGTTACTGTGGCTCCCTCCGTCTGCCCGTGAGTGGCAGTGTGGCTCCCTCTGTCTGTCCGTGAATGTTACTGTGGCTCCCTCCGTCTGCCCGTGAGTGTTATTGTGGCTCCCTCGTCTGCCCGTGAGTGGCAGTGTGGCTCCGTCCATCTGTCCGTGAGTGTTACTGTGGCTCCCTGCGCCTGCCTGTGAGTGTTACTGTGGCTCCCTCTGTCTGCCCGTGAGTGTTACTGTGGCTCCCTCCGTCTGCCCGTGAGTGTTACTGTGGCTCCCTCCGTCTGCCCGTGAGTGTTACTGTGGATCCCTCCGTCTGCCCGTGGGTGGCAGTGTGGCTCCGTCCGTCTGTCCGTGAGTGTTACTGTGGCTCCCTCCGTCTGCCCGTGAGTGTTACTGCGGCTCCCTCCGTCTGCCCGTGAGCGTTACTGCGGCTCCCTCCGTCTGCCCGTGAGTGTTACTGTGGCTCCCTCCGTCTGCCCGTGAGTGTTACTGCGGCTCCCTCCGTCTGTCCGTGAGCGGCACTGTAACTCCCTTCGGCCGCCTGTGAGTGGCACTAGAATACTGTGGCACAATCTCTCCCAACCCCTCTCGACTTCCGGCTGTTGTTCAACAGCTCAATTCATTCGTTACTGTAACTGCAGCTCGCCACCCCTATCCAACGCTTATGTGTGACTTTATGACGCTGTGTGACATAAGTGTCGCCACCGGCAAAAAGTGGGGGGCCAGCCAAACTTCAACCTGATGCTGACAAAAAACTTTCAACATCAGGACCAAAAACCCTTCGAATTTGGGCCTCTCGTTGCCTTCCGCAGCGGCTGGATATAAGAATGTCCGGCTTTCTCCCATTTTGACTGAGATCAAGAAATTTTTGGCCAAAAGTGGGGGCCAGGCCCCCCTGGCCCCCCTTTTCCGACGTGTATGCTGTGTGACGAACTACAGACCACTCTTATTTAAAGGGAATGTGGCACTTTTATAACGTGATTTTAACTGAGATAGCCAAGTTGTAAAGCAAGTCGGAGATCAATATATCATTTGTTTTGGAACTCGAGATTTCCTTAGAAAAAAGCTAAAACCTACCTGCAATGTATCCCTCATGTACCCCCAGCAGCAGGCCACAGTTGTCATGGCTGTTGGACCAACAGCCATGACCAACAGCCACCAACAGTGTTGGTGTGACGACCAGAGTTGTACGACTCACGAGTTGGAGTCGGAGTTTAACTCAAATTCTGACTCGTTCGACTCAGAGTTGAGTTGAGTTGAGTCGAAAAAATTAGGCAGGTGAGTTGAGTTGAGTTGAGTCGGTTCACACCACGTCAATGAGTTGAGTTGAGTTGAGTTGTGAAGACAGCGAGTCAAATGAGTTGACAATCAAAGTTGACTAAGTATGCAAATATGTTGAATAAGTTTGAATTTACCCACCTTTTGGAAACCTCCTTTGAATACCTTTTCCTCCAGTGTTTTGATTGTTTCAATCAAAGTTTTAATTTCTTTCAATATATCAAATTAATTATACGGTTCAATTGCTTATTTTAAAGGCCCACTTGGTCTGAAGAAATCCCCATGCACAAATAATACATGTACTCGAAAAATTAAACAGGCTTCTATCTCTGGCCTTGTCTTAAACATTTTAAGAGGTAGAATGCACTGCGAAATGCATTTAAAATATCTAAAAAAATCATCATCATCAATATACTCCTTTTCAACCACCACTCACAGTTATACACTCAAACGTTCCACCACCACTCCAATATAAAAGAATAGCCACAGGCAAGAGAGTGCGCCATTGCTGTCTTTGAAGAACAAATCTAGTCATGGATAGGTTCATGCTAAATTAGCGTCAGGGCAAAACCTTGTAGAAGTCATGTGATAATTAAGAAAGTTATGTGATTATTTCTAAACTGCATATGAAATTGTTTGAAATTTTTTCTTTTGTCTTAAATGTGCCGTCTCCAACCTACTGCTTTAACTTATTAAAAGCAGTTCTTACTGTTAGCACAGAAAAATCTGGACTCTTGATTTGTCAAAGCATTGAAATACTATTATTGCGCGTATCAGACAAATTATTTCTTGCTACTGGTTGTGTCTGAGCGTCGTCGGTATTTTATTTGGAAAGCCGTATACATTGGCAATTATCAAACTGCTCCCATTTTGAAGTGTGATAGGTAGGTGGTACGTGCTTGCTGTATTGAGAAGGTTTTCAAGCTGAAGATTTTATTGTGTTTAAAAATATCTATGTATTTAATGCAACACGATGATAAAATTTCCATTTCTATTGTCCTATGTCATATGTTGATATGGTATACTATTTCCTAGGTTTTGCTGTAGTTCTTAGAATTTGCAGTTGCAACTAGGTACTCTAGTAATTATAGCTTATATTTTGGTTCAGCTCATAGCATAGGAATGTTTCATTTAGTATAATCATCTAGCATCGTTCTTTAACAGAAACAAAAAGCATTACCCTTATCATTCCTGAAAATACAGTTTAGATAATGTTTTTTTAGCTTGAACCTTTTTCTGATAGTATGGAGGTGCAATTATTTCCCTATTTGGTTGTAACCTTAGCCCATTTAAGTTCCTTTCCATTCCATGCACCTGGTTAAATATGCAAGGCTTCTTTCAGAAATCATTGCAACATGGTGTGGCAGCTTTACCTGGCAGTGGCAGTCTGGAAGAATGAAAAAGATATCCATGGCTCCTGGTTATAATCAATTTTTAATGTTTCAATTAATTTATCTACCTTACATGAATCATTTTCCTGTAAGACTTTCTGTACAGCTTGTCTTTTAGTGGTTTATTAATTTGTTATTATTTATCATTTATTTATATATTTTGAAACTGAGTCGAAGTTTGAGTTGAGTTAAGTCGTGGGTTGAGTCGGAGTTGAGTCGGGGTAATTTAGTATTGAGTCAGAGTTGAGTCGGTTCACTGAACTCTTGACAGTGAGTTGAGTCAGAGTTGAGTCGACCACTCTCAGCACATGAGTTGAGTTGAGTCGACTCAAGAAAATTCTGAAATGCACAACTCTGGTGACGACACATGCTGACGTCACGGTGAGTATCAGCCAATCGAAGCCCTTGAAGCGTATTGAATATGGAAGTGGTTGCCAGATCATGACATCATCCACAAACAGATATTTATTTATTTCCCTAGAGTAACATTTTAAGAATCAAAATATTGAACTTATTGTACATTTTTCAGAGAATTCAGGAGTGGTTTCATTATTTTCGGCTAAAAGTACGCCCAATTACACTAAATTCCATGATGCGGACAAGGTGCCACATTCCCTTTAACAAGTCCTGCCTGGCCCATAACAGCGCGGGATGGTAGATCGGTGGATCGTTTCCGTACGGTGGTAACGGGCAGACTGATCTGTTGTCTCGCCCTCAAAGCTCAATTATGATGATGATGCTGATGATAATGATCTGGTCACTATTTTTCTAAACATACCAACGCGATTGGTAGGTTAGATTTGACAGTGGACGCCACTCAGAGCTGCCCGCACCGCTACACTGTGCTGCCATTGCATCATGGCGGCTACGGCGCGTCGCCGTTTCCTTTCTTGCCTGACTTTTATTTGGGTTATCCGAGTATCAGCATGTAATTTCATGAAGATTACAATCGGAAACCACTACTTTCGAGTAATTGCACCGCGTCTACCAGCGTGAAATGATACGTGGCAACTGTCTGCTCTCACCACACCATTGACCTTACACAACATCCGCCTCACAAGCGGGGCATTGCGGTGAGGGCTGGACGGCTGGGGGAGGAGCCGCCGCTGGCTGCTGAGTTGTCGTGTGTCACTCCTCTGACGAGTCCGGCCACGGGACGGCACTCACGCCCACCTTATCGGTAACGCCACCCGAGCAGAGGCAGACAGATAGTCATCATCGCCAGCATCCACATTCATCTCTGGGTCTCTTCTAACCAAGATTGGACGAAAAAAATGCCGGGTCCTATATTCACTTACCATGTAAACAAGACACAAACATGAACACGCATGACATGGGATCCTTACCTTCCCTAGAAAACTGCATTTTATTATATGATGGGTGGAAATAAACTTTGCAGTATGAATATGGAACCCATCTAAAAATATGTCATTCAGGATTTTACTATGAGACCCTTAAACCGGATAGCTAAGGCACAAAAAGTAACGAGTAATTAATATCATGGCGAAGCAGCTGTGAGCATGATGGAGATCACTTGGCGGATGTCCGCAGGGTTTCCAGCTTTGCATCATGCCCGGGAGCAGGCGCGGTGGGCACCAACGCGCAGCAATCCTGCACTGATGCAAGTCACGGCACCCCAGCAGCGGCAGGCCAGCTCTGGCCCGGGGCAGTGGCGGAGAGGGTGACACCCTGGGGCGCAGTACAACCTGGACCTCAGCACAGTCGCGACTGCAGCCGCTTACCGGGCCAAGTGCACCAGCCACAGTGGTCCCAGTGGGTTGGCCTTTTAGGACACTTCAGCTACCAGGGCAATAATGCTGGATCGAGTGGTTCCCCGGTAGTTGGTTGGTGTGGTTATGCCTGTCTCCTCTTTGCCTCCTCTGTCTTATTTTATATACAATTTACAAATATATCAAGCGCAAACATTCTCGTTTGCGTATTGCTGCACATGGGTTCGGCATAGCTTCAGTGTGCCTAGCCTATGTTTAAAGGGAATGTGGCATCTTGGTCGAATCCTGGAATTTAGTGTAGTTAGGGGTAATTTTAGCCGAAAATCACGGAATCGTCCATAATTTCTCTGAAAAATGTACAATAAACTCAATATTTGATTTTTAAAATGCTCCTCTAGGAAAATAAATAAATATCTGTCTGTGGATGATGTCATGATCTGGCAACCACTTCCATATTCAATACGCTTCAAGGGCTTCGATTGGCTGATACTCACCGTGACGTCAGCATATATTTTCACACCAACAGCCATGACAACTGAGGTCTGCTGCTAAGGATACATGAGGGCAGGCCATTTTTTAACATGTTAACTGGGGGAATTTGCCCCTCCCCCAGTCAGCCGAAATGCCCCCCAGTGCCCGGAAATTGGCCCCCCAGTGAAACGGCTTCTGATAGACAAGAGATGCTTTAAATTGAACAAACGCAAACTCGCCTAACGAAAACAAGAAAACACTGCCTAATAATAATGATTTTGTTCTATTGCTCGTCCCAAATTGACAGTCCAAAATTGTGTCAACATATTTTCACCAGTAGCTGTCTACTCCATCGTGCAAAAACGAAACAGAGTGCGTAGTTACGGGAAATCCCGGCAAAGCAGCCCCAACTAATCCCAACGCTGGAGATAGCCTACAACCAATCGAACATCGTGTTCCATTTCCGTCCAGAAGCCCACGTCCCAGCCAGAACCGTGGAATTGCATGATGCTCTCATGGGCGCCATATGACCTATGGTGTCGGCGCCCCCTAAACCCAGCTATGATGATGATGACGATGCTCTCATTTCATACGTGGCCAGTGGCTGTCAGTGGCAGCAGGTCAGCTGGCAGTGGCAGAGTTGTCGGCGCTCGTTCGTGTATTAGGCGGGACACGGTTTAGTCAAAGCGCGTCAGACTGTTTGCTGGTGTGGCGGTGTGAAGTGCTCAGCCTATTTATTTATTATTGTGGTGGGAGCATACGTTAACTCTATAGTGAGATTACTGCATACATTCTTTTTCTGTAAAGTTGGTAAGTTGTTAGGACTTGGCCTTTCTCATCCATTCATTGATGTTGAAAATTGGGATAAATTATATATTCGGCCACACCCCTTTGTCAGAATCAACAAACTGGCCCCTGATAAACATTTCCAACAGGGAAAGAGTTAGAGACGCCATATGACCCTGATATATGGTGCGTCGATAAGCCCCAAAAATTAGTAACTGGTTTTTGCACGACATTCCCAATATGATTTTGACAGCAACATCCACACATCAGAGTAGGTGTGTACACACGTAAAAGCTTGTCTCAATTTAGACTATAAACCACTTGCATTCGATATTTTTAGGAATTTACTTACCTTGCCACACTCATTATGAAAAATAAGGAAATAGTTGATCGGTCAAATGTCTCGATTTTTTTGTCGTGTTTGGCCCTGCGATTTTTGCTGTTGGTACATTCCTGGAATCTGGCCTTTTGGCCCTTTTTCTAGTAGCTGGGATCTAGGCTATTTTTGGTTTGTACCTTGTGTAAATATGACTTCTTTTGGCCTTTTATGTTCTTGAAAAGATGTTCCAACATCAAAAAAGAAAAGAAACAGCAGAAAAAACTAGTATGGTGGTGAGAGGGAGGGACAGAAATTGGTAAAAATACAATCCACAAAAATGACTGCCACCGAAAACCGGATGCCAGGCATGCGATACTGTAAGCGCCCTTTGGGTGAAAAGTTGGCAGCAAAGTGTATCCTCTGAGGCTCCGCCCTCCCAAATTATCAAAATCCTAGATCCACCGCTGTTCAAGAGCATAAAATTCACAGTCGGAAAAACATGCAAAATATTAAATGTTAGCGGGGAGTGGTGTGACCAAGATAACTGATGACGCTAAAACATTTTCTGATCTGTGGATAAAATCATTTGATGGAATTGGAGGGGCACTGCTGGCTTCCTATTAAGTGGGTTATGTGCTAAAAAATACTGCGTCAAGTCAATATCAAACCGTCAAAATTAGTTTTAAATTATGATACAGGTAGCTTTTCTGGTCGTTTTAGCCTCAAATCTGGGTTTTGTGATATTTATTTGGTCATTTTGTGAAAAATTGCCCCCTTTTGAACATTTTTCTAACTCAGTTTGGCCTTTCTCCGCCGAAAAAAACTGGCAGCCATGGGCAGCATCTATAATCTCTAGAATATGGAAGAACACAAAAATTGGGAAACATTTTTTTAACACTGACGCCTCTAAGTTTTATTACCCCTCCCCCATCCTCCCCCGCCTCCAAATGGGGTCTTGATCCCCTAAAGGCACTATAATGGCCAGCACAAGAAATGCCCCCCCACTGATTTTTCCTTAAAAAATGCCCTGCATGAGGGGTACGTTTCAGGTAGGTTTAGCCTTTTTCTACGGAAATCTCGAGTTCCAAAACAAATGATATATTGAGTACCGGGTTTTCCGACTTGCTTTAGAACTTGGCTATCTCAGTTAAAATCACGTTATGAAGGTGCCACATTCCCCTTAAGGTCTACGGAAACTTCGTTCAGGGGGCTGCCATTTTCTAAAGAATTATCGGTTTTATCTTGAAACTCGGAGTGCCATCATATATGAAAAGTGTCATCTAATGAGCATGAGGATGAGATGTATATATAGCTTATTTTGCACGCTACAAGCATAGCCCAGAAACGTGCGAAAACACACTCAGCTCAATGTCGTCACATGCATCTGCCTGCACAGAGGTAAACAGATCGGCCAGATCCGGGCATGATGCAAAGCTGGAAACCCAGAGGTAAACAGATCCGGATCCGCCCCTGCCTGCTGACCTCTCCATTGTGCCTAAACCAGAGTCTCTCCTCTCAAAATGCATATCAATATTTGTAATTATACCCAATTTCCCGTTGAGTCAAAACATTCTTGGGCCAGAGGATCAGTTTACTGCATTTCAGTAGGTTGAATATATTCAATATTCATATATTATATATATATATATATAATATATATATATATATATATATAATATATATATATATATATATATATATATATATTTAATATATTCAATATTCAATAGGTTGAATCTTAGATTTCACTATCGCTTTATACTGTCAACTTGACATGCTGGCATCATTGGTGGAGGGTACCATCTGCGAAAAACCCATCATTACGAGAATCTGTCCTCTAGATGGCGGAGCTGGAGTGTCTGAGACAATTCTCTTGAAGCGAATAACATAAAATAGGTAATAAAATCAAAATCCCTTATATCCTAATCCTAAAATCTACGTCCCTAAGAAATAAGCAATTTTTTTGCTGTGAAGCGTGACTCCGACTCCAGAAGTAGATAATTCGGATGGAATCTATAAAAGGGACACGATCCATTCCTGGTTAGGCTCTGTGACTACCAGCACGGTCCAGCCGAGTGCTGGCTTACATTGCAGTGGTGGTGTCACACCCCGGAGATCCCGGACCTGCAACGGCTGACAGCAGGGCTGCAGAGCTGCTGGTGACGACACTGCAAGGCGCGCAACGCCTTGGATGTACCCGGAACGCTGCAAAGCTGTGCTCACGGAATAGTTTTACATTTTAATTAAAAATTATACCATGCACACATTGTTTGTGACACTGCCGGTAACTGTAATTATGGCGTCAGCATTCCGATGTGTTTCAAAGCCGTAAAAATAATCAATATTGCAAAATTTGCGTGGATTAATGCAAGAGAGTGACATACAGGTGGTCTGCCTACACTGTCAGTGAGTGGTGTATTTAAGACATGATACAACCGGGTTATTCCAGGGAAAATCGTCCAGGCGAGTTCGCCATCACCCCTTAGATTACCATCGAATTTTTATTCAAGGTCCCCTATACAAAAGAAGAATTTGAAGCCATTTTCAGGTCTAAAGATCGAAGAGGTTACCAGATAGAGGTCATCAAATTTTTTAGGTCAACCAAAACATTAAAGCAGAAATAATTTTGTATCTTAAAGTGTCTGATCAAAATTAATTAAAATGGATACCACTGGATAAAAGATACCGCCGGCCATATAAGAAAAACAAAAACTTTGACCTCAGGTCTGGTTTGGACCTCGTGAACCTGTGACTTTTTCTTTAAATTAAGAATTTTTAAAGTCCTATTTTCACATTGTATTTTTTCACTGGGTGGTCCTCAGGGTGTGAGTTAGCCAGCGGTGGGTGATTTTTTGTAACACAGATTTAATTACAGGTCACAGAGGTCATCATCTAGGAAAAACGCCCATTGGAAGAACTTTTCGTGCGGTTACGCTACAACATGACTAATATGGATACAAATGAAAGTTGATCACTTACCTAACACATATTTTGTACCAATATTTGTGCTTTGGATCTGAAACGACCTTTGTAATCTGACTAAATGAGCTAGCTTGACCTTAAATGACATGTAAAAGAAAAGTACACAAATGCGTCGTTACCGACTTCATTTCAAGGCTGGACAGGTTCATGGTGTTTGGAATATGTTTGAGCATTACGAAGTCGTACCGACTTGGGGTGACCTTAATTTGACCTAAAATGACCTCTGCTATTTTATCACATTATGTACACAATAGCCGGGGCACATACTATTTGAGAGGTGATTTGGCCGCCCGTTTGTTGTTATCAAACTGGCCCCGGTTGCCGCCCCGGCAGCTCAGTTGGTAGAGTGATGGGCTCCAGCCCGATGCTCAGAAACATGCAGTGGCAGTATATGTCCAGTAGGCCGTTTCAAATTTCAAAAAAATCAGAATTCGTTAGGTCAGCATTTTCTCCCATGAACTGGTTTATTTCTAGTCGATTGACAGCAATTTAGCCACAGTTTGTTGAGAAATAAGGCTGCCTATACTCGCTTCAAAATTTCATACCTTCAGGTTTGCCATTGGTGTTATGGGCAGTACCAGCGTTGCAGTCGCCAATGCCATGGGCCCTGATCCTGGGATTGTCATTTTTTTCTAGTGCAAAATTTCGAGAGGACTGTATGCTGTGTAGTACATTGCCTATTTTGCTGACGTTGTGGGAAGTATTCCCATGTAAGAAAGGGAAGAGAATGGTCCCTGAAGTACGCTCTTTGATAAATATGTTAGCAGATCGATAGAGTGTCTGACATATGTTTCAGTAAATTAGCATGGTGCAATATTCACTAAGAAAGGAAGACGAGAATGCAAAAAGTCTCCTGTGAGAGAGTCGGGAATACCTCCTCAGTCATCACATCATTTAGTTTTAAGGCAATACATATAAAATCCAATTATATTTGCAATCGTTCGTCTCCCTAACAAGTCACAAGCGAAGTGAAAGCAGAGACGGTACAAGTTTGCACTTCTCGACATGCTTTCACTTCGCTGACTCCCTGCCTAGTTGTTCATCTTGACTATATTCCACGAACATATTGCACTACATTTTAACAGAAACCAGACTTATGCCTCATGTGAGTATCTCACATGCATGTCAAGTCTTGATTTCAGGCGTCATTACATAGCACGCTTTCCTACTATAGCGTGTTCACCGCTGCCTTTTCCAAACTCCGTCAGGTGCGCCCTGCGATGCTCTTCTGCTTGCAGCAGCGACTGAAAGTGACTATCATCTTTCAAATTTCCAAAACGTTGTTTTAATAATACCAAGGCTTCTTCCCGATACGTCATTAGTGACTTTGATCGATCGGACAAGCCCCTCGTGAAGCCGCTAGTTCCTGTGAGAGGCTCAACATTTTGGATGTGCCGACAACCATGCATGACCGGCGGATGTGAGATCAAAAAGAAGCCACGAAGACTCGTCCACCATGTCAGCCAGCTGGCTTGCTTCGTCGAGGACAGCATCAGTAGAGGGGTGGTCCGTCGCAGCTACTCTGGGTGTCGCCACTAGTTTCTCACTAATCATAACCTTCTGCTCTTCAGAAACCTCGTCGCTGAATAAAATGAACACGACGACTGGTAGCTTTAGATACCGCAAGTGTCGTCGCAGCTCCTTGATGGCAGCTTCCTCTTCCTCACGGTGTACGTGCTTGTATGTAATCAGCGTTTGGTATAGTTGGAGGTCATTTGCTGGTGCAGGTGCTGCGACAGGCGCTTGAAGGCTGAGCGCGACGACCTCTCTGGTCACCGACCTCAGCCTGATAGCTGGGGGATTCCAGGACAGATCGACCAAGGCTTGACACCACCATGTCTAGAAAAAATCTGAAACTTTGTCTCCGGGGTATTTTTTGGCCAGGAACACGCCTGTGAAAATCTTAGCTCCCTCCGACCAACGGTGACCGAGATATAGCCCGAGGCATTCTCAGGAGGTCACCTTGCAGACTCATCTTTGATGCCTCATAACTCCAAAATTCATTGCCTGATTAACAAGTTTTGTATATCATTGAACTCGTCTTAAACTATATATCATTTTCAAAAAAGAAAATTTCAAAATTCTAATAATGTTACTTTTAATTCGTTTGGCCTTTTCTTTTTGACCTAGCTTGACCTTTTCGCAGTTGAAATTGCCCTTTTAGACACCGAAAAATTTTGCTTCATAAAATGTATTTCGATAAAAACATTAAAAAAATCGCTCATGCTATAAATTCCAAATTTTTAGCACCTAAGACGGTATGCAGACGGCTTTTTTACCACTGCGGTAGTACAGCCTTATGTTTATCACCGCAAACAGAGCGATTGCTTTTGTAATCGGTTCCTTGCAATCATATTGCATTGTCTTTACGAAATTTGCATCATGCAACTGGCAGAATTTATGAAAATTAACACGCACCCACACGAGGAGGCGTGCAACCGGCCTCCTCATATTTCCACAAGTAGTAAAAAGACAACGCCTTCGCGCAGCGCCAACGTACTTAATCTACCTCTAACACGAAATTTTTACAGCTTCTGGCAAGATTTTAGGTCTGGGTCATACCAGGTCAGACTGCCAACCCAGGTCAAGAGAACTAACCTCGAAAAAACTTTGGAGGTGCATCAGTAAGATCAAATTTAACCTATCGTGCTTGGATTCACATCACATACTAAGGTCAACGAGCAAGATAATTTTGCCTTTCAGGATTTCTTTATCGATAACCTGGGACAAGGTCAGGGTCACGATATTTCCATTAGAAATGCATGGGGCA
Source organism: Lepas anatifera (assembly GCA_034440635.1). Taxonomy (NCBI): domain Eukaryota; kingdom Metazoa; phylum Arthropoda; class Thecostraca; family Lepadidae; genus Lepas; species Lepas anatifera. The sequence goes on along the minus strand of JAOTON010001870.1, from coordinate 183,161 downwards.
ATTAGTAAATTTTGATAACTTGCGAGAATTGAGAATTGTCGAGAATTTTGGTGGAGGTTTTATTTTTACGTTGTCGTGTCTGACTTGCCACTGCAGTTTGATCAATATTCTTTTTGCCATACAGACCTAAGCCCGGCTCTAGGTCAAAGCAGGTTTATTTTGAAATTTGACTAGACAAGATTATAAGATATATAATCCAATTGGGCTCAACAAGAGTATTCCAATGGTGCTGAACGTTTTTTTCTACGGCTCGCCTCTGTCAGGTATTATGCCACAAAATTTAGGTTTCCACTTAGTTCCTGTAAGGAATACTTTGACCTTGAGCAGCCTCAAAGTTACCCGACGAAACTTTGGTATGTAACATTGTCGGTAGTGATTAAAACTGACTGTTTAGCGGTGTCGCTCCCAGTGCACTGTTCATTCTACATGGTTGACTGAACAGCAGAGATAATCCACATTTAGGCCACGGAGCCTGTGTGATATAAATTGCCTCCAAACACAACACTGCGATGGGTCGTGTTTTTTTCAGAACTTGTGCCTGGAGCATGAAAGCGAGAGAAATGACTGAAGAATGTACATCTCCTGACGGAGAACTGTACTGCACAATGCAAAAATATATTTAACTTCATCAAATGGTGCTGCCATGCACACGATTTCAAAGCATCATCATCATCATCGTTGGCGTTTAAGGGCGCGCCGACAACAATGGTAATGTAGCGCCCATAACACTAGACAAGATATATACAATATAGTTTCGGCATCTCACAGGGCTAAAAGTGTGTCAAGGGTAAAATGTAAATACACCGCATATGCTTCGACAAGTCAACGAGTGAAAACGCAGGTGATCACGTCCTAAGATGGTGAGTAAATGACATTAAATGAGACACTCTTTAAAAAAGCAGCAATAGCCGCAAAGTCCACGGCTGGATGGTCTCCAAGCAGTGATTCCAGTGAAGGCGACCCGTGAAAGTATCGCTGTCTTTCAACCTCAAAATCTCGACAGCCCACGAGAACATGGCGCACAGACAGGCGCTCCCCACAGCGAGCACACTCTACAAAGTACATAGTTTTACACACTCTATAAAGTACAAAGTACAAAGTACAAAGTAAGGCGGAACATCTCTACAAAGTAAACATGAATGTGTTGCGTGGGTGTGGCCAATGCGGAGCCTAGAGAGGATCACCTCCTCCCTCTTTGAGCTCGCAGAACCTGAAAAGCGCTTACCGATCAGTGGTTTCAGGGCCCGAAGCCTCTGACCCTTTGGGTCCGTATCCCACCTGTCCTGCCATAATTTAGTCACGTGTTTTCGAATATGTGGGAGCCAATCAGAGCATGGGATCCGAAGGCCCGATGGTACGGTGCCCTGTGCTGCCTGCTTTGCAGCGAGATCGACGCGCTCGTTTCCAACGATACCTGAATGACTGGGGACCCAGGCTAGTATAACTTGTTTTTTCTTGACATGCGTTCGGTGAAGTCTGTGTCTGATTTCATCTAAATAAAATGATGATGACGACTTAGTTCCGAAACACTTGAGGGCCTCTAGCGAAGATAGAGAGTCAGTGAATATAGCACATCGGAGCTGTCTCGATAAAAGAATGGCGTCCAGGCAGCGTAGAATGGCGTATAACTCCGCAGTGAAAACCGAAGCAGCGGACGGTAGAGTGAAACACCTTGCAACATCATCACTTACAAAGGCACATCCGACACCATCCTGACCCTTGGATCCATCCGTATAAAAGAGCCTGTGGTTTGGATAAGAAGTCTGACAGTGCTCCAGAAAAACCTGTTGTGAGGCTACCGGAGTCAAATATCTGGTTTTTGAGACCAGGCTTGTGTCTACCGTTGGCTCAGCTACCATCCAAGGTTCGATGGACGGGGCCTGAAAAAGTTCCACCTCTTCCAAGTTAACTTGGGCGTCATCAAGCCAACTAGCTATCCTGTAATCTGCATGCCGGGCATATTGAGGAGAGTGTTCAATTTGACGCCGTTGTTCATGTGAAAACAGCCTTCGGAAGGTTGGGTGATTTGGGAACTGAAAAAGTTTTAGGGCATACTGCATGCCATGCATTCTGCGCCTTAGGTCCAACGGCATCTCATTTGCATCCACGAGCATACTGGAGGTGGGGGATGTGCGAAAAGCACCGATTATTATCCTGATGGCGTGATAATGAACTGTGTCCAGCATGCGTTTAGAGCTTTCCGCGGCGGCATCATATGCTATGGAACCATATTCTATTTTAGATCGGACCAAAGATCTATATAACATAAGTAGGGTTTTCTGGTCCGCGCCACACTTAAGCTTGGTCAGAACTTTAAAGATATTTAGGGCTTTGAAACATCTATCCCTTAGATCCTTGAAATGTGGTACGTATGTTAATTTCCTATCGATGATTACACCAAAAAGCGGGTTTGTTCTACTACAGCTATGGCTTTTTTATACATTGTTAGGACAGGGTCAGTGCAATCATTTCGTTTACGACAAAAATGTATACATTTTGTTTTTTGCATTGAGAACTTCAAACCATTTTGTCCGCTCCATCGCTCCAACTTATCCAGAGCAATCTGCAACTGCCTCACGGCCGATGGTGGGATGATGTCGTGACCCAAATAGTAAAATCATCGACAAAGAGGGCTGTGTTTATATTCAGAGGGATACAATCTGCTATGTCATTGATAGCGATTGCGAACAGCGCAACAGAGAGGACGCTGCCTTGCGGTGTTCCATTTTCTTGCGTGTATTCATCAGATTCTGATGAGCCAACGCGGTATCGAAAACGTCTGTTCTTAAGAAAATTGGACAGAAACCATCCCAGGTGACCTCGAACACCTAGATCGAAGACCTTCTGCAGGATACCGTGCCTCCAGGTGAGATCGAATGCTCACTCAATGTCAAAAAGGACGGCAATTGTGTGCTGCTTTCTGCTGAAGCCTTTCCGGATAGACAAGTCTAAAGCTAAGAGGTGGTCAATGGTGCTTTGACCCCTCCGGAATCCGCATTGAATGTTCGACAGTAGATTATTGGCCTCCAAAAAAGACATGAGGCGGAGGTTAACCATCTTCTCCAGCAGCTTGCAGACGCAAGAGGTCAGTGAAATTGCGCGGTAGTCCCCAGGCGAGTCACCTTCCTTACCAGGCTTCAGTATGGGAACAACCGCGTCTCGTCATTGCTCGGGGAAGTCATGTTTTACCCAGATGTGGTTGAACATGTGAAGTAGAGATGCTAATGAGCTGTCAGGAAGATGGGAAAGCATTTCATTTCGAAAAGTGTCAGGCCCAGGTGAAACTGGCCTAACAGAACAAAATGCTCCTATCAGTTCACGCATTGTAAATGGAACATTGTATGAGGCAGAATGGTTATGTCCGGAGTTAAAATTTGTTTGCTCTGCTCGTCCGCGTAAGCGCCTGAAGCTATCATCCTGGACATGAGAGCTACATCGCATGCTGAAGGCTGCCGCCATACGGTTCGATACTTCTTTTGCGTCAGTTATTTTGATGCCGTTATCATCTAATACGGGTGTGGATGTGGATTGTGACCTACCCTGAAGTTGTTTTACTCTGGTCCAAACCTGTGTAGTTGGTGTAAATCTATTCACGGTACACACATACTCCACCCACCACCTCAGCTTGGCATTTAACACAATGCGGCGAGCGAGTGCTCGGGCACGCTTGAAGGCTATAAGGGTCGTGGTTGTAGTACTCCTCCTAAAAACTCTAAAAGCCCGCTTTCTACTTAAAATGGCCTGCTTGCACTCGTGCCTCCACCAGGGAACAGGCGTTCGCCTGAGTTTGCCAGACGTCATGGGTATAAAAGTCGCTGCAGCCTCCAAAATCATGTTGCTAAAGTCTCTTACGCTCTGAGTAGCCGAAGTCTCAGAGGAGAGGTTCACCAAACCACACGCACTCTCAAAGCCAGTCCAATCTGCCCGCCGTGTGTTCCATCGTGGAAGATCTGTTCTGCAGACGGATGTCCGGGTTTGTGAGATGATAATAAGGAAGTGGTCGCTACCGTGTGGGTCATCTAGAGATTTCCACCGGAGCTGGGCTAAGAGAGACGGTGTACAAATTGAAAGGTCTATAGCAGAGTGATTTCCAGATGGAAGAGATACGTGGGTCGGGCGACCGGTATTCAAAAGACATAGTGAGTTCAGGTGGAGAAAGCGTTCAAGTGTTCGACCTCGAGCACACGTACGGCCTCCAGGCACTCCCCACGCGGCGTTGTGGGCGTTGAAGTCGCCCAATAACATATAAGGGGTTGGGAGCTGATCAACAAGGCTGTTCAGATTATTTATATCAGTGTTACCTCCCGGTGGTAAGTAAATGGAACAAACTGTCAGCTTCATAAAACCCAAGTCGGCCCGGGCTGCTACAGCCTGCAAGGTACTTCTTAAAGTGATTTGATGACATGGTATGGATGTGTGGACAGCTAACATCACTCCACCGTATGCTATTTTGGTGCTAAATACGTCTTTTCGGAATATATTATACTGTCGAACTGAAACCTTACCACCTGGACGCAGCTTAGTCTCCTGGAGGCAAACAACAGACGGATTGTCAGCAGATAAGAGGCTCTACAGGTCCGAGAGGTTTGAACAAAGGCCTCGGCAGTTCCATTGTAGAAATTGTGTCATTTATTTAAAAGAGAACGGGCTAAGGGTTACTGCAGGCGACCACAGGTCTGTCTAGCCTTTCCACGGGGGGCCAGAGCCCCCGGGTGGACCCTTAGCTGGTCCTCCCCTCGGACCACCAAGCCGGTTCCGAACCGGACCGCGGCCCCGTCCACTCTCCAATGAAGTGCCTCGGGCACGCGAAGTTTGAGGATGTTAAAGCGCTCTCAGCCGGGCGCTTTACCGGGGACCTACCCCGTGAAGAGCTCTCAAAATTCCTCCGCACAACAGCCACTGTGGAGGACGGAGTTTGGGAGGGGAGATGCGATGGCGTTGGCCCGGTCTCTGCTGTAGACGATGGCGCAGATGCAACCGGAGGCGCTGGAACAGCGCCCTCAGCGGGTGGTTCAATGGGGGACGGCGGGCGGCGCCTCCCTGTGGGGGGAATGTTTGCCTCCCCGTCCCACAAATGTCCAGCTCTTTAAGTCGGCCGAGGGCTCGTGGCTGGACGAGTGACCAACAGGCGCCGCCTGCTGATGCTCAGGGGTGGGGCCATGGCCCCGCCCCACACCCCCGGCAGGAGCCGAGGGCGGAGGGATGGAGCCAGGAGCGTCGCTCCGCTCCCGCCCCCCTCTTCGTAAGGAGGGAGGTTGTGGAGGAGGCGCCGCTTCCGGCTCGGGAGACGGAGAGGCGGGCTGGCGTGAAAACACCAGCCCCATCCTCCCTGCCAGGCGAACAAAGTCCGACACTGACAAGGATCGGATAACCTCCTACGGGGTCATCCTGGGAGGGGTCAAGGCCCCGGTACCGACAGCTTGAGCATATGATTTCCGGGGGGTGGGTGGCCTCGTAGGCGTCCCGAGCCTCCCGGAAGCTCATACGCCCCTTCACTTTGATGTTAATTATTTCTTCTTTTTTTAAGAGTGGGGCAGTTGCGATCATATGCAGCGTGTGCAACTTGGCCTTGGCCACAGTTGGTACAGAATGGGGTTTCAGCGTTACAGGATGTCGACTCGTGCCCCTTGGACCACAACGTCCGCAGGTCGGGTACCTCTGCAGGATGAAGTAGTGTGTCCGTACCGGTGGCACGTAAAACATCGCATTGGATTGGGAACGTACGCTCTGACTCTCTCCTTAACATATCCTACCGTCACCGACGCAGACAGATCGACTCCATCAAAGGTAAGTATTATTGAGTTTGTGTCTTGCATTTCTCCTGCCTTCTTAATCCTGATCCTTTTCGCTGTCACAACACCAAAACAACTCAGTCCCTCTGCAATCTCCTCATCACAAACTCCGGCCAAGTCGAAGCAGTTGATCACTCCTTTGACAAAGTTCTTTGTTTTGTGCGCTCCGATGCAAACATTTACAGTGACATTTTTCTTTTTACCTTGATCGTGTTTCGTGAAAGTAAGGGTGGATGTGCTCAGTGCGCGCTCTGCATCACGGTGGTCAAGGAACTCGACCTCAAGAGTTCCATCTCGCAAGCGGTCACAGCGGCTGACTTTACCTAGGCGGTCACACGCCTCCTTTCTTTAGAAAGGGGACAGACGAGACAGGGAGCAGCTCACTCCTCTTATCAGGAGGACGCGGGGGCGCGATGGCTTCGATTGGGAAGGGTTTTGGGAGGTGGCTACCTCCTGCTGGAGGTGGTGAGGGGTTTGTGGAGTTTGAGGAATCCATGGGAAGATCATAAGGTTCGACCAGCCACGTGCGCCCCCTTCCGACGAGGGTGCTACGAGGCGAGACGACGCACGGGCTGGCTATACGGGGGGAGACGCCGCCGTTACAGAGGGGGAGAGAGACTCACCAAACCCCCCACTGCCCCGACGACGGTCCCCCCTTGCACCTAGTCTAGACGACCCCGGGCGTGGCACGGACATCCCTCCCTCCCCGGGACCTCACCAAAGGAGGGAGGGAGAGCCGAGCCCCACCAAAGGCCGACAGACTTTTACAACGCTGCTACTCTTGCCGATGCCTTCAAGAGTTCCCCGCCCTTGCGGAAATCCAGACCAAAGTAGAGTGTTGCTAGAGGCACACGAACCAAAACATTGCCTACCTCAGCTCAGCTACCAGGACTCCTTCATCCCGGGCTACGGGTCGGTGCGCAGCTCACCTTAAAAAGACAGGCGCCCCCACAAGGCCTCATCGGAGCAGGCGACTACCACCTGTTCGTCACAACTGATTCCCGGCTGGTCCGAGAGAAGCGAGCCCCCCAGCCCGCAGGGCCGGCGATTAGAAGGATCCAATCGTCAGCCACACGAGCCGGAGGCCCACATACACCCAGACCATCCAAGAATCACAGGCACGTGCGGGGACGCCCATGACACTGGGAAAAGGTGGGTAACTGGGAAGTTATGAGTTTGAAAAGGAAGCGGGTCAGTCTGCGCTGTCTAGCCCAGCCGCGCGCCGCACGCGACCGAGGTGTCCACACTCAAGACGAGCAAGAGTGTACACATCCCCGCCACCCGCGGAGACACGCCGAGCCAGATATCGCAAACAGTGGATAGGAGGGGTATTTAGGAGTGGACAGAAAGGATACGGGTGGAAAGGCATGAAGAGACAAGGAAGTAAGGAAAGAAGAGGAAAAGACACAAGGAGTTGGAGGGATTTGAAGTTAGGAGGGCTGAAAAAGGATGAGGATGGCAGTCTCGATTTGGCCCATCACCCGAAGGTGGGGGGCGAAACCCATCCTGCCAACTGGGGTCGCGGGTGTCGTCACATCCCGTAGCCAATTATCCATGTGCCGGACCAATCAGCAGGTGCCAACAAGTCCGGCAGATGAAAATCGGTCCCCTGCGGGGCGATTTCAAAGCAATGCAAATGTTTAATTCCAGTGTAAAAGTTATATCGAAGCAAAATTCAATAATGTAAATGAAGTGTTTTCACTACGTCTCACAGCAAGGGCGCCAGCGACTATATCGAGAGCACTGCGAAACCGGCAACCATCACGATGGTTTAAAAAGTCCAGTGAAATATCAAATACGTGATGCCAAATGTACGCATGCTTTTCTTACGCATACATTTTTCAGCACGATTAAGTTCTTGTACATTCAAACATCAAGCAGAGTCAATGTTGCCAGGCAGCTCCAAAGTCTGTTCATCGATGCGATTATGGAAAAATGAATACAAGTTTCAAAGAATACCAGCGGTAAATAAGACTGTTCATGAAATCTCTACAAACGCAGGAAGAGAGATTCGGTTTTCGTATACCTATGTTTGAACCAAACAGTGTCGTGCTGTGCAAATAGACTTTCTTTTATGGGTGCTGCGTGAATGGTCGGAAATTTAGTCATGGCGAATGTCTAATGCAAAGGAAATATTAAACATACTGATATAGATTATTTGGCGTAAGTAATGAGTGATCTGGCGGCCATCATTGCAGGTGAATGAATGCGTCTGTGCAGGACAAAGTCAGTGTCAGTTTTGAAGTCATCTCAATGTATTCCCTTACTCTTCAATGATTATACACAAGGCACCAGGAGTGTGGAATTATATCTATTTGTGGGTGCCCGACCACCTCCAATGAACCGTGGAAACAGTGGTAACAGTGGCAAAACATCCTTTGAATGTTCTCTTTTTTATTTAAAATACTACTTATTGGTGCAATGTAGTTCAACCGGCCTGTGAGAGGGCAAAACACATGATAAATTTTGCGATTTATTTTTGCGCAATGGCTCTTGATATTGCTTCAAATTTGTCCACCCCCTAATCATTAAAAAACACCAATCAAAAGCCTTTCGAAGTAGCCTTTGAACTGAGATCCGTAGCAGCTATGAAATGATCACATTTTAAAACATCATGTGAGGCAATCTGTTCAACCGACCAAGTCGAATGCGTTATGATTGCAGAACATTTTTCGCAAATATGAGCAGATTGAAATTGCTTTCTGAGAATGAAAGCCTTTCAGACGTTTTTTACATTGTATAAATCCTCTCAAACGTATGCTGTGTTGCACTGTCACCTTGTATTGGTACTATTTTTCCATCTCCGGGAACGATGTAAATGTGTGAGTTAGTGTTGCTTATAGGATAAGTTATACTTGTTTCAAGTATTGATAAAGTCGCAACATCTTTGTAAATTTTCATTTAAGGCGGCAAGGCCCATTACTAATAAGTTCCTTTGCCCTCGTCTCCATCGAAACAATGGATTCCTTTCTCTCACTTTTAGTGGCTGCTATTTTTATTTTTACAAATCTTGTCCAAGTTGTTGCCAGTTCAGTTTTAGGAGTCGGAGTCTCACTAAGTCATCAAGGGACTTTTTACGGAGACCCCGACCCCACCACCCAAACGATTAACTCCCATGATGAAGAGTTGATTAAGGAACCAAAGTTGAACGTCCCACAAGGCATAACGACGGCCATCTACATCAGGTCACCCACTTACCAGTCAGTGGCCAGCTGACCTGCGGTATTTACGGTACCTACCATCTTCCAGTTGACATATTATTTTTCAAGAAGATGACAAAATGTCAAGTTAGAGGTAGATGAAGTACGGTGACGCTGAGCGATGATGTTTTTTTTACTCCCTGTGGAAACCTGAAGAGGCCGGTTGCCCATCCCCCATGTGGGCGCGTGTTAATTATCATACACTTTGACATTTGCACGATAAAAATTTCGTAAAGACAATGCGATATGATTGCAAGCAACCGATTACAAAAGCAATCGCTTTGGTTGCGGTGTTAAACATAACGCGGTACTACCGCAGTGGTAAAAAACCGTATGCATACCCACCTTAGGTGCTAAAAATTTGGCATTTATAGCAAGAACGCATTTTGTAAAATTTTTTCGAAATATATTTTATGAAACCAAATTTTTTCGTGTCTAAAAGGGCAATTTCAACTGCGAAAAGGTCAAGCTAGGTCAAAAAGAAAAGGTCAAACGAATTAAAAGTCAAAATTTTTAAAACTTTGAAATTTTCTCTTTGGAAATTATGTATAGTTCAAGACGAGTTCAATGATATACAAAACTTGTTAATCAAGCATTGCGTTTCGGAGTTATGAAGCATCAAAGATGAGTCTACAAGGTGACCTCCCGAAAATGCCTCGGGCTATAACTCGGTCACCATTCGTCGGAGGGAGCTAAGATTCCCACAGGCGTGTTCCTGGCCCAAAACTACCCCGGAGACAAAGTTTCAGATTTTTCTAGACATGGTGGTGTCAAATTGGAATGTTTTTGGTCGTTTTGTTTTGGAATGCCCCAGCTGTTAGTCTTGTACGTCCTCGAGGCACACGGTTCATGAAGGTTCATGGTTCATATTCATGGTTCATTCCATCAAGCCCGTGGCATGGCAAGGATCGGTTTCAAAGTGTCATAAACCTCTGAACTTTAGTTCCAATGTTAACCTCATTTGCTTTTGCAAAGTTTGGTGTGCTCAACTTGTCATAGGAAGTTTGAAAAAATACAATGCAGATAACAGATAATAATATTGTATCATATCTACATGTAGCCTCGTTTCAAATAGGCCTGTAAGTTTTTCACTGACGCATCCCTCGATAATACTGTGCATATAGTGCCAATCACCTGTTACCTTTGAAGATAGTTTGCTGTGACATTGATACAGTTGGCGCTGGTTCAGAATCATGGCGGTGCCGATTCCATGGCCAGACTCTATTTTTTGTTCCGGTTCTGTACTGCATCAGAATGTACCTGCTCGCCGACCAGATTGGCTACGAAAAATATATAGCACACAAGCTTCACCGCATAGCTCTGTTCATCGTGCTTGTGTAGGCCAGAGCGCCTGTCGCAGTGGATGCACCAGCAAATGACCTCTAACTAAACTGAACGCTGTTCACGTGCAATCACACGTAGGCTGTGAGGTAGAGGAAGCTACCATCAAGGTGCTGCGACGGCACTTGTGGCATCTAAAGCTACCAGTCGTATTAAGTTTATTCAGCGAAAAGGTTTCTGAATTACGAAACAAGCCAGCTGGCTGGCATGGTGGACGAGTCTTCGTGGCTTCTTTTTGACCTCACATCCGCTGGTCATGCATGGTTGTCGGCACATCCAAAGTGTTGAGCCTCTCACAGGGACTTGCGGCTTCACGAGGGGCTTTTCCGATCGATCACTAATGACGTATCGGGAAGAAGCCTTGGTATTATTAAAACAACGTTTTGGAAATTTAAAAGATGATAGTCACTTTCAGTCGCTGCTGCAAGCAGAAGAGCATCGCAGGGCGCGCCTGACGGAGTTTGGAAAAGGCAGCGATGAGCACGCTATAGTAGGAAAGCTTGCTATGTGATGGCGCCTGAAATCAAGACTTGACGTGCATGTCTGATACTCACGTGAGGTATAAGTGTGGTATCTGTTAAAATGTAGTGCAAATATGTTCGTGGAATATAGTCAAGATGAACAACTAGGCAGGGAGTCAGCGAAGTGAAAGCATGCCGAGAAGTGCAAACTTGTATCGTCTCTGCTTTCACTTCGCTTGTGACTTGTGAGGGAGACGAATCGCTTGCAAATATAATTGTATCGTATATCTATTTCATTAAAACTAAATGATATGAAGACTGAGGAGTTATTCCCGACTCTTTCACACACGGGTGGAGATCTCTTTCCAAACCAGGGGGTCCCGGCCCGGTCGGGGCCGCTAGGGTGGATGTTTTTCGTAAGAAAAATAAGACACTTAAATTCGGGAAATGCCTATAAATACCGTATGAAACCTTATCATAGTAGGATTTTTACACGAGCCGGATCATGACTTCCTTGGGAGGTAAAACCGATATGCGCATTTCAACACACTTCGAGCATTTAATCAGATGTTTTCCGGAAACTCAAATGAGATACGGGTCGAAACCTCTGCCGTTGACTCGGTCTTTGAAAGGACAGAGATTATAACGTACCGTGCGATTTTTAATCTAGTTCTCATTGAAAAAGTGTTAGCAGTAGGCAGCATTAGCGTGTGAAATCAAAATACATTTAAATGCTCAAGTCTAGCGTATTCTTCTTCTGAGAAGTCTTAGGACACCATCAGTTGACGCATCATTATAGCCCTAAATGTTTTTCGAGCCTTTTAGAGCTAAGGGCTCTAAAAAAGCTCGGGGGGCCGAGATCAGCATAATGTGCCCAGACAAACTAATTGGATCAATACTAATTAAACATGCCCAATACCACTTCAATGGACACCAATCCAGCTAGGGGCCCTCCGACCAAGTCAGGTACCTCTTACATAATTCCTCTCAGGGGCCCTAGACTAGCTCAGGATTTCCCTTCACATTCTACCTCTGTGGCCCTTTCTAGCTCTGGGGGCCCCAAACCAGCTTGAGCCCCAATATCACTCCAGTCGACTCCTGTGCAATACCCTCCCAAGGACCCAGAACATCCCAGAGACTTTTTGCGAAACTCTCTCCAGAGGTCCAGTGTCAATTCAGGAGGCCAAGGCCAACACACTCAGCTCAGGAGGCCCATACAAACTAAAAGGGCCAGACCAGCTGGGTGCCTCGACGAACTTACGAAGCTCCAAATAAGCACAAGGGGGGCCCATACGTTAACACGCGCATTGACGGGGGTCTGAGCCACCTTCGCATTGACGGGGGGCGGGTACCCGCCCCCCCTAAGATCTCGAGAACCACGGTAGGTAGCGAAAAACGGTAAACGGCGTTGGGCTGCCCATCCACTTCTCCATCGAAAATATTTGAACCATTTTTTTGTCAGGTCACATTTAAGGTCACGAGAGGTCAAAACATGCCCGTCATAGGGATAACATGTAAATTCAGTTTTTCGGCCATGAAATCTGAACAAGTAAAGATAGAGAAAAACGACTTGAACTATATGAATCCTCTTAGCAAGCCGAATCGAATGATATATAATTTGACCTTGCTAGGTCAAATCAAGGATTTGACCTGACCTGAGGTCAGGTCAGGGTCAAATTATATAAAATGCATATCATTAGAACCGCAGAGCCCAGGCGAGTCTAATGCAGCTAAAATAAATGCTCTATCACCATCCGTTACTGAGTTATTCCGTAAAAACTATTTTTCCCATGTATTTCCAATGGAGAGGTCATGCCTCGTACCTGACCTTAGGTCATCGATATCAAAAATACCGGAACATATGTTAGAGAACTCGGTGGGGCCATTATGTGATGTAAGTTTCAATCGGATAAGTTCACACTGCTCCGACTTATGCTATCTTAAACTTTTTTTGAGGTCGGGTCACTTGACCTGTACTGGTGACCTGACCTGAGATGACCTAACCTTAAAATTTTCACAGAAGTTGTAAAAATGATGAGGGAAAAGGTATACCAAGTACGGCGGCGCTACGCGCCGCCGTTTTTCTGCTGTCTCCGAAAAACCCGAGGGGGGCGGGTACCCGCCCCCGTCAATGCGCGTGTTAAACGAACCAGATACCAACCCTGGGGCACTGGCAAGCTCAAGAGACACTAATCCAGCTATGGGACATAGGACCGAGTAAAAACCTCTTGTGCAGCTCCTCTGAGGGGCCCTTACCAGCTAAGGTGACCCCAAACCAAGTTGTGTCCCAAGACAAAGTCATTAAGCTCCTGTATAATCCTCCCTCAGAGTACCAGATCAGCCCAGAAACCCCTTGTAAAACACCCTGTCAGCAGGCCCAAACCCAACTCAGGGAACCCAAGGTTAGCCGAGAGGAGCCATACCAGTTAGAGGTCCCAGACCAAATAAATGGCCCCTGACGACTCAAAAAAGCGTCAGTGCCAGCACCGGGGTTGCAAGATCAGCGAGGGGACCCTGATCATCCGAAAGGGCCTCAGATCAGCTCAGGAGGCCAGACTCGTTGTGAGGGCCCTAAATTGGCTCAGCAGGCCCACAACACTCAGGGGGCCAGACCAGTTGGCCCCCGACGATGTCAAGGGACCCAAAGTAGCCTAATAGGATACCGACAAGCTAAAAGACCCATACCCATTTAAAGGGCCCAATACCAGCTCATGGGCCACCAATCCAGATAGGGGCCTTATGACCAAGCCAGGGACCTCTTATATAAATCCGTTCAGGGGCCCTAGACCAGTTCATGATCCCTGAGCCAGCTCAGGGTCTAAGACCGAGCCCGTAAGCTCATGTACAATATCCTCTCACGGCCCCCAGAACAGCCCAGGGGCTACCTGCAAAACTCCCTCTCCGGCGGCTCACAAACAACTCAGGAGTCCCAAGACCAGCTAATACCAGTTAACGGGTCCTGACAAGTGCAGGGCGCTCCAGTACCAAGACATGGGTTTCAAGATCGGTGTGGGGGCCTGGTCATCTAAAAGGGCCCCAGGTCAGCTGAGGGGACACAATATCACGTCAGAGAACGCACCTACTTAGGGGGCCTTAGTCTGTTCAGGAACCCCAAAGCTGCTCAGGGGGTAAAAAAACTCAGAGGACGATACCGAGGGGCCTCAAACTCAAGTCTAGAACCTCCTTTGCAAGAGTTTCTCAAGAGCCCCCGGAACAGCTCAGGGGCCGCTGGTGAAGCTTCATCTCAGCAGGCATAAAACCAACTCAGGGGTTCCAGAATATCTCATGGGTTCCAGAACATCTCAGGAGTCCCAAAACACCTGAAGGAGGTCCCATATCAATTCAGGAGGGTAAGACGAGATAAAATACTCCAAAGACCTCAGGGGTCCCAGTGTCGACTCACGGGTCCATATCATCCCATGTGTCTCAAGATAAGCGGGCCCCTGAACAGCCCCAGGGCCTCTGCGAAACTTTGATCTCAGGAAGCACAAATTCAACTCAGGGGTGCAGACCAGCTCAGGGGTCCGAAGACCACCTGGCAGGCCCCATAAAAGTTCAGGGGCCACGGACCAGATAAGCGGCCCACGATGAGCTCAGGGACTCCTGTCCCAACTCTTAGGGGTCTAGTTTAGCCCAGGGTTCTCAAGATCACTGCAGGGTACCCGACCATCTCAAGGGCCAGACCAGCTCAGGGGCACACACCATCCTGGGGGTCCAAACCAGTTGCAGGCCTTAGTCTATTTCAGGGACCGAAGACTAGGACTTCACAGGATCCCAAAACTGCTAAAGGAAGGGGATGGGGAACACCAATGCGGGGGCTCCACGGCAATTCAGAGGCCCAATCAAGCTAAGAGGCCCAGAATCACCTCAAGGAGCGCCAAATCAACTCAGGGGGCCACACCAGCTCAGGGGTCCTAACACCGCTCGGGGACCTTAACACGCAAAGTTCAGGGGGTCTTAAAGTGCCCCCACCTATTTTCCAAGGTGGCCGGAGAACCGTTGGCCGCCAAAATACGTTACTCGGCCAAATTGGAGAGAACGCATGACTGCGTCAATTAGTAAAATAATTTCAAAACTAGGTTCAATTGTACTTATAGGCTTTCAAATTCAGACTTATAATTAGAGACCGTCACAGTCGCACAGTCGCACAAGTTTGCCTGCACTGTAGATCGAGTGGTGACGTAATAACGTCATATGATATTGCTAACATCTAGGCTAAAATTACCTCACTAAATCAAGCATGATTTGGCTCTAAATTATATTTTGTTTTCCCTAAGATTGTTTCGAATTTAGGGGAGACCGGGGCAAAACGGACCTTGGGGCAAAACGGATTTTAGCTGTTTCGGTATGCTGCTGGTGTTTCCATCTAGATTTTAGAAGGTGAACTACTGCTTTAGACAAAGGACGTCAAAAATAGCGTGCATATCGTCAGTTAGCAGCATCATTTCGACGCCAGCTGGTTGGAGAGGATTTTCCTGTAAGTATTACGATATTTACAAGTTTCAAATCTTCGCTTTTTCGAGTGACAAACTGAGTTCAGTTCTGATGGTGATATGTATAAATAAGAGGCAGTGTAGGCTTAGGGTAAGGGTAATTTAAAATCTCAAAGCCTGCTATTTATTCTGACACGTAAAAACTTGAATCGGAGTATCTGTGGGGCAAAACGGACGGAGCAGAATGGACCAATGGTGTAAAATGGTCTGATGGTCCGGTTTACCCCAATCACTTAGGATGATTTTATATGTAGTTTGTTATTGTAGTAAGGTCACAGAAACAGTGAGAAAACAAGGCAGAGGTGAGTCCAGAGGGGTGGCAGCCTTGTGCCAAAATGAAAGCAGGCTAAAATTTTAAGTGATTTAAAAGATTTTAACGCTTTAACGAAAACATGATGTTTTCTCGCCATATTACCCAGGCTGCCAGGGATGTGGATTTATATATCTTTGGGGGTGCTCAAGCAAAGTACAATGGCAGCAGGTCATACTGTCCGTTTTGCCCCTTCCTGAAAACCATTTTGCCCCAGGGTTGGGGCAAAACGGACAAAAAACATTAGCTAATATATTTTACTGCCATGTTTTTCCAGATTAATTTTTTTAAGTTGATACTCTTACATTAAAGACACAATTCATCAGGCTACGTCAGGGTGTATAGCTTACAATTTGCGGCCCGCTATTGAGCTTGCTATGTTAGAAAAACACTTATGAGCCGTTTTCACAACGTGAATTTAATCTTGGGAGTCTTTTTGAAAGGTTTTTTGGTAGCACTGTAAGATTGCTGCCAATTATCGGATTTTCACAAGAGTCTTGGGAATTTATTGAGTACAATTATCTGGCACATCTGGCAATGCTTCAGTGTCGCCGGGCAGCCTGTGTTGAGTGCACGGTTCTTAGTGTTGAGTGTTGCGGATTTTAATAAAATTAAATTCAACTTTAATAAGTCATATAATGAGTGAAATTTGCATCAGTTATACTCCTGCTACCCCATTCCCTTCAACCACTTATGTTTTTTCTCTCAGCTTGTATATTAGCTGTGTAGTAAGTTTAAAACAAAAGGAGTAGTAGGGACTAGGGTAACGTCTGCTCGTGTAATACTCGGGTAATTTTCCAATTACATTGATAAAAAGTTTATTACCTAGGTAACCAACTCACATTCAAGCGGGGATGTCCTAAACAAAGGGTAATAGGCGGAGGAATCCCTAAATGTAAATCAGGGTAGATATTATGCCAAATTTTTGGGGTTGAATGATGTAAGTTTTCTGCATTGTCATTACAATTAATGTGTGGATCCACCCAAATTCTGAGACGTGCTAAATTTGTGGGTGAAGTGTTTGAACAAAATCATTTGAAGACAAACAATTTGGTCCAAACTTTTGTCCCACTGCATATTATCCCCCTATTTCTAGTCGGAGCATCTCCCTAAATAAAAACTAAGTGGCGATGTCCTGTATCCTCATTGCAGGGTATGGGTGTTTTGACTGCTAGCGGTTTTTACCTTGAAGAGGGCGTAACTGGAAAATTATATTTTATCTTGGTTTCTCAGGTCTGCTTGGGTATATGTGCTATGCAACTAGCAATGCAAAACACTGCTTATTATTGGAATAGAGCTATATCTGCTTTTCAGGCCAGATCAGGCTTTCTTGATTGGCTGCAAGGTAGTTCTATGTGAAATACAGGATATGTACAGATTATCCTTGTTTTTAAAATATACCCACAGACCATAATGCTAATTCATCATAATAAGATGGTGTAGCTTTGTTGGTCGCATTGCTCATTTACCAAAAAGATTCTGGGTTTTCTGAGATAACTAAAAAGTAACTAAAGGAGTTTCCTGATGATGATCATTTTGTCATGCTATTGGGATTCATCCTTTGATACCTTAAAAGTATCAAGATATAAAGTGGTGCAGTATCAGGCTTAACTTTGGCATCATTTGTGAATTCTGTGTGACAGCAAGTCACTTGGCGCCCCTTCTAGTCAGCGGCACTGTCACATAATTTTTACAGGGTGGACGGACCCGAGCTGGTGCTAACTGGAGACAGCCAATTTTGAGCATATTTAGTACCTGACAGCATTAATGACGATGGACCAAAAATTTTGGGGGACATCCCCTGGTTGGCCAACAAGGGAGATGCCTCCCCCCGTTTTCAGCTCCTATGCTTCTAGTGATGTGAACCAAAGTTTGAGGTTGACATGCTGGGTGAATCAACCCCACATGCTTCAGCAAGCTTGGCTTTGCACATTAGACATGTACAGCTGACATTTATTGAGTATTTACTCCAGGCAAATGCAATGGATGGTACTATTCTATGCAAAGAGTGAGAAGTTGAGATACACTGCTTTTACCATTATTGTACCATGCTAAATTTACTGACACACTGCCCATTTCACCATGTTGACCTACAAACCCCAAAGTATGTTTGGTGAGCTATCGCCGATGGAGTTGGCCGCCTACCGGAGATTGCGGGGCAACTTGCCGGTCGTGGCATTGTGAGAAGGTATTCGGCGGCGGCGGCTTCCCCACCTTGGCCTGCGACAACGGTAGTCGCCTGGGTAACTGTGGCCCAACCCGGACCAGCGGCGGCGACGGCCCAACCCGGGCCAGCGGCGGCTCCTTGGAACAGCGGTGGCCTCCTCTGATTCAGTTGGTCCTCGCCACACTCGTGAACGTGTGACGAAGAAGTTCGATGAGCCGATGTGTAGTCTACGGCGTCATGGTCTCCCCCTTCCCCAACTATCCATCGCCTCGCGCCTCACGAACACCGTCGTCTCCCGCCTCCCGCCTTGCTAGTGCCGTCACCCTCCGCCTCACCAGTGCCGTCACCTCCCACCTCACTTATTCCGTCACCTCGCGTGCACCGATCTAGGGGGTGGGGGTAGGATAGAACCCTCGGCGCCATCTGAGATGGTCACGGCCACCCCTAAAAGTTGAATTGCGCCCCCTAAAATGTCGCTTCCCACCCACCACCCCCCCTAGTATGCGAGAATCAGTGCCCACCGATAGGATTTTGCGCCCACCTGAAAAGTTTTGCAGGCAAATAGCGGCGCACACTGGAAAGGTGCCCCCGACGATCGGCAATCTCGGAGCCGTCCATGCCTTCCCGGGGGTGCCATCTGGACCAGGGGCGCATTTTTTGACCGGAAAAATATTTCAGGCGGGCGCAAAATCCTAGCAATGGGTGCCGATTTTTGCATCTTTGGAGAAAGGGTGGGAAGCCACATTTCAGGGGGCGCCATCAACCCTTCAGGCGGCGCCGCAACCATCCAGGGGCATAGGCAGGGGTGCCGCCACGGAATTTTCGCAGGGGGGACAGATCCGGGCTGGTGCTGATCGGGGGAGGCTAATTTTGAGCATATTCGGTAACTGACAGCATTAATGGCCATTGACCCAAAAATTTGGGGGACGTCCCCCCTGGTTGGCAAACAGGGGGGACGCGTCCCCCCGTCCCCCCGCTTTCGGTGCCCATGCATAGGCAGATCCAGGGGTGGGGCACGTGCCCCTCCGATTGACCCTCTGCACCCCCTGAAATGGTCACGGTGCCCCCTAAAATTTCGGTTCCCCCAGAATGTGAAAATCGGCGTCCACCGATGGGATTATTTGGTGCCCACCTCATAGGTTTTTTTCTGGTCAAAAGTGGCGCCCCGTGGTCCGGATGGCGCCAACCCGGAAAGGTACCCCGATCGGCCATCCTGGATCCGCCTATGATCCAGAGGCGCATATGGTCGATCAGAGGGGCACCTGCCCCTTTAATTGACCCCCAATCGGTATGATAGGAATCTGACTGTATCCTGACTGTATCTGCCTGACTGCGGCAAGAAATTGGTAACGATAAAATAATTTCAATCAAATATTCAACTTTTGTTCCTAAAATACATGTAACATAGGCGGATCCAGGGGGCAAGAGGGGCACGTGCCCCCCCCGATCGACCCTCGGTGCCCCCCTGAAAGGTCGATGGCGCCCCCCTGAAATGTCGCTTCCCATCCCCCCCCAGGATACGAAAGTCGGCGCCCACCGATAGGATTTGGCGCCCACCTGATAGGTTTTGCCGGTCATAAGTGGCGCCCCCTGGTCCGGGTGGCGCCCCCCCGGGAAGGTGCCCCCTCCGATCGGCAATCCTGGATCCGCCTATGACATGTAACATAACGATCGTAGCTCACATACCGTGAGTAAACATTCATTAGAGAACAAACTTGGCGTTGCGTCATTATCGCCCAAGTTTCCCGAACGCGGCCTCTCTCTAGGGCCTTGAGCGCGGCCATACTGCTCTCAGTAATCTGTCCGGTGATTGGTTCTTGGCCATGACGTAGTTAGTGACGTCAAGCTGGCATCTCGTGCCTAAGTAGCCGACCTCAAAATTCGCTTCTGTATATGGAAGCCTTTGAAAAATCCCTCCAGACAAATCTGGAGACCGAAAAGACCGGATCTAGAGGCTTGGGAGACTTTTGAAAAAAACCGACCCCGGAGGTCGGTTTTTTTCAAAAAAAGACCCCCAAGATCTTGGGATATTTCTCAAATATATATCCATTAATTTAGATTTCTTTATGGAATTTAATGCCAGGAAAAGCTCAGAATCAAGATATTTAGGGTCATTGCTTTCAATTTTGGGTAAGCATATTTCTCTAACTTCTATAGTTTCACTGAAATGAATGCCGGTTTTTTTGCCTTGGGATATGTTAAAAAAAACTACCAAAAGTCTCCCAAGGTTGATTTCAATTTATTCACGTTGTGAAAACGGCTATGGTGTCCGTTTTGCCCCGGTCTCCCCTAAATATCTCATGATGCTTTAGAGGTGGACATAGCAGCTAAGCTCAGAACGGCTATTATAAAACCATAAGTAATAAGACAATAACTTCATATAATCGGGTTATATGTCGAAGTCACCCGAAATAAAAGTCAGGGTCACCTTTCAAGGTTATTGACCCTAGTGTTCCGGACAATAATAATAATTGTTGGGGTTTAACGACGCACCAACTGCCAGGGTCATACGGCGTCGCCAACTCTCACCCTGTTGGGAGGGATTTTGGGGATCAGATCGACTTATTCAGAGGCTCCGCCGGGACTTGAACCCGGGACCGATGGCTTAGAAGACAAGGGTGCTATCCACTAAGCCACCTCATCCCCGTGTTCCGGACAGATGGCATTACTCAGCATAATGTATGCGATGCTATGACTTCATAGTTTGGTTACTGACTGTCAAGGTCAATGCCACTGGTCAAGGTAAAAGGCTTTTTCAAGATCAAATCCTCAGTTCTGCTCAAATGCTGCTACAGTGCCAGTCACATTGTACGTTATTGGGAATATGTCTCGTTAATCATAAGCCACTAACCTTGAATGACCTTGACCTCACACTTTCTGAGGACATTGAGTGGGACCTTCCCTCTATGATCTTAATTCACTTTCAGTGTATTAACGTTTTTCTGCATAATCATGGCATTTCCCAATAGGTTCCCAGCCGGTCCATATTTTCTGTGAAAGACCGACGTAGGGTGCTCTCTTATTTTAGCTGAGGGACCTTTACAACCTCCTTTGACCTTGAAGATACTGAGCTAGGTCAATGAAGCTTAACCATAACATTGATCACCATCCCCATCACGCACCTCTCAACGGGGGATTTCAAACCCTCTTAGTTTCCGAGATCTCGGGGGGGGGCACTTTAAGACCCTCCACTGCACGTTGACGTCAGACCCCTCTCCACTGTGCGTGTTAAGATAAGAGCATGGCCCAACGCTAAAATAAGTATCCTCTGTGAAAGACCGACTTAGGGTGCTGCATTAGGGTCGTTCAAAAAACACTTTTTTAATTTTCAGACTCGAACCCACTTTTTTCCCATTACATATTCGATTCTGATTTCAATGAGCCACATTCCAAGCATCTACGACAACGGGAAAGATCGCCTCAAAACGGTTCAAGATTTCATGTTTCAGGCGCGATTGGCCCCCGGCGTTGCAGTCTCCCCTTGTTAGATTGGGATGAAAGGGGTGAATAACCTACCAGTAAAGACAGCGTGGTATGTGCGTGCGTATAAGAACAGTCGATGGGATTTAACATGCAGGTATTTACTTGTCAGATATATTTGCAGGGCAATACAAATACATTTTATTCCACAAAGGCCTGAAATTAAATATTTCAGGACCCTAGTACTCTAAATACCGACAGAACACGAATGCCTTCCGGAGGCGAACCTTCCTCTGGTAACATTCGTTAGAGAACGTCGTTGGGGCAGGTGCCTTTCCCTATTATCCTGCGTACTATTTAAGAGCTCTGATACTGCTAGAAGAAGACCCTGCTGCATATTTTTACCCTTTGGATGGCTCACGAAATCTTCCACCAGCTTCACACTACGTTCTGTGGGACCGTTCACGACAGTAAGTTCTGGAATACCATTAAACAGGGGAAGCTATACCAGTCAACAGCTTCTAAACGGATCCATTTCATGTCAGAATCTTTCCGATTCAGCCGCTCGAATACCAGCCAGCTTTCGGGCCTGGATCATCAGGCCCGGCTAGTGCTTTGGTTCTGGAAGACATGCCAGCTCTGTTTTCCTTGAGAAGATAATCACGAATTGCGCAAGCTGGTTTACATGTGGCTGTCAGCACTGAGAGAAATTTCGTGACACCCAATGTCGCAGTGACTCTCCACCGCGGAGTCTGCGGCTCCAGTTTCAGTGGTCAACCCCAGCCTAGAGCGTCGCTGGTCTTAAAGAAAAGGGTCAGTCCCCAATAAATGGTGTCACCTCCGAGGTATCTGATACCCCAATTCCGTAAATGATTATTTTTGGGTGTCGGACACCTGTTTTGAGCGTACTTAAGCACCCTCAGAAGCACAGTCTGATTCTAGAAAGGAGTCATCTCCACCCTTATGGGGGTCATTTGGAGCGATTGACACTCTTAAAAACAACGGCTAATTGCTTTAAGAGCCAGCTGACTCCCTACTGTGATCTTGACTCCCTAATGCATGCCGTCCGACGCTTAAAAAGGTGTCAAATACCTCCAAAATGCGGAGTCAGACTCCTTTGCGTGCACGTGTGCTGTCTCTTTTTACTGAAAGGCAAACCACGCCGCCGTTGAGGCAACCATATTGAATTGATCGGCGACACGGTTCGGTGGCTTACCCGTTGTGATCTCCGTGAATAATCGGCAACAAGATTATTATCTGAAAGATAATTCAAAACCTCACGAGAATGTCAAAGGAGCTACTGATCAAGGAGCCGCAAGCCAACAATACACGAGGCCATCAGTTCAAGCTCGCCCATCCTCGTGCAAATACCCGTGCTCGGCGGAACCACCTGGGCTTCAGGGCCGTGGCCGACTGGAACAGTTCCATCCTGCGTTATCGAGTGCGAAACGGTGAACCACTTCAAGAACAGCCCGGATGAGCACTGGGCAAGAATACAGTAGGATTCTCTGAACTCGTGCTGTCACTAAGAGAGTGCATTGTGGGTGACATGCCCGAGTGATAAAGGCATTTTTGGAAGTCTATAAATATTCGGCTTTCATAAGAATCATTAACAATAAGAGACCGCTTGAGAGGTAAGTCGTGCCAATTCGGCCTGCTGTTGATTTGTTTTCAAGTGCTGTGATATGGGACCGTTGCCAGTGGCGGTTCTAGCCGGTAGGTTTGGGGGTAATCCAAAGTCGAAAAAGGAAAAAACGTCACACTGTGAAACATTTTGCCATAATTTAACTGGACGGTATGCTTTTAGGGTAAACTCAAAAGTCGATGAGCTAAACAAATTTCCACGGGGTGAAACATATGGCCACAAGAGGTATGTGTTTTGCTCTCTAAGGCCTAGTGTTTACACTGAAGTTGCATGGTTCCGTCTGAAGTTAAGAGTTCAAGCACCAGAACCTAGCTTTTAAAATAAATATGAGTCGGGGCAAAAAGGGGTCGACAGCTTTGGGGAAGCATAGTCTTGCCTCGATGTTTTCCGTTTGGGGGCAAATGCCTTTTGCCCCCCCTGGATCCACCACCGACCGTTACAAATATGAAAATGTGTTGATTGCCTTTGGCCAATGAGTGTGAATGCGCATCGGGCCGGTGGCTCAACGGCGTTGAACTTTGCTGGGATTTGGAGACCCATCGATTCAGGCACTGGCAGATCCAGGAGGAGGGCAAGCTGTGCAATTGTCGTCTTGAAACCCCGATTTTTACTGGTTTTCCTAATAAACGTTTTTTTCCACAATTTTGGGCTCCGTTGCCCCCTCCCCCTCCCAGCCGTCGGTCTGGATCCTACCAAGTCAGGGTGTGGTTTGATGAACAGCTGTCCATTGGGTTCGTTTGCGAGTTTGTGTGTCGATTTTTTTAGATCGAATACAATGGTTCTTTTTTCCTTCTGTGGTTTTCATGAAAGCTCAGGCAAGTCCTGTGGTTGGATTTAAGTCGGAGAATCGGAGTATGCTGAAGCATTGAACCCAAAAATACAAACAAGTGACACTCTTTCTAAGAGAAAATAACCCATATTTGGGGTCACGACTTTTCTAGTGACATATTACAGGGAGTCATCGATCCTAGACTCCCTTTAGAGGTGTCAATGGACTCCTTTTCACGTGTCATGACTCCTTTAGGGCGGTCAAATGGGGTGTCTTGACTCCTTTATTGGGTATCAAATGACACCTTATGCGGAGTCGGATGACACCCTACGGGGTATCAGATGATCCTTTTTGACTCCGTAATCGAGAGCTGGGACTCCAAAGATAGAGGTCTGACACCCCTGACCCCAAATTTGGTGGAAAAAGACTCCATAAAGAGGGGCCTTCCAGATACCCCAAAAGGGTGGACTTTTTTACGGCATCACCTGTTACCCCAATCAGGTGTCGTTTTTTTCTCTCAGTGAGGAGAGGTTGTCTCCAAAAAATGTCTGTTTAGAAGACCCGGAGCCCACAAGCGAGCCATATTCATGGAATATAGGACATTTATGGCATGAAGTGCGTGCTACTACTGTGTCAGATTCCGTTCATCATTCCAGAAGATATATAAAGACTGAATGTTATAATTTTTGGATTTTACCAACGCATCAACTGCTCAGGTCATATGGCATTAGAGGCGAGAGGAAAAGAATTAGCATGGGCTAGAGAAGGGGCCGGATTCTGCCTCTGGGTGGGCTCAAACCCACGACACCAAGCACATACAGAATTTCATTGGTCAAGCCGAGCGCAAGCGCTAACCGACTGAGCCACTTAGACCCCAAAAGAATTAGCGGCTTTCCTTGTAAGTGGTTCTAAACCATGCATTTGGGTTCCTCCGTCGCGGATAGTCAGCTTTAGAGCCTTATATGAGCCTCAAAGCTATCCATAAAACGCAGTGCCGTGCTTTAATTAAGTTGATATAGAAATCGCCCTGAGTGTGCTGAAGTCAATTTGCCATGAGCTGTGGTATCTGTGCACAGGAAGTTATATTTTGTCCCGCTGGTGAGAACCACCATCCTGCAGGTAAGGAGCCGGTCGCACAACAATGGAAAAAACAACAAACAATTCACATTTGACTAGGGCAGGTTTAAGTTTCCGATAGAAGCTATGCAGAGCTCATTGAATACTCGGTACTAAGCCTCAGCCAGCTTGTCACTCCTGAAAGCTGGCTGGAATTCGATTGCCAGAATCTGAAATATTCTGACCAGAAATGGCTCTGTTAACACGCGCATTGACGGGGGTCTGAGCCACCTTCGCATTGACGGGGGTACCCGCCCCCTAAGATCTCGAGAACCACGGAAGGTAGCGAAAAACGGTAAACGGCGTTGGGCTTCCCATCCACTTCTCCATCGAAAACATTTGATCCATTTTTTTGTCAGGTCACATTTAAGGTCACGAGAGGTCAAAACATGCCGTCATAGGGATAACATGTAAATTCAGTTTTTCGGCCATTACATCTGAACAAGTAAAGATAGAGCAAAACGACTTTAACTGTATGAATCCTTTCAGCAAGCCGAATCGAATGATATATAATTTGACCTTGCTAGGTCAAAACAAGGATTTGACCTGACCTGAGGTCAAATTATATAAGATGTATATCATTAGAACTGCAAAGCCCAGGCGAGTCTAATGCAGCTAAAATAAATGCTCTATCACCATCCGTTACTGAGTTATTCCGTAAAAAACATTTTTCCCATGTATTTCCAACGGAGAGGTCATGCCTCGTACCTGACCTTAGGTCATCGATATCATAAATACCGGAACATATTTCAGAGAACTCGGTGGGGCCATTATGTGATATGAGTTCACCCTGCTCCGACTTATGCTATCTTAAACTTTTTTTAGGTCGGGTCACTTGACCTGTACTGGTGACCTGACCTGAGATGACCTAACCTTAAAATTTTCACAGAAGTTGTAAAAATGATGAGGGAAAAGGTATGCCAAGTACGGCGGCGCGTAGCGCCGCCGTTTTTCTGCTGTCTCTAAAAACCCGAGGGGGCGGGTACCCGCCCCCGTCAATGCGCGTGTTAAGAAGCTGGTGACTGGTAAAGCTTCTCCTGTTTCAAGGTGTTCCAGAACTTAATGTGGTGAACGATCCCACATCGTGGTTTGAAGCTTGTGGAAGATTTCGTGAGCCATCCAAAGGGTAAAAATATGCAGCAGGGTCTTCTTCTAGCAGTATTAAAGCTCTTAGATAGTTCGCAGGAGAGTAGGGAAAAGCACATGCCCCAACGACGTTCTCCAAAGAATGTTGCCAGAGAAAGGTTCGCCTCCGGAAGGCATTCCTGTTCTGTCGGGATTTGGAGTACTAGGGTGCTGAACCATTTAACCCTTGCCCCGGTGGCGGGTACGAGCCACCTTCGCCCTGGTGGGGGGCTAAAAAAGACCCCCCACGATCTCAAAAACTAAGAGAGCTAGAAAAAATCGCAAAACGGCGATCGAAAGCTCTTCGAAAATGATATCGAAAATACTTCGGTCATTTTTCTTGTCAGGTTAATATCAAGGTCACCAGAGGTCAAAATAGGTCAAAATCGCTAATATGAGGTGTACTAAGAAAACCTCATATATCTCAGAAACTATGATAGCTAGAAACATTTGTTTAACACCATTCGAAAGCTCTTGAGATGCGCTTTCATTAAAGTGGCATTCATTTTCGTTTCAGGTCAAAACCTAGGGAGCTACAGGTCACTAAATATTGGGCATATTCTTGGGAATGTCCATAGCCACCCATGCATAAGGGCGTTTACTTTTTCGCTAATAGCTTCCAAACAAAACAAGATACAGCCATAGTTTATGTACCATCGCAATCCTTTCGTCAATACGAATCGAATGATATATGATATTGCTATGCCAGGTCAAATTTAAGAATTTGACCTGACCCAGGTCAACAGTCTGACCCAACTTGACCTGGTATAGTCATGATACATAGCATTTGACTTCCAGTGACTATACAAACACTTCGGTGACAAAATAAAAGCTCTATCTTAGTTTATTCAAAATTTATAAGGAAAACCCCCCCAAAAATGTTTATTTGACCTAAGGTGACCTCTTAAAGGTCACAAGGCAAAAACTTTGGCATCAGCTTCAGAAATGGGCTAAGAGCAAGTCGCAACCGATATTTGAAGTTGATTCTATCCATACTTAATGAGAAAAAATCATTTCGTGATTTTCCCCATGTATTGACAATGGGGAGGTCATGCTCCGCACATGACCTTAGGTCACCAATATCAAAAATCCCGGAACAAATGCTGTAGCTCCTGGTGGGCCCAATATGTGGTATAAGTTTCAACTTGATTGATTAACCCTTCTTTTAGTTATGCGGTCCTAAGTATTTTTTGAGGTGAGGTCACTTCACCTGGCCTGGTAGTTTCAGGAAAGATGTAAAAATGATGAAGGAACAGCTAGACCAAGTTTGGCGGCGCTGCGCGCCGCCGTTTTTTGGTCATTTCGGAAAAACCCGAGGGGGGTCTAAAAAGACCCCCCACCCGGGCGAAGGTTAATTTCAGGACTTTTGTGGAATAACATGTATTTGTATTGCACTGCAATTACATCTAACAAGTAAATGCCTGCATGTTAAATCCCATCTACCGCTCTTATACGCACGCACATGCCACGCTGTCTTTACTGGTAGTTTATGTACCCCTCTCATCCCAATTTAACAAGGGGAGACTGCAACGCCGGGGGCCAATCGCGCCTGAAGCATGAAATCTTTAACCGTTTTGAGGCGATCTTTCCCGTTGTCGTAGATGCATGGAATGTGGCTCATTGGAATCAGAATTGAATATATAAAGGGAATTGAATATATAAAAAAATGTTTTTTTAACGACCCTAGTGCTGCATAGTTCAGCTGAGGTATGTATTTACCTTCGATCAGCTCGGGGGCCCATAATTTTCCTGACACATAGCAGTAATGGGAAGCCGTGGCGCCACCCCTGGTCTCTAGCACCCGTCTACAAGGAAGATGGAAAGAGACGGATAGGCCAAATTATGCCAGCCGATCACACAAATACCGCGAATTCAATTATCATTACTTATAGGCCAAATAATATTTTGTGAGAGCAGAAGGTGTAGGAACCGGGCTGACCCTCCCCCCAGGTTCTCTCGATTTCCAGCTCAGGGGGTCCTGACCCCCAACCCCCCGGGATCCCCACCCATGCTCTCACAGGACATTTTTTGCATTATCGTCCTCCTTTCCCAGTGAATATTGCTCCATGTTAATTTACAGAAACATATGTCAGACACTCTATCGATCTTCCAACATATTTATCAAATAGCATATTTCAGGGACCATTCCCTCCCTTTCCTAAATGGGAATACTTCCCACAAACGTCCGTAAAATAGGCAATGTACTACACAGCATTCAGCCCTATTGAAAATTTGTGCTGGAAAGAAATGACAACCTCAGCATCGGGGCGCATGATATCGGCGACTGCAACGCCGTTACTGCCCATAACACCACTGGAGAAGCCGAAAACATGCAATTCTGAAGCGAATATAGGCAGCCTTATTTCTGAGCAAACTCGGGGGAAATTGTTGTCAATCGACTAGAAATAAGCCAAATCATGGAAAAAATGTTGACTTAACGAATTCTGAAAACTTTTTGAAATTTGAAATGGGCTAATGTCCAGGCTTGGAATCGGTTCCCCTGAGACGCTCCGGCGCTCAGTAATTTACCCGACGTAGGTCGGCTGGCAACTGACTGGTGAGAGGGTGATCTGAGCGGGGCGGCCGTCCCTGTACTTTATGGGACGTTAAACTTTGACTTCTAAATTAGCCCTTCATTGTGATAGCTGCTCGTTCGGATGGTGGGATCGAGGTCTCCGTTACAAGTCCCTTGATGACTGGAGTGAGACTCCGACTCCAACAGCCGTACTGGAAACAACTTCGACACCATTTATTTTTAAGAAATTTTCTCACAATGCAAAGATTCTGTGAATAGAACGTGACATTTCCCTGTGACATAATCTCTGTCGAGTTGTATGCGTCATGACGAAGCTGTCATGACATAACCGAACCTTGCCTAACTTTGTCCCTTTGCAACCTAACTTTTGCTTTCTGAACGCTTAGCACAGATATCGGTGCAGGAGTACGGGACAGCCCTAGAAGCATGGGAGCAAAATGCGAACGGGGCAGATGTTCCAGAGGAGAACACGAAGAGTAGTCAAAAACACTGGGATGGAATCCTTTCCGAGCCAACATTCCTAAAACTTCTCTGTGCAAACCAGTTTACCCGAGCCCGCCTCTTCAGCGCCCGCACCTCTGAAAGCGGGGCCTGGCTGCGCGCTATCCCCTCATCCAGCCTCGGCATGCTCCTTGACGATGCCACACTGAGAATTGCCGTAGCGCTACGCGTTGGTGCAGATGTGTGCATCCCTCACCAATGTCGTTGCGGCTCTACGGCTGACACCAAAGGCTACCATGCCCTCACATGTCGTGCCCTACCACTCCTCAGTGCAGGCCGCCTTCCCCGTCATGCAGCCCTCAATGACATCGTAAGACGATCCCTACAGACTGCAGGCCTTCCATCCATCCTGGAACCTCCTGGCCTGGATCGCGGGGATGGTAAAAGGCCAGACGGTATGACGGTGTTCCCATTCTCCCGGGGGAAGAGCCTGGTGTGGGATGCAACTTGTGTTAACACGTACGCCGCAACAAATATCGGGCAAGCAGCATCATCAGCAGGAGCCGTGGCAGAAGAAGCCGAAGAGAGGAAAAGGAAAAAATATGCGGATCTAATGCAACGATTCCAGTTTCATCCAGCTGCATTTGAAACTGGTGGAGCCTGCGGCCTAACCACCAAGGCCTTCATCCGTGAGCTAGGTTCTCGCCTTGCAGTTGTCTCTGGTGACCGCCGCGAAACTGAATGGCTGCTCCAATGGTTTTCTTTGGCCAATACTCGCGGGAACGCTGCCTCAATTATTCTCGCACCGCATGCCACTACATTTCCAGGAAAACCAGAGCTCACCAGGCCAGTGCAGGTTCAGGAGAACCAAACGAAGGGTGCACCGAACACGCAGATGCCAACCTGCTCAGGCGTTTCTTGTGCATCTCGCGAAACAACAAACATTGGTCTTTTCACAGCAGTTCCAGGAGAGCCAACAGAAACCAAGTGGCCACTGCAAGAAACACCTGACACCCCCGCGAGCCGACTAGAAAAATACCGTCTAGTATTCAAGGAAATGGCTGACAGGTCCCCCGGAACGGAAACCGAGCACGCGACGGAACAACTTCCGGAGGAAGCAGGCCATAGTCGGGACCCGATGGCGGATCCAGTATTGGCTAGGTACCTCAAGCGGGTAAAGGGGCAACAAAACACTTTCGTTGGTCTCCCCGCATATACGGCGACTCCCAGAACAGCGGCAAGGAGTGCGGGTCGCCGCCGGTGCCGGCGGTGACGCCATGCACCACATCCCGCCGCTGCAGCCCTCGGTCCGCGCTGGAAGCGTGATACACGCACCGATGCCGATGAAAGCGGAAAAGGCCAGCTTGAAAATGGCTATATCTATATATGACCATGTTCTTCATAATCCTTAGTATGTATATTTTATAATGCCTACAGTCTCGGAAATATGGTAAACAGCATGCAAATACACGTGATTAGGGTCGTATGCGTTGCGGCTAAAAATATGCAATTATAAACAGTAGCAAACGAAAAAATTGGAACAAAAAAGTTTGTTTCAAAATCGTATTCGATACAAGCCATCCAAAAATAGTTCGTCTTAACATCTGATAAGCACATTATGTCATTAATTTTTTTCCACGCACACTTCAGCCCTGAACACTTCGAACATAATGCTCGTCAGAGGGCGACATAGGATACTCAGCAGCTGTTGTCATGTCTAGCGGAACGATGCAATGCAATTTTTTAGTGCGTTTTACCAGCCTGGTACCACGGAAACACTTTTCCAGTTTCTTGGCCACCGTGGCTATAGCAGCAATCGTCACAAAAAAGCTTAATAAAAGGCAAAAAGGCCCCGAGGCTCATTTTGCAGTAAGCAAAAATTATGTAGGACATGAAATGTATTGATTCACTGGTACTGTAAGACCCACACGGTACACGGCACACTTCACAGAGTCACCGATACCATCACACGCTTTTTTCCGTGTGAAGTGGTGAAAAGGTACCACTGGCGCTCAATGTCATAATGCGGTTGATGGTGACTGATATTCGAGAAGTTGTACCGGTTTTTAAACTGTCAGGCGCAACCATCTAGAAATTAATATAGTTTTGGATGGCCGGATGAGACAACATGGGCATTCCGGGACAAATCGACCAAGGATTAACACCCTAAAACTCAGAATTTGATGACGATTTGTCACAGGGAGCCGATTAACGATGTGATATTTTTAGCTTTGATTGTCCAGTGATTTTTAATTATGACGTCAATAAATTTTTGAACACACTGAAAAACTTACTTTTTCAATAGCAATATCCTCGAGAATAACTATGACAATTGTATACAATTAAAGATCCCTGGAATCGTTGAGACCTAACTAAAAATATAGGGTGTCTAAATTTAATTTTTTCTAAAAACAATACAATTGCATCGGTGATTTAGGGGCGGGTCAATTGATTTGATAATTATGGCATTTAAGACTGATATATTTTTCCTTGGAAAATTAAACCTAGGGTGTTTAAATTCCGTTGTGAAAGTATTTTTTACAGTTTTATTCCAAAATTTTTCATGACATTTCGAAGTTAGTGATGCAAGCGCAATGTGCCTAAGCACTGTATCATATCCGTCCTTGCAGACCTCAATGGGCCTGTTATGGGAGTTAAATTTAGAGAGATGACCCTCAAGAAATACAATAACCCATAATAAATCTTTTCATGAATACAAAACTGGTGCTCCAGAAATGCAACTACCTAGTACCTACTGTTTACCTTTAGGATGGTAAACAGTAGGAACTAAATTCCCTTTATTCCTCGTGTGAAAACGGCTAATATAACTCTGTCTTTCAGCCTTCGTGTGTTTTAACATGTGTCCCACTATGGGGAGCACGAAATTCCTCCTGTTGATTTTTCTTCAAATAACGCATAAGCGAAGAAACGCAGGACAACATAACTATCAGTACATTATTCCCCAATGGTTTTATAAATCTGACCACATTTTTTTAGGTCAGGTCATGTCAGGTCAAGGAATTATCCAAGGTCAAGCGACCCAACCTCAAAACGCAAAATCACGAGTTTGAAGCGGCACCAAAAGAACATCTGGCAACGGATCAGTTCCAAACTATCATAAGGTGATGGATCATTGGGTTCGTCTAAAAATCTTTAATCATATAATTTTCAAATTTTTGACCTAAGACGAGGTTATTTTTTTGTTCAGCCCACTATTAGTCTATAGTGAAGATATAAAGGGCTGACTTGCAGCAAATATTTGATGGATCAAATTGAAAGCTTTTAGAAAATTTATTCTTACCACTATTTTTACAATTAATTTGAGCTTTCGAGCATCTGACATTTCAAAGGTGATGTGAAGTCACATGAGCATAGAGTGATAACTTTGCTATTAGTTTTGTTGAGATAGAGCTCCCATTCTGCTTTCATTGTGCTTATCTTGTCACGGGGAGTCTATTGATATGCAACATGACTATAACAGGTCACAATGTGACCCTGATCTAGCTTGCTTTAGATTTCCAAGAAATTAAATAGGGCGGCCGAGGAGGGGGAGGTGAAATACGCCCCCTCAGTGGAGCACTTATTAGTCACGGGCGGATACAGGCTCATTATTGAGGGAAGGCACATCGGCCAGGTTTGCACAGGTAGTGCCAAAACGCAGTGCAGTGTCATCGGGGACTTGATCAGAGGGCAATTGCTTCCCTGTTTTTCTTTTCGCTCTCAATTCGCCCATGATACCCTCGATGCCAGAAAAAATGTTGAATTGGCAAGTAACTCTCAACGAAAAAGCCATTGTGCATGGTGCTTTATGTTTGGACAACAGAAATGCATACATGTAATTGACATAGGGTGCCCAGTTCAAAATGCTGCTTTGAATCCGTAATGAGGCAAATAACTTACTTGCACCCTTCCTCACAACGATGTTTTTGCACGGCAGCCAAAATATACCACGATTATATATAACCGTAAAATAAATAAATGTCACACACCACGCTATGCCAGATAGGAGCCAGACGTTTAGCTCTTTCCCCCATTCAGCAAACATTGCTGTGCAATGACTGAAACCCAGCCTTATCTTGCAAAAAATAGTCCAGAGCAGTTTGGATTTGTTGGTATATAACATGAGCATGGGACTAATATTAGTGATCTCATTCTATGCAATGTTAAAGAAGTCATTTGTAATGCAAGAATTCCATCACTTATATTCATTACACCAACACAGAATGACATCCTGGCAAAGATGTCATAGCATTAAGCTCATCAATCAAGGTCATGAACAGCCTCAGTGTGCACTATTTCTGTACCCACCGTGGGAATAGACCAATCGACCCCTGTATCCGGATGTCTAGTGCTATTTTGCCACTTGGTCTTAGTCCTCTAGAAGGGTGAATTTGAGCTCAGTTCGTACCAGACAGTAAGCGAAGAATTCTACAGGAACAGCGTTGACGAAGTTTGGATATGGATTACAATATTTGGATTGGATATCTCTTTTTTGCCATAAATATTTGAAATGGAGCGGAAAGGATTTTGAGGAGTCTAATTAAATTTTTCATTTGAATACAATTCATAGTAATTCATTTTTTTACAGTGCACGGAGAGAAAAAGTAACTCCAGATAGGTAATTTGAGAACGTGCCTAAAACGCCAACCCTTTCTGGAGTGAACGGGGGGTGTAAGGCCATGGAGGCAATCGTCATTTTATGCTTGTCCTAGCGTCAAGAATTATTTGACGCGAGATATAAGTGTATTCTGATTCCTGCTCAGAACATCATTACCCCTAAGTGTTATAGTGTTCTATTGTGACGATTATTGTACGCGTCCTTGGAGTCATTAAAGAAATTGTAAAGAATGTCATTAAAGAAAAAGTAAATGCCTACCGGCTGTGTTAGTTTGACTCATTATTATTTGCACACAGAGTATGTTTATTTTTACTTTCCTTTGCTGTGGGGCTGAATTTTGCATCGGGGGATCAAATAGCACGGGGATATTGAACTCAACGTAAAGAGTAAAACTACTCCCTTGAGAAAGAGTAGTACGGTGAAATTCTACTCTGGTTTTTTTAAATGCTAAGCAAAGTCCCAACCGAGAATCGCATGTACTTCATTGGGATGAAAATGAATTTACAGGACAATTTCTGAACTAGCCAATGTGTAATCTTCTGCGTTCAGGCAATGTTCATGGTGTTTTAGGATGGATCTGAATTATACATCCACCAACGCCGTATGCCATTTTATGATCAGGCTATTGATAATTGTATCAATGCAAAATATCTGGGGTGTTTCTCCCTAAATTACCAATTCCACCTTTTCCTGTTCCAAGAGAATAATCTGGCTTAAGAACATGTATTTCACAAAAATTGCTGCTTCAACGGTCTTGTCACTCAGCATTTCCTTGGAACTCAAGTGTGGCTAAATCACACAAAATCCCTTATTGCATCTAGACTGATGTCCTGGACATCAAAACACAGCGTTCAACGGCTAAGATTAACCAAAATTACTGGAGATGACACTGACAAATCCCTAAGCCGAGTGGCTAAGAAGATAATAACATTCGATGCGAAATACTGGCAACGTTGAATATCACCAGCGCATCCCAGCCTGGGTTGCTTAGCGATGAGGTGAAACAAAATATCATATCATATCAGTAATCATCTATTCATCAACGATATTTGAGATCATTGTGGTACTTGGCCAATATCACTTCCTACCCCAACGGACTTAGTAAAAACCATTTGAAGTGAAATAGCGAGAACATTGAACAAGAACAACTAATCCCAGCCTGGGCTGCCTAACAATAGGGTGACAAAGGTGTCCAAAATGCTTTCCAACACTTGTTCAAAGCTTACTTATGTCCAACAAGTATCATATGCAGCTTACGGCAGTGTTCTCCCTCGGCCACCTGAAGCCCGAAGACGTACTTGCGCAGCTCCGTGGTCGTCGACTTCCACCAGCTTTTCCTGGCCGGCATAGTGGTCCTGGTGCTGACTCAGTGAGTGTAACCCAGACTGGTGCTCTGTGACCAGAAGCGCTTCTTCTCCACAGAGGACCAAGAGCTGATTGACCTTTCGTCCTGTGTGCATCCCGTGCCTCACGAAACTCTCTGCAAGGTTTCTTCCATGCTGTCACTGAGGCGTTTCTTCAGGTCGCCGTCGTTCTCTCCCATTATAAGGCTCAAGTCCAACCAGAGGACTTTTTCGGTAAACCATTGTGGGTACAGCGCCCTTAGGGTCCTCAGACTGCGGCAACTTTTTCCAAACAACAGGTGACGTCTGAGACTGAACGACTTCCGCAGGGTCGTTTCAATGTCTTGCCCTGACTGGAGCCCTTTCATCTCCGAACACAGCTGTGCTGCCATCATATTTTTTCCAGAATGGTCTTTTTCAGGGTGGGTAAGAACCCCTCAAAACCCTCTGTTCGCTTCGGCAACCCTCCTCGTCCTCTCTCCTTGTATTGCTCCTCCATGGTATCAGTCTTGTCTCGGTGTCTGCGGTTCTTAAACTTGTTCTTCACTTGAGTTCTTAGCTTCTTCTTGGATTTTAAAATGTCCTCAGGACTTCTGGCATCGTCTAGAAGCTTGGGAACCCGAGTAAGAAGAGCTTCCGTTATCAGCGTGTAGCCTTCGTCCTCTGGGTAGAATGATCTCTCAGAGTAGAAGGCGTACGCGGAGTTAACGAGCGTCCTGCGGTAGCCATCTGTCTGTTTGTACTCTGGTACATCTACACCTCTCCTGAGAGGTAGTGGGAGCGCTTGGATGTCGAATGAACCCACTCTCCTGGTCCCCAGCCTCGGATCTGTTCCACAGTTGGGATCCCTCGTCGGTTGGGCGATCTCAGTATACTCAGGGTTCCCCGGCTGGGAGATCAGCTCTGGTTGAATGGACCCCGCGGGGAGGACAGCTAGCTGGGGTGCCACTCCCGGCTGTGAGTACCCCGACTGGGGGTACTCACCGTAGGCTGCGGGGACTGTGAGTACCCTGCCGATTGAAGGTACATCGGGTTGACGTTCACTGTCTGTTGAGGGTACGTCGCCGGCGCGCAACCGTCCCTTGGAGATAAAATCACAGTTTTGTTCGAATCATTCAGACTTGTGACAGTCATAACGTCAGTCGAGATACATGAATGCTCGGAGAGTGCCTCTTCTATCGGGGTCATGGCATTTGGCCTAACTGAGGTCTCCGGTACAAGTATCTTGGTTCCTGATGGAACGCTGCACTCGTCGTCGTGTTCTACGTCGATGTAGTGGTTTAGCTCGCTGTCAAAATAGCTGACTTAGAACTGTTTTCCGCGCAGGTCCGGGATACGCTCAGCAATCTCCGCCCACAGTGACTTTCCGCTTTCAACCCGTAGTTTCCTACAGGAGTTTCCGTAGCAGAGGGCAAAAACCCGCCCTTCACCTTTCCCAAAAGACATCAAAGCAGTCTGCAAAACAACAAAAGCAGGTGTTGCGATCGTCTTACATAACTATAACACTTGTCACCGTTTGAAAACACTTGCAGTGAATTTTAATGTATGCGGAGGTCAAGCAAAACATATTATATTAATGGTTCAATACAAATATGGTTTGACCAAGAAAAATAATTGTATTTGGGGAATATTTAAAATATAAAGATTGAACATGGCTGGAGCACATTATCTTCACAACTAAACGCAGGTACGCCATGCTGCATGGGGAGAGAGAGAGAGAGAGCGAGAGAGGGAGAGAGAGAGAGCGAGAGAGCGAGAGAGCGAGAGAGCAAGAGAGAGAGAGACCAGGAACCAGTTTGCCCCCCACACAACTTAAAAAAGTTCCTGCACCTATGCTGTCAGGCGTCATTTGACGTTCGGCTACCCATTAAAGGACGCAGGGGCGTTGCCACACGGACCTTGGTCTGGTGATGACCTGGGACGGGGTGGGGCATGACCGTCGGATAAGAACGGGCCAGACCCCCACTTTTCGCCCGAACTTCTCTGATATGAGCCCAATTAGGAGTAAACCGTAAAACGTTATGACCGGTCGGTCTGGAGGGCAACAGGGAGCTCAAATCGCAGTTTTTAGTCCTAGGATGGACAATTTTTTCAGCAGCAAGTTGAAGATTGGCAATAGAATTAAAGGGAGGTGCAGCAAGCACAGATGTTAGGCAAACTAGCACTACCTGTTTGTCCTCTATGTTGACGGATACTCTGAAGGGTATAGCAAACATATTTGCTACACAACATCATCACTGGTGGATCCAGGGGGCAATGGGATCGCGACTCCCAAAGTCTAAATCAGCATTTGTGCTCTCACCCCGCCCCGGCCCCCCGAAGTACCGGGCTTTAGCCATTTTCTTTAAAAACACTGTTTTTGCAATTTTTCGCCGATTCCGCCCAAAAGGCTGCTTAGCCCCCCCAAACTTTGCTTCTGGGTCCGCCAACGCACATTATAGATGGCTTAGGAACCGCCAACGCTGAGAGAAGTGTGGTTTAACGCGACCAGACTCATTTTACAAGGTTACGACAAGTTATTGTAATTATTTAACGTATGGCCACTGGTTCGCCCGGGCCACCCCTAATATCTGACAAGCAGTCACCAAAGCAATTTAGTATGTGTATGCAGTTTTGGATGGCTCACCTCCCTTTTCCAGGCGTTGCGCAGACGGTGTAAGTCACTGCCTAATAAAACACGTCCCCTTCTTCACCATTATCACGTACTTTAACGCCAAGAACACCGATTCCCTACGTACTGCCGCGTCGAGAAGTGAAGCGCAACTGAACTGGAAAAATAAAATGCACGCGCCAGCACTTCCGGAATCTTCTCATTCAAATACCCTTAAATGACCCCAGCACGTGGCGTCAGTTAATCCGTATTGCACGCTCTCCTGGCGTAGATTTAATCTCTCGGTTTATTTACGCTTTGGCATTGTCATTTTAAGCCACGTGTGTTTTCAGTTGATCATAGCATATTCTGACTCCACATAATCGTGTCTAAAAACGCAACGCACCGGAAGCGAATGGAGTCATTCTATTCAACGACTGGTGTCATTTTTAGCATTGGTGCTATCCAACGCCAAAACGAGCGTCGAGATACGCCAGATAGAATGAAAAGGAACAAAATTATACCTACAGAGTTATTTCATCACTTCTGAGTGCTCATTAAATTATGCAAGAGCGTACAAATATATCACATAGTTTCACTTGAGATCAGATTTCGGCGTCGTGGAATCGAATTGCTCGTTTCAACTTTGCGGTTCTGAAATATACAGATGACGGGGGGGGTGAAAATTTCTCTCCGTGAGGTTCGTTCTGCGTCGCCATAATGCGTATGGGTAGTGCCATATTTCGTCTGACTCGTGCACAACGCCATGGTGCGTACCGAGGGCCTTGCTACCGAAGATGCTCACGTGTCCCGGGCAAATGAAGATGGGGCCACAAGTATCTGTCCCGTTGTTTTCGTTGCCGGCCGGCTGAGATCCCTCGTCTCATATCTCCCCTGTTAGCAGTGGTTTCATTTACAGGCCCGGTGGTGGATGGTCAGCGGGTGAACTGATATCTACCACTGAAGCCTTTTTATAAATGCTGCTATACCAGTGTGTGGTGAGATAATTATTTTAGCTTTTGAGCACCATCATGCAGCATGCAACAGTTATTTTCCAGGCAAGAATCGTACCAACGCATCATCATCATCATTATCATAGTTGGGGTTTAAGGGCGCGTCGACTGCAGTGATCATATTGCGCCCATAACTTAGCATATTGCGCACAAAGGAAAGACATGTAGATATATAACGGGGCTTTTCGAGTCAGGTAGTAAGATAGGTCACTGTGTCTTGAAAGGTGCTGAACTTGTAGAGTGGCATGTATGAATCAAGGGTCAGAAGATACTGGTTCACGTTACATGTCT
This sequence comes from Lepas anatifera, assembly GCA_034440635.1. Lineage (NCBI taxonomy): Eukaryota > Metazoa > Arthropoda > Thecostraca > Lepadidae > Lepas > Lepas anatifera. The sequence goes on along the minus strand of JAOTON010001870.1, from coordinate 144,490 downwards.
ATGTCGGCGAGTAAATTACGTTGAAGTCAACACTTCTTAGAAACGATATTATGTCAGAGAGCTCCACGGTTCGATTTTGTCCCAAAAGAGAATGCAGTGATGGTGATGCTCCAAGATGCCGCAGTCTTTCCACCTCAAAATCCTGGCAGTCTGCAAAAACATGCTTAACACTAAGCGGCTCTCCGCATCGTGAACACCTTGGCGGATCGCCGCCACCCAAGCGGAAGGAGTGTGTGGCGTGGGTGTGGCCGACCCGCAGGCGGGAGAGGATAACCTCCTCTCTTCTGCAGCCCACACTGCTGGATTTCCACACCCCTAGCTTTGGTTTAAGGCCTCTAAGCTTGACTCCTTTGGGATCACTATCCCACCTGTTCTGCCAGACACGAATAGCATAGTCTTTGGTTAGACCATATAGGGCAAAGAACGGAACACGGAGGCCTGGGAGAGAAGCACGTTCACCCGCGGTCTTTGCAAGCCTGTCTGCCTGTTCGTTCCCGCCTATACCGCAATGGCTTGGCACCCAAACAATCTCCACAGTTTTTCCTTTCTGCCCTAGGTTGTGCAATTTCTGTCTTATGAGGGTCAGGAGATAAGAAGATGATGTACTGTGGAAGTAAAAGGACTCCAATGCCTGTAGAGAGGACAGTGAGTCCGTGAAGACCACGAACTTTCTCGCCCTTCGTTTGGATATCTCATCCAGGCAACGAAAGATGGCATACAGTTCCGAGGTAAAAACAGATGCTTCCTGGGGTAGGCTAAAACATTTTTCAGTGCGGCCACAAACAAACGCACATCCCGTACCACTGTCACATTTTGCACCGTCCGTGTAGAAGGGAATATGACTTTCAAACATTTCCGAGCAGAGTTCCATGAAAAGCTGGCGCATTGCTTCAGGAGACGAGTCTCTACAACGCTCGAGCAAGTCTGTGTTTGTGTTAGCTTTCGAGATCAGCCATGGATTGATAGCAGGCAGGTCGTATGGTTCAACAAGGTCTGTGCTAATACAAGCCTCCGCTAATAGGGCGCGAACTCTGACTCCCGGGTGGCGAGCCGCAGCACGCGACCCAGTTTCAACTAGACGGAGGTGGGTGTCCCCGAAGAATGTCTGATATGTAGGATGTGTTGTATGTTGTTTAAGTTTCACGGCATATCGCATGGACAATATCTTCCGACGAAGATCTAGAGGCATCTCGTTTATGTCTACGAGCATACTGCTAACTGGTGAGGTCCTATAAGCTCCGATAATAATTCTGATTGCGTGGTGATGAACAGTGTCCAGCATACGCTTCGCTGTTTCAGACGCCGAGTCATATGCAACGCAGCCGTACTCGATGTTTGACCTGATGAGGGACCTGTATATCATCAGAAGAGTTGCACGGTCGGGTCCGAACTTCATTTTCGTCAAGATTTTAAGAATATTCAGTGACTTGAAACACCTCTCTCTTAGGTCCTGAAAGTGACGGACATAGCTCATACGGCGGTCGAGAACGACCCCAAGGAACCTAACGCTATCTGATACTTCCACACGCTGGCCATAGAGAATAAGAACTGGATCGTCACATGGACGCCTGCGGTTACAGAAGTGCATACATTTAGTTTTGGGCAACGAAAACCTTAGCCCGTTCTCGACACTCCAGCGCTCTAGGCGGTGGAGCGCAAGCTGTAGTTGCCTAGCAGTGGCACTTGTAGTAGAGGCTGTTGTCCAAATAGTGAAATCATCTACAAATAAGAAACATTTTATGGTTGTAGGAGGAACGTCTACAATGTCATTTATCATAATAGCAAACAGGGCTACTGATAAAACGCTGCCCTACGGGATTCCATTGCTCTGTGTGTATTTATCGGATAAAGAAGAATTTACACGGAACCTGAAGTACCGTTCTTTTAGAAAGTTCAGCAAAAACCAGCCTAAGTGACCTCTAATACCCATGGCGTGCAGTTTACTTAGTATTTTGTATATCCAAGTTGTATCGTATGCGCGTTCCACGTCGAAAAAGATTGCAACAGTGTGTTGACGAGATGCCTTGCCTTCTCGAATCGCCGCATCCAACAGAACAAGGTGATCTAGGGTACTTCGCCCCTGTCGAAATCCACATTGCTGATTACATAGAAGCTCATTACTTTCAAGGTACCACATTAGCCGAACATTAATCATTTTTTTCCATCAGCTTACAAAGACAAGACGTGAGGGAAACCGGGCGATAGTCATCGGGAGAAGACCCGGACTTTCCCGGCTTCAAAATCGGAATAATAATGGCGTCACACCACTGTTCCGGGAAGTCGCTCTTAAGCCAAAGGAGATTAAATATACTAAGGGGAGATATAAGTGAAATATCAGGCAGATGAGTCAACATTTCATTTGTAATGCGGTCGAAACCCGGAGAAACTTGTTTTGTGCTCTTTATCGCCACCTTCGACTCTCGCCATGAAAATGCTGCGTTATATGAGGCCGAGTTATCGCCTCCAAAGTCGATGCCCTTTCGCTCTTCCACGGTGCGGAAGAGTGTGTTGTCGACATCTATATTTGTATTTCCACATCGATCGTGGAATGCAGCGGCAAAGTGTTCCGTTACCTCCCTGGGATCGGTTACTTTGTGTCCATTGATTTCGAGAACAGGTGAGGTATTTTTGCGTTTTCCTTGTATGCTCTGAATGCGTGACCACACTTGTGTTGTGGGTGTATAACGGTTAACTGTACTCACGTACGACATCCACCATCTCCTTTTCTCATTTAGAACTACGCGGCGTGCAGCTGCTCTTGCACGCTTAAAAGAAATCAGGTTATGTCTTGTAGAATGCTTGCTAAAAGCTCTAAGAGCCCGCTTTCTTCTTAGAATCGCAGCCCTGTAACTGGCACTCCACCACGGCAGGGGCGTGCGCTTTGGTTTCCTGAAGTCATGGGGATAAAACTTCTCGCAGCGGAGAGAATCATTTCGTTAAAATTGCGTATAGCCTGAGTTGCGGAGGCCTCCAGCGAGCCAGGGTTAACCGAGCCACACGCGGCCTCGAATCCCGCCCAGTCCGCACGGCGGTGGTTCCATCTGGGGGCTAATGTTTTCGGCGCGACCGGAGGGACTGTTCCAATGAGAATTGGGAAGTGGTCGCTGCCATAGGTGTCAACCAATGTATTCCACTGAAACCAAGAGAAAAGGGAAGATGAGCAAATGGAAAGATCAATAGCAGACACCACGCCAGAGGGAAGGGTGATGTGTGTGGGACGACCTGTGTTAAGAAGGCATGGGTATTATTGTGAATGAAACGTTCGATTGTGCGGCCACGGGCACCCATGCGACTTGCCGGTTCACCCAACGCGGGATTATGTGCGTTGAAATCTCCAAGCACCATAAATGGTGTGGGAAGCTGGTCGATTAAGTTGTTTAATGAAGATACATCGATGTCACCACCGGGTGGTATATAGATTGAGCATACAGACATCTTAATAAATCCGAAGTCGACCCTATCGGCCACTGCCTGTAGAACTGTGGTTAAACGGATTTGGTAACACGGGAGTGACTGGTGTACTGCCACCATCACCCCTCCATGCGCAATGGTACTACTGAAGATGTCCTTTCGAAAGCTTTGATAAGTCTGGATATTAAGCCTAGTCCCTGGCGCGAGTTTTGTCTCTTGAAGGCACAGGACGGAAGGCATGTGCTCAGATAGTATGCTCTGCAAGTCAATGAAATTGGCACGCAGGCCTCGGCAGTTCCATTGTAGAATGTGTGAGGCTATGTTAAAAAGGGCAGGCTATAAAAAGTGTTTAAGATACACAAACGGGCAGACTACTTCCAGGGCCTAGAGCCACCTGTTGGGGGCTTGTTTGGCCCGCCTTCTCGAGGCCCAAAACTTGGCTCGCGATCCGTTGAGCTAGATCGGGCACGGGAAGCCGCTGTTCCCTTGTCTTGGGGGGACGAGGCAGGTCGCTTCGTTCCCCCACGCGACGGTGCAGGAGTTTCAAAAGCGGCACGCAGGTTCTGGATCTGCGTACCAGCTGTCTGTAGGGGGGCCTTAGCCCCTCGTCCCGCCGAAGGCGGGCCTTTGTTGGGTGCCTCCACCGGAGGGTGAGGGCGACGTCGGGCAGCAGGAGAGCGTCTACCGCCGCGCCCAACCAGAGACCACCCCCAGGCTCATCCGGGGGAACAAAGTCCAAATCGGGGACCCGATCCGGACCCACACCCCCAGTCACAGCAGGGGGCGGCCGGGCGGGAGCAGGGCTCGGCCCCACTCCGCCAGCCGAGGACACAGGACGTGCCCTCCAACAGCCCCCTCCAACAGCCCCCTCCAACAGCCCCTCCAACAGCAAGCGGATGTGACGGATGTGACGTCACACCTCGTAGCATATAACATGGGAAAATTGACTTATTAGATGTCCAAAATTTTGAACAAAGAGGCCCAGAATAAAAATAAAATGCTTATTCATTGCATTAGGGATAAACTTGATAACCGTGTATTCTAAAAAATTCGTAAGTGGGAAGTGCCATTAGCAGCAGTTTAACACACGGCTCAATGGTGAAGGTATTTCTCCACGCCCGTGTGACGTCATTCGGGCGTGGAGGAATCCCTCTTGAACGTACCTTTAACCTTCGCCCGGGTGGGGGGTCTTTTTAGACCCCCCTCGGGTTTGTCCGAAGTGACCAAAAAACGGCGGCGCGCAGCGCCGCCTAACTTGGTCTAGCTGTTCCTTCATTATTTTTACATCTTTCCTGAAAATTTTGGCTCAAGGTCATATCAGGTCAGGTCACCAGGCCAGGTGAAGTGACCTCACCTCAAAAAATACTTAGGGCCGCATAACTAAAAGAAGGGTCAATCGATCAAGTTGAAACTCATACCACATATTGGGCCCACCAGGAGCTACAACATTTGTTCCGGGATTTTTTATATTGGTGACCTAAGGTCATGTGCAGAGCATGACCTCCCCATGGTCAATACATGGGGAAAATCACGAAATGAGCTTTTCTCAGTAAGTATGGATGGAATCAACTTCAAACATCAGTTGCGACTTGCTCTTGGCCCATTTCTGGGGCTGATGCCAAAATTTTTGACTTGTGACCTTTAAAAGGTCACCTTAGGTCAAATAAGCATTTTTTGGTGTTTTTCTCTATAAATTTTGAATGAAATAAGATAGAGCTTTTATTTTGTCACCAAAGTGTTTGTATAGTCACTGGAAGTCAAATGATATACATCATGACTATACCAGGTCAAGTTGGGTCAGACCGTTGACCTGGGTCAGGTCAAATTCTTCGATTTGACCTGGCATAGCAATATCATATATCATTCGATTCATATTGACAAGAGGATTGCAATGGTGCATAAACTATGGCTGTATCTTGTTTTCTTTGGAAGCTATTAGCGAAAAAGTAAACGCCCTTATGCATGGGTGCCTATGGACATTCCCAAGAATATGCCCAATATTCAGTGACCTGTAGCTCCCTAGGCTTTGACCTGACACGGAAATGAATGCCACTGTAATGAAAGCGCATCTCAAGAGCCTTCGAATGGTGTTAGAAAAATGTTTCTAGCTATCATAGTTTCAGAGATATATGAGGTTTTCTTGGTACACCTCATATTAGCGATTTGACTTATTTTGACCTCTGGTGACCTTGATATTGACCTGACAAGAAAAATGACTGAAGTATTTCCGATATCATTTCCAAAGAGCTTTCGATTGCCGTTTTACGCTTTTTCTAGCTCTCTTAGTTTTTTAGATCGTGGGGGGTCTTTTTTAGCCCCCCACCAGGGCGAAGGTGGCTCGTACCCGCCACCGGGGCAAGGGTTAAGTAAAGGTATCTTGATTAAGCCTAGTCCCTGGCGCCAGTTTTGTCTCTTGAAGGCACAGGACGGAAGGCATGTGCTCAGATAGTATGCTCTGCAAGTCAATGAAATTGGCACGCAGGCCTCGGCAGTTCCATTGTAAAATGTGTGAGGCTATGTTAAAAAGGGCAGGCTATAAAAAGTTTTTAAGATACACAAACGGGCAGACTACTTCCAGGGTCTAGAGCCACCTGCTAGGGGCTTGTTTGGCCCGCCCTCTCGAGGCCCAAAACTTGGCTCGCGATCCGTTGAGCTGGATCGGGCACGGGAAGCCGCTGTTCCCTTGTCTTGTGGGATGAGGCAGGTCGCTTCGTTCCCCCACGCAACGGTGCAGGAGTTTCAAAAGCGGCACGCAAGTTCTGGATCTGCGTACCAGTTGTCTTTAGGGGGTTTAGCCCCTCGCCCCGCCGAAGGCGGGCCTTTGTTGGGTGCCTCCACCGGAGGGCAGGGTGGCACGGTCACGTGACTTCAAAACAATTTCATGCCAGCTGATGATTGAACCTCCTATTCCGGAGATACTCAAATGGACAAGTAAAGAGCGTAAACGTCAAGTAAATGATTCAGTTCGATGTAATTTTAGCAATGCCACCAGTGGAAACTATTCTGGTGCACTGAATTTTCACCACCGCTTGATTAAAAATTGGAAAGGTAATAGAAAAGTAGTATTTGCATAGAAATAACATGCGAAACGGTGGAAAAAATATATACTCCAACGGTTTTCTACCATACTAAGCGACGGCGGAACGTCCAAATTTATGGGGGGCGCCATGAGCTTTTCAACCTATAGGCGGATGCAGGGGGCAAGGGGGCACGTGCCGATCGACTTTCGGCGCCCTCTGAAATGGTCACGGCGCCCCCCCACTGAAAGGTCGATGACGCCCCCCCACTGAAATGTCGCTTCCCCCAGGATGCGAAAATCGGCGCCCACCGATAGAATTTTGCGCCCATTTGATAGGTTTTGCCGGTCAAAAATGGCGCCCCCTGGACCGGACGGCGCCCACCCGGGAAGGTGCCCCTCCCGATCGGCAATCCTGGATCCGCCCATGTTTGAACCCATTTCTTTCCAGTCAACGCCATTGGGTTACTGTTAAAATTCATGATTTAAAGGAGGGCACCGTGCCACGATGCACGATGCACCGTGCCCCCCCAGTTCCGCCGCCAGTGACCATACTCTCATCTTAAAATCGGGCAAAAGTAAAAAATATCCGGAGCAGCGACGGATCCAACTTCCAAGGGGAGGAGAGTGTATAGAAAATTACCCACCCCTCCCCACCCCCATTGGCAGACGCAGAGGGGCTTAGGCGGATTCAGGGGTGGGAAGCGACGGTTCAGGGGACGCCATTGGCATTCCAAAGCATTGCCGTGACCATTTTAGGGGGTGACGAGGGTCGATGGAAGCAACCGCCCCCCCCCTGGATCCGCGTACGGAGGGGGCAGGAGCCATGCCCCCAAATGGAAAAATTTTTACCGATCTTTTAATAATACTGTTTTCACTATTTCTCCTGCGTTGCCCCCCCCCAACGGCACTCGTGCGTCCGCCACTGCCCACCCCCACCTACACATATGAAGCCCGATCGTCGATGACGGGCGCCGCAAAATGTAACACTGCGGTGCAGAGGCAGGGGCGTCGCTGCGGAATTTTTACCGGTGGGGACGGACCATGACTGGGGACGACCAGAGGAGGGGAGGAGGGGCGCTGGGGCGCAAAATTTGGACCGAATGGGCTGTCTCTGAAAACGATACTGGCAATACACTTCACCAACAAATTTAGCAAGTTGGGTTGCAAAATTCCACGCAATTAACGAGGGCAAACGCAAGTAATAGGAGAATCCAAATAAAAACCTAGGACGAGTCACAAAGTTTTTGCGGGACCGTCCCCCTCTGATCCACGAGTAGGGGGACGCGTCTCCCTCATCCCCCCCCGCTTTCCACGTCCATGAGTACGTAGGCAGTCCAAATCTTGACGGAGGTTGAGAAGCCATGATCTCCTCAAATGGCTATATTCTAGCCGATTTACAAAACACCATGCTTGCGGAAATTTATCGCGGAACACCTTTCTCAAACGTGTTGCTCCTGTGCCTAAAAAATGGCTTTAGATATGGGCATAGACAATGGACGGATTCAGAGGGTGAGGGAGCACTTGTTGGCCGATCTTTACAAAGCTTCCTGAAATGCCCATCATACCACTATGAAAGCTCAATGGCGCTCCAATGGCGGAATGGCGAATCCAATGGCGGGGAGCCGGCGCGACATAAGAAAATATAAATATTTGGCAGTGCAAAATGACTCCACCGTAAACTTGCAATTATATTGGTAGGCCACTGTTCTACCATGCGTATAACTCAAAGTCACTTTGCCAGCCTAGATGACAGATCTAGAGGAGTTGGTTGCTAAGCAGGGCCAAATGACAAGAACAGTGAAGAGTTCCATTGTAGTTATCAAAAGAAGGTATTCAAAAGTTTTGCGAGCTAAGTCCCGTATGGCACCAATAGATGTTCTGTGGGACACAGTATTAATAAAAAGACTCATCTAATATAAAAAGGCATGGGATAAATGTTCACCCCGTTAGTACAACTTGTAGCATATTCAATATCTCATTGGTATTTATTTTGAACATTGCTTGCAAACACAGATACAAGAATCCCACATTGCTTGACAAATCCAGCTATCAATTGAACTCTGGCTATACGCCATCATATCAGAGGGAGCACTGGTAGCACCAGCGCCTGGATGACGGCTTTGCTGCACGCGAGCTTTGCCGGCGCTGCTGCTCGCCGCCGAAGGGTTTTGCAAGTCCAGGCTGCCTGAGCCGCGCGCTGCTGCTCGCGACCGAAGAGGTTTCGCATGTCCAGGTTACCTCAGTCGCGCTGGAAAAGAACACAATACAACACGATTACAATGGGTACCAAATGGGCGATAATTAATCTTGGTTCGTGCGCCCGAAAACCCAAATAACTAACAATGGGTACTAATGAGGTATCACAAATAATCAAATCATTTTGTTGAATAAGGATTTTGAAGCCTGTCTAAACAAATTAATGAAACGGCTATTAGTGCCCCACCAGCTGACGACGCTTGAATTTTTATGAAGCCAGGCATCAAATTCTTACCACCCCCGGCACGGTGCCCCCCCCAACATCCGCGATCCTGGATCCGCCTATGACGGGAATATCAGTGAAGTGCTGGTCTGCAGAATGTGGCAGGAAACTGTACAATATGCTTGGGGTAGCTCAAATTCTACCCCAATTCCAGGCAGAGGCCAGAATCCTCTTCACATTGAAACATAATTTTTTTCGTCAATTTTACCTGTTTTACTATCTTATTGACACCTTTATGACTTTTAACAAGGGTCAGCACTGTCCAAGCTGTCACACTCAGCTCCAATATTGTTGTACCTACCACAAAGAATGACAAAAGTTGCCCCAAACCAGTAATTCTGCCCAAAGGCTGCACCATTGAGATCTTGTGTAAATCTGCCAAATTCTACATGCTGAATCAAGAGGCAGTCAGTCAGTATTGATAAGAGGACACCATGCAATAAGGAAGCCAGTCGGCAAAGTTTGGCAGCATGCCAAAGAAGTTGCACCAGCTATAGCGAATATTGTACCACCTCTCACCTAAAATTTGAACCAAAATGGGCATAAAAACACACTGACCTCTACTTATTTCCAAACAATGTATTTGGTTGGTACTCCAACCACACAACTGGTACTATATCCCCAGCTGCCCTAGGGCATGAATGCCCTGAATTCTTGTTCAACTTAAAATAACAATATGGTATTTTATATTCTTTTCGTCCACTTTCTATATACTGCAACTTCTATGTGGCTTCGGTATTGGCAACCGCCACTCTCATTTATACGCTCTCAGTATTGGTAAATGCTGGTCACCATTTCATTTGTTCCAAAATTTGCTTTGCTTGGACCAGTCTTGGGGTACACTTTACACCAAAAACTGGTCAGAATTATCATACTTTGCGGACTGGCGAGGAAAGCCACCGGACTTCCACTGCCACATAGTCAAATTTGACGAGTTTAAAATCATTTTGGGGCATATTTCTTACCTAGTTGGCTGGCTCCTTTAGGACCCTGAAGAATAGCAGACCACAATCATTTTCTTTGGTCTTAGTACATCCAGGCATTGAGCATGAGCACACGTCTGTGCCTGATATGATCCATAGGCACCGGTGATCACAGCGGTTAGTATCACACCAAAGAAGTTGGCACTATAGGTAGGTAATTTAAAAATTTAACAGTTTTCCGTCCATACACAAATTCACACTCACAAACAGACAATCAATCCCAACGTCTCAAAGTTATTATCTCAAAATAAAACACACTGGTAGATATGAGAAGAACGGTATATGAACGTAGTTTGTAAACTGTCTCTTTCACGCCAATTTGTACGCCAAAAAGTCCCTATCTCTTCAACACACCGCCAGCTCCAAGGACAATACACACCGCCAGCTCGGGAACTGGCGGCAATCAGTTGACAATAAAACTTACTGAAAATTTTGTCTACAAAATAAGATAGATAAATATAATAAAATATTATATTTACCTGTAACTGCCTCAGTAGGCATATGTATTGATAGAAACTTTTTGGCTCAGCAGCCACCCTATACTTTTCCAGCAGTCAGCTATCCTGTGCCAGCTGTAAAAATTGCTGTCATTGGCCATGGCTGAGCGGCCCGCTCCGTTTTACCTTCACTCTATTGCCTTGCCGGAGGGTGAGGGCGACGTCGGGCAGCAGGAGAGCGTCTACCGCCGCGCCCAACCAGAGTCCACCCCCCAGGCTCATCCGGGGAACACAGTCCAAATCGGGGACCCGATCCGGACCCACACCCCCAGCCACAGCAGGGGGCGGCCGGGCGGGAGCAGGGCTCGGCCCCACTCCGCCAGCCGAGGACGCAGGACGTGCCGCCCCCGAGTTAGGAGTCAAGGCAGATCCCCGCCCACGCTCCCCGCCCCCAGAAGGTACCGGGGACGGAGATGCAGGGCCAGGAGCGGCATGCCACCCCCGCTCCCCGCGAGAAGGCACCGGAGGAGGTGCCACCAACGACTCGGATTCCGGGGCCGCGGACCGGCCAGAAATGACCAGTCCCATCCTTCCGGCCAGGCAGACGAGGTCCACCATGGTGAGGGACCGGATGACCTCCTCTCAGTGGAAATGGCAAATAGGGCCTGGTACGGACCCTTTCGTAGCCAACGTACACTGCATCCGGCAACTCATCTCTATCAAAAGTCAGAACAACTGAATCCGTTTCAAGCACATCAGGACCTTTCTTCATGTTCAGTCTCTTGGCCTCGACTACGCATGATTCCGATAAGCCATCGACAATCTCTTCCTCAGTGATACCTCGCAGCTCCGGGCACCGTATTACACCTTTTACGAAGTTCTTAGATCTATGTGGTTTTATTGAAACTTTGACCACCTTCTTTGACAGCACACCATTCTCTCTCTTCAAAAAAGTGATTTCATCTACCTTCATTGCGCGTTCCGCTTCCCCGGAGTGTCGAAACTCGACTTCCAAGACACCATCTCTGAGGCAGTCACATCTCAGCACACTGCCAAGGCGGTCAAAGGCCTGCCTTCTCTGGAATGGAGACAGAGTCCGAAGGGAGGTATCTATTCCCCGCACCATAAGGACACGGGGTTCAGAGGGCATAGGAGGTGCTGTAGGGCGAGCGGAGATGCCTTGAGATTCAGTCGCTGGTGTATTGGATTGGGCCATTAGCAAGTGCGGAAACACTGCAGTGGGCCCTGACGAAATTCACTACTCTTTCTTCAGGCACCTCAGCCAAACAGCACTAAAGTACCTGCTTTCGGCCATTAACAACATGTTTCTTAGCGACTCTTTCCCCAAATCGTGGCAAGAGAGTATTATCATTCCCCTTCCAAAACCTGGCAAAGAAAAAACAGACCCAAAAGGATATCGCCCAATTTCGCTCACTAGCTGTGCTAGCAAGCTTGTCGAGCGCATGGTAAACGTTAGACTTCACGAGATCCTCGAAAAGAAACTTGATGTTATGCAATCAGGCTTCCGGAACTGGTCAGTGACATCCAGAATGGCTTCTACAAAAAGCAAGTAACAATAGCTACATTCCTAGATATTAAATCGGCGTTTGATCGCGTACAAAAAGACGCCCTCTTGTATAAATTAAGCAAGCTAGGAGTTCGCCGCCACCTTGCAAAATTTATTGAAAACTTCCTCAAGGACCGAAATTTCAAAGTCCGTTGTGGCACCACATACTCCTACCTGGCAACCCAAGACCAAGGCACACCCCAGGGTAGCGTTCTGTCCCCCACTCTCTTTCTAGTAATGATCAATGATCTCTTCGCCAAAAAGCTACCGCCTGGAATAAATTACTCCCTTTTTGCGGACGATGTCGCTATTTGGAAATCCACTGCAATAGATACCAGGCGGTATAATGAGCCAGAATTTTAACATGCAACTACGCAGTTGCAGGATAGCTTAAACGACATCGATAAATGGTGCAGTTTAATGGGTCTATCACTCTCGGCGGAAAAATCATTAGTCGTTGTCTTTGCCAGAGCGCATTCCAGACACGAACCTCCACGGCTCCAAATCTCGGGTAAACCTATTGAATGCACCAATAGCTTCAAATTCTTGGGCGTCACCCTAGATTCCCGATTGAGTTTCAATGAGCGTATCACCAAAGTCGTCTCTAGCTGTCAAGAGCGAGTCAACATTCTCCGCATGCTCGGCGGCACAGAGTATGGCGGGGATCGAAAGACCCTGCTTATGCTCTACAAGTCCCTGATTCGGTCCATTCTCGAGTATAATTCGTTCGTTTTTGACTCGACGAACAAGACCAATAAATTAAAGCTAGAGCGAGTCCAAAATGCCAGTATCCGGGCAGCCACAGGCGCGCTCAGAGAATCCCCCATCAGCAGCCTGCTAACTGATAGCGGGCTATGCCCACTGCAGACAAGACGCGACGCCCAGCTTATTTCTTACTACATTAAGGTCCAATCCACCGAAAACCACCCGGCAAAACAATGTTTTGCCCATCCCAGACGAGCAAATAAAGCCACTCTGCAGAAGTGGCCCACATTTAAACACAGAGTAGCGAAAACCCTGGAAAGCCTCAATCTTGCACTGCCAGCAACAATAGGCAAACCCCCACTCTCCCGCTTCTGGACTCAGAAAGAGCCCAAAGTTGAATTTCTTTTCACTTCCCGTGAAACGGACTTCTCAGAGGGGGGATGAGGTGGCTTAGTGGATAGCACCCTCGTCTTCTAAGCCACCGGTCCCGGGTTCAAGTCCCGGCGGAGCCTCTGAATAAGTCGATCTGATCCCCAAAATCCCTTCCAACAGGGTGAGAGTTGGCGACGCCGTATGACCCTGGCAGTTGGTGCGTCGTTAAACCCCAACAATTATTGACTTCTCAGAAGAAGAAGTCTCCGGGAAATTCCTAGAGTTCCGACCTTGTAACGCGGACAAGACTTTTATATTTACAGACGGCTCCAAAATAGGCGAAAAAGTAGGCCTCGGCATCTGGGGCCAAAATATTTGCCTACAGAAAAGACTTCCGGACAACTGCTCTATCTTCACAGCCGAGGCTGTTGCCATCCCTAGATGCATTAGCCATAATCAGAACCCAAAATATCAACTCCGCCGTCATCTGTTCAGAGTCTAAATCTGTCCTGCAGGCCGTCAGTAACGTAGTCAACCCCAGCCACCACGTTATAGCAGATATTCAGAAAGGTATCGATGATACCCCTGATGTCTCTTTTCTTTGGATCCCGGGCCACTGCAAAATTCAAGGGAATGAAAAGGCCGATGAGCAGGCAAAAAAGTCCCTAGAACTTAGAGAGATCGCACCCTTAATGTGATCTGGAGATGATAGCAAAGGTCTCCTCCAGGACAGTATCCGGAAGCAAATTTAAAATAACTGGACCACAAACCACAGCGCCCATCTATTTTATATCAAGCTTAACATCGGCTATTGGCCCAGTTCCAACCAAAAGAGTCGCCGGCGCGAGGTTATTTTAACCAGACTCAGAAATGGACGCACAAAATTAAATGCCTATTGGAACGCGGGTACCCGTGGTACCTGCGACGCAATGGAGAATCCCTATCACATTCTCATCGATTGTCCCCAGCACAATACCCATCGGCAACCCATGCTAGATTACTGCCGAATCCAAAACATCCCTGTAGACCTAAAAACTCTGCTCGGTAACGACCATCCTGAGCTACTCGAAAAACTCTTGACATTTCACTGCAAAATTTAAGCAATAGTTGTTTAACCTTTAAATGGTATATCGTAGGCTAAGGATAGGTTATGTTGGGCTAGCTTTGAAATCAGATTAGGTTAAATAGGTTATATTTCTTCACCGCAGTGATACCTTTCACTGCGGCTCTATGCTAACCACACTCATACTCTTACTAACAATCTAACTGTCCTCTCACACTTCTCTTTTCCTCTGCGCGGCGGCTGCCCAGCCGGAGAGGGGAGCTGCAACCTCACCTCCGGGTTGCAGGGTAAATTCGCGGCACCCTGGCCAGGTGTTTAGCGCAGTTTCTAGAATATGAAAATGATTGATTTAATGGAGGATTTCGAGTAATGTAGACAAGCGGACATCAGTAGCTGACACACAAAATTCTAAATTCTAAGTTCCAAATTCTAAATTTAAGGTCTTCAACCACAGAGATAACCTTCGCACTCTGCGGGTCTAATTTTATAAAAAGAACTCCCTTGGCATGGCTATGCCATTGCCACGACCGTCCATTCGCAAGCTGAACCATCTTGCAACCCATTACTTGAAATAACTCCCATTGCTTTAACAGACTAACGTAGCTTGCCCTCACGCAAAATTCTAAAATTCTCCCACACACTCCTTTAGAGGCGGGCAAAGGTGCTATGCACAGAACGCCTTATAAAAAGCCTTTGACTTGACTTGACTTGGATCGCCTTAGAAAAAGAGAGACAGAGAGGAGGAGAGGAGGACTGCCTGACACCTTGCCCGAGCGTTTGCCTGCAGGTCTGGTGCCGTTGCTGTTTGCTGTCGCTTCTGCTTGCTGCTGACGATTCCTGCTGCGAAGACAAGAAGAAGGAGTAGAAGACTTTTTCAAGACCTGCTCCCGGTTCCAGTCTGCGCTGCTGTCGGTCTGTCCCACTGACCGCTGTTTTTACAGCTGGTCGGTGAGGTACTTATCGACTCCAGCCAGCCCCACCGACCGCTGTTTTTACAGCTGGTTGGAGTGGTGCTGTCGGTCTGTCCCACTGACCGCTGTTTTTACAGCTGGTCGGTGAGGTACTTATCGACTCAGCCAGCCCCACCGACCGCTGTTCTTACAGCTGGTTGGCGTGGTGCTGTGGAATTCAGCGTCCGCTGCTGTCGGTTGTCCCACTGACCGCTGTTTTTACAGCTGGTCGGTGAGGTACTTATCGACTCCAGCCAGCCCCACCGACCGCTGTTTTTACAGCTGGTTGGAGTGGTGCTGTCGGTCTGTCCCACTGACCGCTGTTTTTACAGCTGGTCGGTGAGGTAATTATCGACTCCAGCCAGCCCCACCGACCACTGTTTTTACAGCTGGTTGGTGTGGTGCTGTTGGACGTCAGCCAGCCCGGCAGACTGCTGCTTTCACAGCAGGTTGGTAAATATTCACTATCGGTCCAGGTGGTGTTGGTTTCTAGGATTCCGGCCACCTAATACCTCTTCTTCTCAGTCCCAGAACCCTTTTCTTTCTCTACTGTCTCTATCTCTCTTCGGCCGGAAACCCGAGCGGTGGGATTCGTCCCAGGGTGAGCACACTTGTTGGACCTCGTCAGTCCTTGGGTGTGTGGCTTTGTCTGGACCTATCGGCCCGACATTGCTAAAATCCCTAGAACGCAAGACCTTTCTCTCTTTCACCCTCGCTTAATAGAAGCGGGGCCCCACTCACACCCTCCACCCGGGCTGCGTCTATGCAAAGGTGCCACGGTACCTGCCCCTAGGACACCACACACTAGCATAGGCCCAGTCAGGCCCCTTTTAGAGGCTGAGTCAGCCACCTAGGCCCCTGTTAGGTCCCGAAGAGGCATCCCTGCCTCCCCTTCGGCTTGAAACCCCCTTTAGTGGCTGAGTCAGCCTTTTGCATACAACTCTAAGGCTAGGTGCTCTCACTCAAGCACTCCCCAGGTAGAATAAGAACCCCAAACTGAAACCTCGTTAAGTTAATTCTCCCGTTAGCTTTATTAGTAACAGTAGGCCCCCTTTTGCTTATATTTTCTGCTCAAATAAGTCTCTAGCCCTTTCCTCCAAGAGATCTTAGCCAAGCTAAGACCACGTTTGTTAACATATCTACAATCCCCTAAAGCAAACCATGGCTTCCAGCACTTTGTTCCGCCCCTCCAGCCCCCGTCTGAATAAAGTCAACCTGCCAAGCAGAGCCTGGCTGGTTGGCACCTACCTTTCAACCCACCAAAATTGGCCAAGGAATTTACTTTCAACCTGGATAAGGCCATCAGCCAAAAAATGAATGGTACTTTTGAAATCATTAAACACCAAAAAGATGTCCTTATCAAAACCACCAATCAGGAATCCACCAAAGCCCTGCTGGCTACCAAAACGTTTGGATCAAAACCAGTAATCTTTTCCATTCACTACTCCCTCAACTTCTACCGGGGCATCATCAATGCCCCGGAATTGTCCCATCTCTCCGATGTGGACCTTGAGCACATGTTTGACTTCAAAGGTCAAAATGTGCTAACCCTTGAAAAGTTGAACCCCAACAAAAATGCCACGCAAAAAGACCCCCGTCTAAGAGACCACCGTTTTATCGTCACCTTCGACACAAAGTGTCGGGATGACTGCGGCCAAATTAAACTGGGCGACTGCGTCTACCCAGTTAGGCCGTACCACCCCCTCCCTATTCGCTGCCAAATTTGTCAACGGTACGGGCACGTAGAAACAAATTGTAAAAACCCCAACCAACGATGCGGCAAGTGCAGTGCTAAGCACCGCACTAAAGAGTGCACATCTAAAAGCCTCAAGTGTGCTGCCTGTGGCGGCGCTCATGGGGCTGATAATCCCAAGTGCCCGACCTGGCTCCGAGAAAAAGAGATTAACGTTCTAGCTGAGGAGAAAAAGATCCCGTTTGACCTGGCCCGCAAACAAGTGCTTCAAAAAGAAAAGAGCGGCACAGTCCCAAAAAGCTGTGGTAGCAAGGCCACGACAGCAGCCCCCAGCACAGCCGGCCAGGAATATCCCACTTTGGAGCAGCCTCAGCCACCCAAAAACACAAGCCGCCACATCCGCCCTCTAATGGAGCCACTTTACTTGGCGCCCATCAGGCCGTCCGTCCCCCTCCCCCCACCACGTGGCGCAATCACATTTTGGCGCAGGTGGACGCCCGTTGCGGGCTGGGAGGATCTCCCGACCCGCACTAGTTCTCCGCCAGGTCTTCCGACCGAAAATCCTCCCGCCCCTCAGGCACCTAAAATCACCAGGAAGACCTGGACGCCAACAAAAGGATGGCAAAGCCATTCTGCCCAAGACAGGGCTAACTTTCCAACACTACCTGCCCCCAAACGCTCCAAATCCACCGGTGCTCCCCTTCCCAGGCGCCGCCAAAGGCAGGCACTGAGAAGGCTTCCAACGAGCGGCAGCCCACCCCCTCAGGGTAAATCGGCTGCCACTCAAACCAAAGTTCAAAAAGTAACGATCTCAACCCAAACTGAAACTGCACACCTCTCCATGGAAAGAAGCAACGCTTCTTCCCAAATCGCACCGCCTACCCGCACTTGCGGATCATAAACCGACCTTATATTATCATTATCATGCTATGCATGCAGCTATGCTATGGTCATTATATGCAGCTCCAGTTTTCAAGTGAACTTGAAACGTCAGACGGCAAAAGCCAGTCTGACCACGAGTTGTCCGGGACAGAGACTGACTCTGACGCCAGCAGTGCATCAGAGACGGGCTCTGCAAAAACCGTCATGAACATCTCCAGTACTCCCACCTTGGAAACCCCCAGCCCCGGCAGCTCCCCCGTAGTAAGGAAACTTAGCTTTTCTAGGCACTCAACCCCCGTTTCACCTGATAACGATAGCAGCAGCAGCGGGTGCTCCTACAACCTCCGCAAACGTAAGTCACCAAAGCACAAACGTTAAATCGTCATGGGTTCAATCCTTCAATGGAACACAAATGGCCTTATCGGGAAATTCCCGCTTTTTGCATCAATATTTGCTGAGAAAAAACCGGCGCTAGCAGCATTACAAGAGACCCACTTTATTGATAAAGATAACGATAAATTCAAAATCTCGGGCTACTCTTGGTATTGCCATAACGTAATCGCTGCTGTCCGTAAGAGAGGCACAGCCATCCTCATAGAAAATAGCATCCCACACAGTCACGTGCCTCTGGTAACATCACTGGACTGTGTCGCTATTAGCTTGAAAATACAACACGTCCAATTGACGGTAGTTTCAATATACATATCTCCTCCCGACCCTGATCCAGCGGATCGGGAACTCTCACAACTATTTAATCAAATAAACGGGCCTTTGTTATTACTTGGAGACTTGAATGGTCACCACCCATCCTGGGGCAGCGCCACACCAAACCGTAGAGGTGAAATTATATACGACGCAATAGGTTCTCAAAATTTAGTTATCCTAAATAACGGCGCACAAACCCGCCAAGCAACGCAAGGCGGGCATTCAGACTCAGCCATTGATATTTCGTGCTGCACGCCTAGAATTGCGTCACTGTTTACCTGGGATGTCGAAGACAACCCAGGCATGAGCGATCACTTCCCAATCAAAATTGATATACCTCAAAGAGCGCTTGACCGCGTTGAGCTTTTTACCCCTTCCTGGAGTCTAAAACGAGCGGACTGGACAAAATTTCAGGCAGAGGTCGACCTCACACTGGTCACCGAAGGCGACCCACATTCAGCAGACATTGAATTAGTACTAAGAGCCATAAGCTCAGCAGCACAAGTAGCAATACCAAAAACCAGAGGACCTCGAAAGAAAAACGGAGCCCCATGGTGGAACGCAGAGACGGCACACGCCAAAGCTCAAATGACAAAAGCCCGCAATATATATGAGAGGAGAGCACACAGCCCTATTTGATGCGCCCTTCAGGCAGCAAAAGAACACTGCCAAAACACGTGCAAGCGGGTTAAAAAGGATAGTTTTAACTCTTTTGTCTCCAAATTCAACCGCTTCACCCCCACTACTCAAGTCTGGAAAACCATCAGAGCTTTCTCTGCCCAACGACCACCCCGCAGACCTTTCCCTCAACTCAAAATAGCTGGCCAACACATCACAGAACCTAAGGAAGTCATGGACAAATTTGCTGATCATTACGCCAGTGTCGCAGCTAATAATTCATACAGCCAGCGCTCCAAAGACCAGGCAGAGTGTTGCAAAAAGCACACATTCATCAATTCTGGTAATCGCGAGTACTACAACGTACCATTTACAATGACCGAGCTAAATTACGCCATTAGCAAGTGCGGAAACACTGCAGTGGGCCCTGACAAAATTCACTACTCTTTCTTCAGGCACCTCAGCCAAACAGCACGAAAGTACCTGCTTTCGGCCATTAACAACATGTTTCTTAGCGACTCTTTCCCCACATCGTGGCGAGAATTATCATTCCCCTTCCAAAACCTGGCAAAGAAAAAACAGACCCAAAAGGGTATCGCCCAATTTCGCTTACTAGTTGTGCTAGCAAGCTTGTCGAGCGCATGGTAAACGTTAGACTTCACGAGATCCTCGAAAAGAAACTTGATGCTATGCAATCAGGCTTCCGGCGCGGGCGAGCCACCACTGACAATTTG
This sequence comes from Lepas anatifera, assembly GCA_034440635.1. Taxonomy (NCBI): domain Eukaryota; kingdom Metazoa; phylum Arthropoda; class Thecostraca; family Lepadidae; genus Lepas; species Lepas anatifera. The sequence continues at coordinate 124,872 of JAOTON010001870.1, read as the reverse complement.
GTGAAACTGGTCAGTGACATCCAGAATGGCCCCTACAAAAAGCAAGTAACAATAGCTGCATTCCTAGACATTAAATCGGCGTTCGATCGCGTACAAAAAGACGTCCTCTTGTATAAATTAAGCAAGCTAGGAGTTCGCGGCCACCTTGCAAAATTCATTGAAAACTTCCTCAAGGACCGAAATTTCAAAGTCCGCTGTGGCACCACATTCTCCTACCTGGCAACCAAAGACCAAGGCACACCCCAGGGTAGCGTTCTGTCCCCCACCCTCTTTCTAGTAATGATCAACGATCTCTTCGCCAAAAAACTACCCCCTGGAATAAATTACTCCCTTTTTGCGGACGATGTCGCTATTTGGAAATCCCCTGCAATAGATACCAGGCGGTATAATGAGCCAGAACTTCAACATGCAGCTACTCAGTTGCAGGATAGCTTAAACGACATCGATAATTGGTGTAGTTTAATGGGTCTATCACTCCCTGCGGAAAAATCATTAGTCGTTGTCTTTGCCAGAGCGCATTCCAGACACGACCCTCCACGGCTCCAAATCCGGGTAAACCTTTTGAATGTACCAATAGCTTCAAATTCTTGGGCGTCACCCTAGATTCCCGATTGAGTTTCAATGAGCATATCACCAAAGTCGTCTCTAGCTGTCAAAAGCGAGTCAACATTCTCCCCATGCTCGACGGAACAGAGTATGGTGGGGATCGAAAGACACTGCTTATGCTCTACAAGTCCCTGATACGGTCCATTCTCGAATATAACTCGTTCGTTTTTGACTCGACGAACAAGACCAATAAACTAAAGCTAGAGCGAGTCCAAAATGCCAGTATCCGGGCAGCCACAGGCGCGCTCTTAGAATCCCCCATCACCAGCCTGCTAACTGATAGCGGGCTATGCCCACTGCAGACAAGGCGCGACGCCCAGCTTATTTCTTACTATATTAAGGTCCAATCCACCGAAAACCACCCGGCAAAACCATGTTTCGCCCATCCCAGACGAGCAAATAAAGCCACTCTACAGAAATGGCCCCCATTTAAGCACAGAGTAGCGAAAACCCTGGAAAGCCTTAATCCTGCACTCCCAGCAGCAATAGGCAAACCTCCACTCTCCTACTTCTGGACTCGGAAAGAGCCCAAAGTTGAATTTCTTTTCACCTCCCGTAAAGCGGACTTCACAGAGGAAGAAATGTCCCAGAAATTCTTAGAGTTCCGATCTAATAACGCGGACAAGACTTTTATATTTACAGACGGCTCCAAAATAGGTGAAAAAGTAGGCCTCTGCGTCTGGGGGCAAAATATTTGACTACAGAAAAGACTTCCGGACAACTGCTCCATCTTTACAGCCAAGGCTGTTGCCATCCTAGATACACTAGCCATAATCCGAACCCAAAATATCAACTCAGCCGTCATCTGCTCAGACTCTAAATCTGTCCTGCAGGCTATCAGTAACCTAGTCAACCCCAGCCACCACGTAATGCAGATATTCAGAAAGGCATCGGCGATGCCCCTGATGTCTCTTTTCTTTGGATCCTTGGCCATTGCAAAATTCAAGGGAATGAAAAGGCCGATGAGCAGGAAAAAAAGTCCCTAGAACTTGGAGAGATCGCACCCCTAATGTGGTTTGGAGATGATAGCAAATCTCTTCTCCAGAACAGTATCCGGAAGCAAATTCAAAATGACTGGACCACAAACCACAGCGCCCACCTGTTATACATCAAGCCTAACATCGGCTACTGGCCCAGTTCCAACCAAAATTAAATGCCTATTGGAACAAGGGTACCTGTGGTACCTGCGAAGCAATGGAGAATCCCTATCACATACTCATCAATTGTCCCCAGCACAATGCCAATCGGCAACCCATGCTAGATTACTGCCGAATCCAGAACATCCCCGTAGACCTAAAAACTCTCCTCGGTAACGCCATCCCGAGCTACTTGAAAAACTCTTTACATTTTTAAAGGACTCTAGGCTAGAGAAGTTTCTATAAATCACCCCTCCCAATATATATGATAGAGGGTGCATCGCGCACCCTCAAACTAGGACTTGCCAATTTTCTAATTAACCATTCATGTGATAGACGAACCCCTGCAAAATTTAAGCAATAGTTGCTTAACCCTAAAATAGTATAGGTTATCGTAGCCTAATAGTAGGTTATCTTAGGCTAGCTTTGAAACCAGCATAGGCTAAAGTAGGTTCTATCTCTTAACCGCAGTGATACCTTTCACTGCGGCTCTAAACTAATCACACTCATACTCTCACTAGTAATCTAACTGTCTTCTCACACTTATCTTTTCCTCTGCGCGGCGGCTGCCCAGCCGGAGAGGGGAGCTGCAACCTCACCTCCGGGTTGCAGGGTAAATTCGCGGCACCCTGGCCAGGTGTTTAGCGCAGTTTCTAAGGGATGAAAATTCTTGATTTAACGGAGGATTTCGAGTAACGTAGACAAATCGGACATCAGTAGCTGACACACAAAATTTTAAATTCAAAATTCTAAATCTAAGGGAGTTTTCTAAAAGAACTCCCTTGGCATGGCTATGCCATTGCCACGACCGTCCATTTGCAAGCCGAACCATCTTGCAACCAATTACCTGAAATAACTCCCATGGCTCTAACAAACTAACGTAGCTTGCCCTCACGAAAAATTCTAAAATTCTCCCACACACTTCTTTAGAGGTGGGCAAAAGTGCTATGCACAGAACGCCTTATGGAAAGCCATAAGTAAGTAAGTAAGGATCGCCTTAACAATGCAAACCTGCCAACCGGAGCTTGGCTGGTTGGTAGTTACGACTCTATCCACCAAAATCTTGCGAAGGAGTCTACCTTCAGTCTGGACAAGGCCATCAGCCGAAAGGTGACAGGCAGCTACGAAATTATCCGGCACCAAAAAGACGTCATCATCATCATTATTGGTGTTTAGGGGCGCGCTGACTACTAAGGTCATTTTGCGCCCATAACAAAGGAGAGGATAAAAAAACATAAAAGGTACACAGACTTACAGCGTGGTTCATATCAGACTACGACCGTGCTAGCAGTCGTCCAACCAAAACTAGAATAGAAAGATGGTCTATAGAATAAAAGGTGGATGAAGAACTTTATGAAAAGGGGTCAGCCCTAGCAATTTCAAGCAGGTCAAGTCATAAAAAACCTAAACAATTACGAAAGCGAGTAGATGGTATTAAACCCGATGCTTTTCAGATAGCGCATTATGTTGCTGATATCAACGGAGGGTTGCTCTCCTAAGAGACAGTCTAGCGTGGGAAATCTCGGTAGACAGCGGGCTCTCTCGATCTCAAAGTCCCGGCATTCTATTAGCACATGTTTAACTGTTAGTCTTTCACCACAGCGCGGGCACTCTGGCGGGACGTGACTGGCTAAAAGGTAAGAGTGTGTAGAGTGGGTGTGCCCAATTCGCAGTCTACAAAGTATCACTTCTTCCCTTCTGCAACCCACGTTGCTAGACGACCACAGTCCCAGCCGGGGTTTAAGTTCTCTGAGCTTCCTGCCCTTGGGATCGCCGTCCCATCGACGCTGCCAAACCTCGGTCAGGTGATTCCTAACGTATGGAAACAAGTCAAAAAAGGGGACTTTAATTCCCCGTGGAGGCTCTCCTTTCGCCGCGTCTTTGGCTGCACCGTCCGCCCTCTCGTTACCAGAGATCCCACAGTGGCTCGGCACCCACACAAGCATTATATGCTTTCCCCGGCTCATAGCTTTATGTATCTTCTCTCTAATGAGGGGTACAAGGTATGAGCTCGATGGGCCATGGTTACAAGCTTGAAGTGATTGTAAGGATGACAGTGAGTCACTAAAAATTACGCATCGGTTCGTTCTCAAACATAAAACCTGGTCCATACATCGAAATATCGCATATAACTCCGCTGTAAAAACTGAGGCCATCGGCGGCAGAGTGAAACTTCTTTCAACATCAGCACTGATGAATGCGCATCCAGTTCCATCAACACTCTTCGATCCATCCGTAAAAAATAATGTGTGATTTGGGTACGTATCCGAGCAGTATTCCAGAAAACTTTGTCGAACTGCCTCTGGCATCAGGCCCCTGGTCAGCCCCAGGAGTTGCGTGTCTATAAAGACCCTGGAAGTCCGCCATGGCTCAGCAGCAGGCAGCTGCATCGACTCAACGTCCTCAGGATCGACACCAGCCTCCTGAAGCCACGCACGGACTCTAATTCCGGGGTGTCGAGTGGATGCACGAGAGCCATTATCTATTTGCATCAGGTTAGCGTTGTTCAAGAAAGTGTCGTAAGCAGGGTGTTCCGGATTCTGTTTGAGTTTTAATGCATATCGCATTGAGACGTACCTGCGGCGTAAATCCAGCGGCATTTCGTGCATTTCTGTGAACATAATTGAAACGGGTGAAGTGCGGAATGCACCACTTATAATTCTCAGGGCCTGATTTTGGATCATATCCAGCATTCGCTTTGATGCTTCTGTCGCACCATCATATACCGCACTCGCATATTCTAGCTTCGATCTAATTAGGGATCGATACAGTGTCAACAGTGTTTTTCTATCGGAACCATACGTCATGCGAGTTAAAACCTTGAGAATATTGAGGCAGCTAAAGCATCTCTCCCTTAGCTCCCTGAGATGTGGAACATTGGTAAGTCGGCGATCAAGTACTAAACCGAGAAAGCGTGTCTGTTCAACTACTTCTATTTGCTGTCCTCCGATCTTTAAAACAGGATCCTCACAGACTCTCCGCCGGGTACAGAAATGCATGCACTTTGTTTTTGCTGTCGAAAAGGTCAGTCCGTTCTTTTCGCTCCAACGCTGCAGTCGGTCAAGGCATAGTTGTAGCTGCCTCTGTGCTGTGGGAGTGGAAGACGTGGTGACCCATATAGAAAAATCGTCTACAAAGTTAGCACGGGATACATTGGGCGGCAGAGTGTCCCCTATATCATTTATCATCACCGCAAACAATGCTACGGACAAAACGCTGCCTTGTGTCGTACCGTTCTCCTGCATGTGCTGCTCCGACAGAAAGGGTCTGACCCGAAATCTGAAACGCCTGTCCTTCAAAAAGTTAAGAATAAACCAGCCCAGATGGCCTCGAACTCCCCATTCCAAAGAGCTTTTTTTAAAATTCCGTACCTCCAAGTCAAATCATACGCTCGCTCAACGTCAAAGAAAACAGCGACTGTGTGTTGTTTGTTCACTAAGCCTTCCCTAACTGCTGCATCGAGTCTAATGAGGTGGTCGAGGGTGCTTCTACCCTGGCGGAAGCCACACTGCACGTCGGATAGGAGACCATTGCTTTCGAGGAACCACATGAGCCGCGCACTTACCATTCTCTCAAATAATTTGGAAACACTTGACGTCAGTGAGACAGGACGGAAGTCCTCGGGCGAGTCTCCCGGTTTTCCCGGCTTCTGGATAGGGACAACAATCGACTCCTGCCACTGTTCTGGAAAATCGTTGTTCTCCCACATACTATTGAAAATATCCAGGAGAGATGAAAGTGATTGTGCAGGAAGATGTAATATCATTTGATTAATATCACCAAAAAGACATCCTTGTTAAAACCAGCAACGCTGCCTCAACCAAATCTCTGCTTCATACCAAAACTTTCGGATCGAAACCGGTGAGTTTCGCCATTCATAAGTCTCTGAACTTCTACCGGGGCACAATTCGTGCGCCAGAGGCTTCCCACCTCTCTGAAGACGAAATTGAGCGCAACTTTGATTTTGAGGGCCAAAGTGTGCTCACCATTCAAAGACTCACTCTCCCCAAGCCCACCACCGAAAAAGCCCCTCGCCAAGCAATGCGCGGTGGCCATTCTGACACTGCTATCGATATCTCGTGCTGCTCTCCTAGAATTGCGTCACTGTTCACCTGGGAAGTCGAAGACAACCCAGGAATGAGCGATCACCTCCCAATAAAAATTGGTATTCCCACAGGCTCAATCGACCATGTTACTCTTTTTACACCCTCATGGAATCTAAAACGTGCCGACTGGAACAAGTTTGAGGCAGAGGTCGACCTCACACTTGTCACCGGAGGTGACCCCGACTCGGCAGACATTGACTCGGTACTAAGAGCCATCAGCTCAGCAGCACATTTAGCAATACCAAAAGGTTAAGGTCCCCACAGAAAGAGGAGCCCCATGGTGGAATGCAGAGAGGGCACACACCAAAGCTCAAATGATTAGAGCCAGGAAAGCCTATGAGAGCAGGGCACACAGCCCTACTCGCAATGCCTTCCGGGCAGCCAAAGCCCACTTTCAAAACACGTGCAAGCGGGTAAAAAAATAGTTTCAATACTTCCGTCTCTAAATTCAACCGCTTCACACCCATTTCTCAAATCTGGAAAACCATTGGAGCTTTCTCTGCGAAACGACCGCCCCGTGGACCCTTCCCTCAACTGACAATCTCCGGCCAAAACATCACGGCACCCAAGGAAGTCATGGACGCCTTTGCTGATCATTACAATGGCGTTGCAGCCAACAGTTCCTACAACCAGCGCTCAAAAGACCCGGCCGAATGGTGCAAACGCCGCACATTCTTCAATTCTAGTAATCAGGAGTACTATAACGTACAATTTTACAATGACCGAACTAAATTGCTCCATTAGCAAGTGTGGAAACACTGCAGTGGGCCCGGATGAAATTCACTACTCTTTCTTCAGGCATCTCAGCCAGACAGCACTAAAATACCTTCTCTCGGCCATTAACATGTTTCTTAGCGACTCGTTCCCCACTATGTGGCGGGAGAGTGTCATCATTCCCATTCCAAAAACTGGCAAAGAAAAAAAAACAGACCCTAAAGGTTATCGCCCCCTTTCGCTTACTAGCTGTGCTAGCAAGCTTGTAGAGCGCATGGTCAACGTAAGACTGCACGAAATTCTCGAAAAGAAACTCGATGCTATGCAATCGGGTTTCCGGCGCGGGCGAGCCACCACTGACAATCTGATCAGAGTGATCAGTGACGTCCAAAATGGCTTCTACAAAAAGCAAGCCACAACTGCTGCATTCTTAGATATCAAGTCGGCCTTCGATCGTGTAAAAAAGACGTCCTTTTGTGTAAACTCTGTAAACTGGGAGTCCATGGTCACCTTGCTAGATTCATTGAAAATTTCTCAGGGACAGAAAATTCAAAGTGCGCTGCGGCACCACCTTTTCCTACCTGACATCTTAAGACCAGGGCACACCCCAGGGTAGTGTTTTATCTCCGACCCTCTTCCTAGTCATGATCAATGACATTTTTTCCAAAAAGCTACCGCCTGGAGTTACGTACTCCCTATTTGCAGATGATGTCGCTATTTAGAAATCCACTCCGGTCGACACCAGGCGGCGCAGTCAACCAGAATTCAAAACCGCAACTACCGAACTGCAGGGTAGTCTCGACGACATCCATACTTGGTGCAATTCAATGGGTCTATCACTCTCGGCCGAAGTCATCAGTCGTAGTCTTTGCCAGGCCAGGTGTGCGACACGCAGTTCCTCTGCTCCAAATCTCAGGCAAACCCATTGAATGCGCGAAAAGCTTCAAATTCTTAGGCGTCATCCTTGATACCCGCCTTAGTTTTAACGCGCATATTACCAAAGTCGTCTCTAGCTGTCAAAAACGAGTCAATATCCTTCGCATGCTCGGCGGAACAGAGTACGGTGGGGATCGAAAGACTCTGCTCATTAGGGTGTCCCGCTTTGCAAAAAAGTTCATGTAGACGCGCGGGGACTTCTGAATCCCGTTCCTTATTCTAGGAGCCTTATTTCAATCAATTTTTAGAATTCTTGACCGGTAAACTCTCTTCGCCCCGAGCGCTTGAAGTTTAGGCCTAGGTTTAGTGTGACCAGTATTGCCACGTTGAAGTTCCCTGAAGGGGATTCCATGATATTTGTGGCATTGGTGGATATTTTTGCACAGATTCGGGCATTTTGAAATGCTAGCATGAGTCTTTTTTCTTCAAATATAGTGAGCATAATCTAATATCTTACGGAACTTGATTAATCCATCAGTTTTGAGATCATTGCCTTTACCCATAAGAGAAAGCAGTTTTAATACACATAAGTGTCAATGCTGAGACAATGACCAAGACCCGACACATGCCCAAATTTGGTTCCGGTACAGTGGTGAGACGGAATCAACCAAAAACAAAGTATGCGGCTAAATTTTTCAAAATGCAATATTTTCCATGATTTTTATACCTGACATGTGATCGAGCAGTTGAATGGGTGAATATCTGTTGCAAAGCTGTTTTCCAATTTGTAGGCCGGCATCATCAGCATGGCCTCTTTAGGTCTAGAGGTACGAGTATTAAGTTCGAACTGTTGAGTTTCTTAGACGACGGAGAGTGATTAACGGCAAACAAGTTTCAGAACCAGTCTTAAACACATGGCATTTCCAGCATTTTCCCACCTGGCATATATATTCGGGTTATTACCATAGTACTCTGTGTACCATGTTTTATTCATGAGTAATTTGTGCGGGAAAAACGATCAGTTTCATTTTGAAGTTACCTAGCAGCAAAGGCGCTGAGGTGGCTGAAGCTATGCTCGAACAGCTGGCTGAATGCGACGTAGATGTGACAACAGTCGCGGGTGTTGTCTATGACACGACAGCGGCGAACTCAGGCTGGAGATCAGGTGCCACGTGGAGGCTGGAGCGGGAAATCGGTCATGCTATACTCGGACTGGAATGCCGCAGGCCCGCACACGAGCTTCATGTTGCTCATGCAGCAAAAACCATTTTTGGAGGAACAAAAGGTCCGTCGAAGGCGCTGTACAAGCAGCTCAAACAAAGGTGGTCACAGCTAGAAAAAGACGGTCCAATCATTGGCTTTGGCTGGTCCTGCAGCGTGGGTTTCCTGGACAAAAAGAGAGCGTGCTCGGCTGGGCGACAGACCATATGACCTCAAGCACACTTCTGAGAGATGACTATAAATAATTGTGCTCATTGATCGGTACCTACCTGTCGGGAGAGTTATCTGAAAACTACCGAATGCGCAGGCCAGAAGCAGCAAGCGAAGCAAGGCTTTTGGCAGATGCGTTGCATGTCATCAAAATTGATCTTCTGTCCTCTCACCTCCACCTCTCAGATAAAGATGCAGCCAAGATCAAAAGCTTGGTGACTTGTCGTTTTTTTCAATGTTTCCTTCTTCCCTCGCTCCGGGCTTGCTGTCATTGCAGTATGGGACGGTTTCCAATACTACAGGGATATGCAGCAGCTGTCCGAGCTTGTGCCTTTCCGCCTGATTGCTAACGCCATTCTGAAGTCTTAGAGAGACACACGGCTTACCTGGAAGCGGCTGCACTAGTATTTGTCCTCCTTGGTGAGGACGTGTCCGAAGAGGAACGTCAAAAGTTAGCGGAGTGTTTGTCCTCAATGCAGTGACCTGAAGTAATTCCAGCCGGGAAACCACTTTCCGTGAACATTCATAGGGTCAAAAACCTGGCGGATCTTGTGGGCGAAATATCGTGGCTTCTGTTCAGCCTGCTGAGTGAAATGGACACTTCATGGCTTACAGATGAAGTCAAGGAATGGCCAGCTTCAGCTGGCTACAGTTACGTGAGATGCTTTGTTCGTGACCTTGCAGTTGTCAACGATGGCACCGAACGTGGCATTGGGCTCCTGCAAGAGCTCATAGACAAGACCCCAGATGAAGAGCAGCTGAGGGCTCTGGCACAGGCTGTTAGCTGGCACAGGCAGGCCTGTGACCATACCAAAGTGGCTTACTCGCGCCTTTAGTAAAACACGTAGTACATATGAATAGAGTGTTAATGATGTTTGCTCAAACAATCTATGTGTTTTGCCTTTTAAGTTATGAACGATATGACTGCACAAAGGATGTATGTCAGAACTGCCGGAGTCGTAATGACCTGGTGCTTCATGAAAGCTGATATATGCTTAGGAGGAAATTGTCATGTCTTTGCAACTATGCAGGTATGTTTTTCATTCGGAATGGCTGCAGGGTGCTTAGCCATATAATCAGATAACAACTGCAGATGCTCAGGAAAAGGAGGTCTTGTAAAAAAGTAAAATTTAGAATTTAGTCGCATGCCGATGACAAATAAGTAAAAACTATCTATGTTGGGCTCTGCCAGCCCAAAAATGCTTTAAATGATACTGAAGAAAACAACACACACATTTATTTCTTTAAATTGATTAAATTTCGGCCTTAAATATCCACCAATGCCATAAATATCATGGAATCCCCATCAGGAGACTTCAACGTGGCAGTACTAATAACACCAAATTTAGGCTTAAACTTCAAGCGCTCGGGGCGAAGAGAGTTTACCGGTCAAGAGTTCTAAAAATTGGTTGAAATAATGCCCATGGAATAAGAAATGGGATTCAGAAGTCCCCGCGTGCCTACATAAACTTTTTTTGAAAAGTGGGACACCCTACTGCTCATGCTCTTCAAGTCCTTGATCCGGCCCATACTTGAATATAATTCGTTCGTGTTTGACTCAACAAACAACACTAATAAGCTAAAGCTAGAGCGCATCCAAAACGCAAGTATCCGGGCAGCCACAGGCGCGCTCAGAGAATCCCCCATCACCAGCTTGTTAGTGGACAGTGGGCTGTGCCCTCTCCAAACAAGACACCACTCCCAGCTTATCTCTTACTATATCAGGGTCCAATCTACCGAAAATCACCCGGCGAAACAATGTTTCGCCCACCCTGGACGTGTATCAAAAAATAATCGGACAACCTGGCCTCCATTTAAGAATAGAGTAGCTAAGACCCTGGAAACCCTGAACCTTGCGATCCCAGAAGCCATAGGCAAACCCCCACTCTCCCGCTTTTGGACTCGCAAACAGCCCAAAGTCGAGTTTCTTTTCACCACACGCAAAGACAGCCTCACCACAGAGGAGATTTCTCAGAAATTTTTAGAGTTCCAGTCTAACAACACTGACAAAACCTTCATCTTCACAGACGGCTCTAAAATGGGCGAAAAAGTAGGCCTCGGTATCTGGGGGCAAAATATTTGCCTCCAAAAAAGACTTCCCGACAACTCCTCTATCTTTACTGCCGAGGCTGACGCCATTCTAGATACACTAGTCCTAATTAAAACCCTAAATATTAATTCAGCCGTCATCTGTTCAGACTCCAAATCTGTTTTGCAAGCTATCACTAACGTCGTCAACCCCAGTCATCCCGTAGTAGCAGACATCCAGAAGGGTATCGACGATATCCGAGATGTCTCTTTTCTTTGGATCCCGGGCCACTGCAAAATTCTCGGAAATGAAAAAGCCGACGAACAGGCCAAAAAATCTCTAGAACTCATAGACGTAACACCTCTCAAATGGCCTGGAGACGATAGCAAAGCTCTCCTCCAGAACCATATCCGGAAGTACATCCAAAATGACTGGACCACTAACCACAGCGCCCATTTATTCCATATAAAGCCTACCATCGGCTACTGACCCAGCTCCAACCAAAACAGTCGCCGGCGTGAGGTCATCCTGACCAGAATCAGAAGCGGACACACCAAATTAAATGCCTATGGGCGTGTAGGTACCTGTGGTACCTGCTCTGCCATGGAAAATCCTACCATATCCTCATCGACCGTCCCCAGCACGATGCCCATAGGCAGCCCATGCTAGATTATTGCTGCATCAGAAATATCCCAGTAAACCTTTCCACTCTTCTCGGCAATGATCACCCTGAGCTGCTGGACAAGCTCTTTACATTCCTGAAGGCTACTAGGCTCGAGAGCTTTATCTGAACGTCTATGGTGGCAGGTATGGAAAATACCTGCATCCGAAGAGCACCCCTTATATTAGAAATGACAATTACACTATAAACGTCCCTCTGACAAATTTAAACAATAGGTGCTTCAAACTAGGCTTTAACTGTCTGTTCCTAAGGTATGGTAGACTCAGAATAGCTCCCACCAAAAAAAGTTCAACTAACCAACTAACCCTATCTAACCATCCGTTCATGTTTGCTAACCAACTAACCCTAACTTAAGGACTACTAACTATACTAACCACATCTAAGACTAGCACCTAACCAACTCACACCCCTCCCTAACACTCTATCTGTTCTATTACCCTTCTCTCTTCCTCTATGCGGCGGCTACCCAGCCAGAGAGGGTGCTGTAACCTTACCTCCTGGTTGCAGGATAAAGACCCGCGGCATCACGTCATGGTGCTTGCGGGTGTTTCTAATAACCCAAAATTATTCTTTTTCAATGAAGGAGCTCGAGCAACGTAAGCAAAACGGTCACTCGATAGCAAGGAACAAAATAAAAAACTAATCTTTACGCTGGCAAGCCTCTTAACGTACCCTTTTAAATCCTACCTGTGCCCCAGGCTCGGCATCTCTGCCGTAGCAATCCCCTCCGCTCGCAAGTGTTGCTACACTTCGCGACCCATTCCTTGAAATAAGATTCGTGCTTTTGTTCTGCGACATTAAAGGGAATGTGGCATCTTGGTGGAATCCTGGAATTTAGTGAAATTAGGCTTACTTTTAGCCAAAAATAATGAAACTACTCATGATTTCTACGACAAATGTTTGATAAGCTCAATATTTGGTTTTTAAAAATACTCCTCTAGAAAAAGAAATAAATATCAGACTGTGGATGATGTCACGATCTGGCAACCACTACCATACTTGAAACGCTTCAAGGGCTTCGATTGACTGATGCTCATCGTGACGTCAGCATATGTCGTCACACCAGTAGCTCACAACAATGGCTGCCGGCGACAGGGGGCTGAGGGGGGCTGGTGTCAGGTAGGTTTTAGCTTTTTTCTACGGAAATATCGAGTTCCAAGACAAATGAACTATGGAGTTTTGGTTGAACTATGGTTTTCCGACCTGCTTTACAACTTGGCTATCTCAGTCAAAATCACGTTGTGAAGGTGCCACATTCCCTTTAAAGTAAACACCCCTCCCGGAAAATTCTCCCCCACACTTAAGAGGCGGGCAAAGGTGCTTTGCACAGAACGCCTTATAAAAAAGCCCTTAACTAACAAACTAGAAGATACTCAAACTTTAAATATTATTTAACCTGACAAAATGGACAGAGAAGTACTTGATAACGTATCTGCGCTATCTTTAATGCCTTAAACATGCCCACAATCGTGTGTTTCTCGAAAAAATTGACTATGACATTTCGGGCATCTACACTGTAAAAAAGTTAAGCACCCAGAAGGTGCTAATCCGACAGCAAAAAACTACCGATTTTCGCTGCTAGTTTTAACCCAATTTTCGAGGTGCTAAATGTTTTTGGTGCTAATTTATCGATTTAGCACCACCCTGCTTTTTGTTAACATGGTGCTAATATTACGAATTTAGCACCTGAAGTGCTAAAATTTTAGCAGCTCTAGGATGCTAATCCAATTAGCAGCGAGAGGGTGCTGTAAAAAAACTAGCACCAAGCTAGTTTTTTAGCAGCCTAGAAAAGTGTGAATAGCGCCCAGATTTTTAGCTTGAAAATAGCTCTTCTGAGGCGCAAAGTGCTAAATTGAAGCATCTCAGCAGCACCACCGCGCACCAAAAATTCCCGATACCCTCAAAATGAGCCTTTAAAGAGTGAATGAATCCATTTTTAAGCACGAAGTTTATATTTATTTCAACGAAGTATTCACTCGTCGTGGTGAAATATAGCGCTCCCCGGTTCAAGGTACCTTACAACCCGACTCCGAGCCTTGAGCCCGGGTTACCCGACCCCTGAACATTAATAGCGACATACAAATCCCGTTACCAAAATGTGACAGTCAATGGGCCTATAATGCGGCATACATTCCGGTCAAAATCAAACAAACTCATTCAGTAATACATGTATTCATGTCTCTGAGCAAGTTAACTCAACTTATCTGCAAACTAACTTTCTAACGACACTAACTGTGACATTCGTGTGAACAAGGTATGTTGGAACTATAAAAAACCACACTCTCGCCCTCTCTCTCTCTCTCTCTCTGTCTTACGAGAGCTGCTGCTTGAGCTTCAGGGCCCTTTGTGGCACTGGGTGCCCGTCGTCGATCCCCATTGCGTAGTGTTGTACGAAGGCCAGTGCAGCCCGTAAGTTCTTTGGGAAGGCTAGGTTTAGCACTGAATACGCCAGTGTCAGGCACACGATGGCCTCTTCCGTACTCCCGCATGTTATCAGCGTCGTGCCGTCCGTCACCACAGATAGCCCCTCAAGGTGGGGATAGGCGGCACCAGCAGCTGTCATGGCCTCCTCTCTTGCTCCTAGCAACTTTAAAAGTTGCGTCAGTGCCTCTCCTAAAACAGAAAATCAAGACCAATTTAGTCGATTTCAACGTTCACGTCATCGAATGTGTATAAGGTGCCTGACCTAAGATATACGATAAAAATATAGTTACCAAACTAACTTTTTCAGAGTGTGAGCGTGTTCAGTGTGTTTTTGTATGCGCTATGTGTTTGTGTAGAAGAAGGTGCATTTTGTAAGTGTTGTGTATGTATTAATGTACCTGTGTGCGTGTGCAGTGGATGGGGATGGAAGGGGTGTGTTGGGTGGATGAACGGTGTTCCTTATGTGTATGCAGATACACATCGTTGTTGGTATATTAGTTGGTGAGTGGAAACACTTCTACCTCGCATTTGGGCTACTCCTTCTATGAAATAAAACACTGGGATTTTAACTTGACAAAGGATATGTTTTCTATATTATATGTCGAGAACTCTAATACGATTTCCCCACTTCTCCCTAAACAGGAATTCTTTGCCGTTTTGTTTTGCAGAAATTCCTTCTTTTTTGGTTTCTAGTCGTAGATTCTTGGATAAATTGTGACTGTTTGGTCGGGATGAACCGCTCAATGTACTCAATATGGTACTCAATATGTGCCTACAATGTACCAATCATTCAGATCAATACCTTTAGTTAACCGCTTGGACGGGTGTCACCTGAAATATGTTTTTGGAGGCTGACGCTGATCTAGCGTGCCAACAGCTTAAACTTCTAGGAATAATGCGTATTCAATCAAAGATAATGTTATGATGACAGCATAGCCGTCTTTATTCAATGTTATGCTAACCTTTGCACTACCGAGACCATCGATGGCCGCCTAAGTTGAGATCTGAATGGAATGGAAATGGGATGAAAATTAAGATTCGGAAATGGAATGGAACGGAATGATATTTTGTGATGCTTCTGGAATGTGACGGAATGGAGCGGCTTTGTTCAAAGAAAACTTCCCGGGCGGAATGCAACGGGAAATGCATAACTAGTATCGAGCGGGATGGAACGAATATGTGGTCCCAGGCAGACATCTGCGCCAGAGGCTATTCGATAAGGATGGAAAATGGCGCAGGGAAAAGAAGCATGTTGCTGAGCGCTGTACCTATCGCCTGATCATTTTACCAACATATCTGAAAATTTGGATCCGGTCCATGCTAGGTCAGGTCACCGGTAGGGGTTAATTTTTCGTCCAATGATTTTTGCTGCGGGTGCTCTTCAAAGTCAGAGCTAAACAGAGATTTAAATTTGGTACAGGAGAAAAGTATGTAAGACTGGCTCAGGACTGTCCCAAATTTCCTGCAGTAAAATCACTTTTGATGCCGGTTCGACACCCGAGACAACAAAAATGTTTACAGGTGGTTACCAGGGCCAACACAAAAAAGGTCAACAGTGAGATATTGGCAAAAGTTTTTCAGTTAGGTTTTCTCATCATATCTGCCGCCTAACGAAAAAGAGAACGTACAATTTTATCACGAAATCACGCTTTTTTAAAAAGGACAGGGCTCATCGCACGGCTGATATAGACAATAAAAAATTGAAATTTGGGCTGGATTACTCATCATCATCAAATACTTAAGAATCAACTCTTATATATCAAATAATTTGACAAAAGGAATGTCACACAACACCTTCGTCAGCTGGATGACAGTAAAAGCCATTATGAGGGAAAACAAACGAGCCATAAGTAAGACGATTACTCATTTCAGCACACTGTGAACTTACCTCGGCTTTGACACATGAGCTTGTTTGCTACGTCGTCAAGCGTGGCATGCAGGGCGTTTGTCTGCTTCTCCACGAAATCCTCCTCCCCTGCCATCCTATCAACTTCTTTCTTGAACTGAAAAGACACAAATCATCGAGTTAGGATTATAAATAAAAATTTATGGATCTGACATAAATGTCGATATGGGGCGCCACTACCGAGTTTTTACAACAGACTCGGAATGGCGATGACTGGGGAGACCCGAATCGGGAATGAATATGACTATCTCTGAAAACGATAATGGCGATACACTTCACCAACCAATTATCGATTTGATTTCCAAAACCTAGTATGAGTATCAGTATAAGTATTTCAGAACATCCTCATAACAGGAGAGGCTTTTCATATTCCATGTCAAATGGGTGCAGCACCCACTAAAGTAGGTTCACGCACTTAAGCATAACATGAAAAAACACAGGTCGAGTCCCAAAATTTTTCGGCAGGACATCCCCCAGATTCGAAAGTATGTGGGGACGCATTTTCCCCATCCCCCCCACTTCCGACGCTCATGAGCATAGGTGGAATGTAACAGATTAAGCCTTCACCGCCTGGGGAGGTCCGGTCGAGCCCCCTGGTTTTTTTGCGAATCGTTCCGCCCCGATTCGAGTGAGTGAATCTTCGCTTTGCACTCCTGTAGAATGACCAATTTGAAGACTTGTGATAAAAATTCAGTTACGTCGGGTCACCGAGTTATGACGTCATTTCTAAACCCATGTAGAATATTATGTTAGTACGAAACAACGCTGACAAAACCAGGGTGTAACCCGGCTTCTAGAAGAGCTGGATTAAGCTTCCAAACATCATTCAACAGCTCTTGAAAATAAATCTGCCGAATCTATCAATGTTGTAATCGAAAAAAACCGAAGGCACTAAACATCACCAAAGGTCGCATAATATCAAACACTTTGCAACTGTTCTTGCCTTTAACCCATGAACGGAGTGAGATCAATGCATTTAGCACCAAAGTGTGACCCAAGGATTCGAATGATATACAACATAAACGTCAGATCAAGGTCATAGTGCGATCTTTCAAGGTCATACCGTATATCACTGGTATCATTACTTCAAGACAACTACGTTCTTTAGTTTTGTGCTTGGGTCTAATAATTAACTTTTATTATTATTTTGGAACTACGTCAAAGTTTGACCAACCTTAGCCCCCGTGACAGCCATAGGTCTACCCGGATACTTGAAACTCGGTTGCAGTTTTGTTTCCGAGATCCTAGGGGACAGGCGCATCGTAATGGAGGGGGCGCCAGGGAACCTGCCCCCCACTTTTTGGCCGGAAATTTCCTGATCTCAATCAAAAATTGGATTAAATCAGACATTTGACTAACCAGCTGCTGGAGAAGGCAGCGAGGAGCCCAGATCCGAAGACTTTTTGGTACTGGCGTTGAAAGGATCTTGTCAGCATGAAGTTGAAGTTTGGCTGGCCCTTACTTTTTACCGGTGGCGACGCGCCTGTAGGGGGATCGGATTGGACTACCCCCCCTTGGCGGTGGCGGCTGGGAAAAAGTCTAGACGGTGCCAGGGTCTGCTATTTCAAAATTATGCACGACACTTTGGTGTGCTCTACTTTAGTCAATACCTATAGCGATACCAACCAACTTGCCCCATTTCCTTTGAAGAGCGATGGATACTCCTTAATTATATCAGCCCCTTCGAGCAGCTCTAGTCTTCTCCCATCATATGTCCTCTGTAGGAGATGCTCCCTTTCTTCCTCTGCAGCCTGTTTCAGCTCATTCTTTAGCCTTTGATGCTGCACTTCACCCGGACGCGCAGAGGGGCAATAGTTGGGCAGGCCCGCTACCCTCCGGCGCTTTGCAACTGGTTTCTGAAAGCAGTCATCATTCGACGTCAAATCGCACATAAATGGACAGTTTGGGGACTGACTCCATTCTATTTTCTTGAAATTTCGGAGACTGATAGCAGCTATGAATGTATGTAAATTTACGCAAATTTTAGCCCCATGTGACCTACGTGGTCAATTTTAGTGGTTCTGAGGCTTATTGGGACGCTGGAGAAAGCCAATAATTGAGCTCTAAGACCTCTTCTGACTTTTGAAATCATAAAATAGTTGCAAACTATGGTTTTAAGGTAGATTTCAACAGCCCCTCATTATCACCAAGTAGCCGTTTCTTTTGCTATCTAAAGGCGGAGCATTAACCTAGACTCTTGAGTCTTGACCTATAGTCCCCGGGTTCAAGTCCTGGCGGGGCCTCTGCATAACTTGACCTGATCCCCCACTATTCCTCCCAACAGGGTGAGAGTTGGCGACGCCGTATTACCTTATCAGTTGGTGTGTCATAAAGCCCCAACCATCATTATTAAACCCTTCTCCAGCCATCCAATGTACGACATTGTCAGTGCGGATAATAATGAAGTTTATATATTATATAATAATTAATTATTATATAATTTTATAACTTTATAAAGTAAGTAAGGCTTACATGCTGACTAAATTTATCAAGCTTCTTTCGTCCATTTCGCACGTAGATCTCGAATAAATCTTGTGAAACATTGCGCTCGGGCAGTATTGTATAAGAAGGGGATCCAAAGCTCCAACCTTCCTATTGAACTATGGGTTGGCAGGCTGAAATAAATTGAGCAACTGGCAATGAAGCTGAGTAATATACGTGCAAAATTTCAACCGTTTTGAATGACGTATCTGCCCAATATAACACATTTTCTTCAAAACAGCCCGAGGATATATAAATCAATCGTACTTTTTCTTCATTCTTTCCCATATATCTCAGTTACCAAGGTACCATCCTCATTTTTCATTCTTGTTTGACTTAACGAGAGTAGCCGGGGCGAGGGCAACTGGTGTTCGATTTGACGTATAATGACCCTTAGGGCATCATCCACCCTATAGCAGCTTGCACATACAAGATATAGTTAGATATATACAAGATATATACATATATATATATATATATATATATATATATATACAAGATATGTAAAAGATATTTACAAGGTATAGACAAGATATATAGTGCCATTCTCAAGTTTGTATTGCCTGCTTGATAAACAACTGAGAGGATTTTATCATGCTTAAAGAGACAGCATGACTCGCGATTTGTTTAAATTAAGCCAAGAATGGCAACTAGCCAGAATTTCAAAAAAAAGTTTTGTAATTCGTTCCAATACGTAATAATCCACCTCATTTCCGAGATTACGAAGCAAAACACATGGGTTCCAGTCGTCTTAATGCCACTGAAGACAATAAATATCCCCGTAAGTAGACCTCTGCTTGGTCATATGTAGTAGGGTGTACCAACTTTACAGGTAAAACATTTTGAGCAGTTTTAACATTTTTATTAATACATTTTGTCCAAGTTATTCTCAGTTCGATTGCTGGAGTCGGAGTCTCACTAAGGTCATCAAGGGACTTGTCACGGAGACCCCGACCCCACCACCCGAACGAAAGGGTTGATTTAGAAGCTAAAGCTTAACGTCCTACAAACCACAGAGACGGCCGCCCCGCTCAGGTCACCCTCTCACCAATCAGTGGCCAGCTGACCTGTACGTCGGGTAAACTATTGAGCACCGGAGCGTCTCAAGGGAACCGATCCCAAGCCTGGACATGCACTGCCACTGCATGCTTCTGAGCAGCGGGCCGGAGCCCAACGCTCTACAAACTGAGCTACCGGGGCGACTTGCTCGAGCGTTGCCCGGATGACACTGATCAAAACTACCATGCGTGCCAAACTTTAGGAAGATCTAAGAATATTTAGAGGTCGCGCCCTTGGACCGCATTTTCCCATAGCAAAACAATGTAATAAAGAGAAAGCACTTCCCCGTTAGGCATCCGTAAGAAATAAGAAGGCTAGTTTTTTAATCCGAGGTCTTTTGTTGTTATATAATATTTAACTATTTTTGGCAGATTAAAAATTATACAATATTATATAACTAATAATACAATAAAGGACAGACTGAAAATAAAGCATAGGGCTGTGTAAATTCACAAAGAAATAGGAACTTCCAGTAATTCAGATTAAAACTGATTTCAAAATCCTACCGTTCTCTGGCGACGATTTTCGACCATAGCCCCGTGCAGTTTCCTGCTTTAAACGAAACCGCGGACAGCCAAATCGGGCGAAGTAACATCGTCATTCATAATACAAAAGACCACCCACCAAGATGGTACCTTAGCCATTCCCATACTCTGAGGCCTTGCCCTTGTATGAAATTACGCATCCGTTCTTGCTTTCCCCTGCATGGGAAGACGGCTTTGGAAAATGGCCTGAAAGAAAATGTCACCAAGCTTTGGTCTTTTGTTTTCTTCTTGCCTATGTAGGAATTGGGAGAAAATGTGTTTTTAGGCGCTACCTCTTAATATTCTTTCACACGACGCCTATTTTAGATAACCCCTTAGGGTGTGACACCAGCACGATCATCAGAAATAGTTTTTGTACTTAGGATAGCCTAATATATAGGTACATAACATAATGCTGTTCAAAACTTACCACCTCAGTAGACTCCGGGGGAATCTCTCTTTTCAGCTTTGCCCGCTTGTTGCGGAATTTGTCCCGCACGAGTCGTTTTAGCCATGTCTGCGGAGAGAAAGATACAGGTGCAGGGTGTTAAATTACGAGCCAAACACCACCTTAGGTGAGATGTTAGTTACTTAGTTATTTAGGCGTAATGGCGCGCCAGCAAATGAGGTCATATATCGCCCATAAACATGAGGTATATGACCAGTGTATGCATATGACTTTGTTTTTTCAAAGTTTTTTATGCTAAGCTGCCATCTAGGGAACGACAAAGAGATGACCTGGATAGTGCTAATGTTATAGTCAGGGCGCATAGTCTCATGCTGAATGGCTACACTAATTTTCAGACAATAATTCCGACGTAAGTGCACGCAAACGTTCCCACACACTGTCTGCATGGAATAGGAATGGAACGGAATGGAACGGATTTTACAGAAATATAACTGAATGGGATGCCATTTTGCAGGGTTCATTAGGAACGGCGTGGAATGGAACGAATTGTGTCCAGATTTCAAGGCAAAATTATGGAATGGGACGGAATGGGACGTATTTTGGTGAAACTTTATGTGATGGAAAGGATTGGAACAGATAAAAATGGGATGGAAAGGGATGGAAACTGAAAGAGCGTCCTATGCAGACATCTTACACACACACTAGGGAGGAAGACGTTCAAGTTCGATATACGAGTAGTACTATGCGCTGGCCCTTTGCTGCTCCGAGGTAACCACACAGAGCAATCTACGCAGGCTGAGGCATGAGACACTGTTGTTTTACAAAACAAGTTTAACAGCCAAATTGATGTTTTTCCATCGAAATGTTAAGTATTACCATGGCCGCAGCCAGCGTCAGGGTCCCACGAAGAGCAGGATGCGCGGTTAGCAGCTCGCTCACGATTTCGTCATACTCCTGCTTCGTTGGCTGATCACTGAAAAAGAAAGGGTCATATTATAGTTTAGCATAAACTAGGAGTCTGTTATAGATTGATCTGTAAATGACCCTAATAATACAATTAACATCAAATTAGGTCCCATACAATTTGTGTACCGCTACCGCTCTTCCACTGCCTTATCTAGCTTCAGGCGCGCAGCCAGGATTTTGTAAGCGGGCCGAAGAAAAAATGGAGGGCTTTAGAAAAATCGAGAAATTCAGCTTGCAACAGGTCCAGATGAAAACTTGTCGGGCAAGAGAATATTAGAAGCCTCCAGATTGGCGGAAATAAGCTAAATTTTTCTGAAAAATTGGTGGCGTTCCGGGAATAAATGGGGGCAGACACTTTGCCCCCCTTGGCTTGGTCACCATACACTACTCAGGCCAAAGGTCAATGCTCATGATTTTGTTGTACTCCTGCTTCGCTAGCTGCTTTGATATATTGTCCTTTTCAATGTTATAGACCCCGGTGCTTCCGGCCAGATGACATCACTCATTATAACGTACAGTATGCTAGACTTCATAATCAAACCGCGACCCACCTGGGGTTCGGCTAAAATATGAGCTTTAGCGCAAATCTGGAAAGTGTTCAGGCAATCTCTCTTAAATTCAACACCAGTCTACCTCGCATGCTGTAGCGCTCAGGTCAATGTTTTCACTTTCAGGTTTTTTTATAAATTTTGTCCAAGTTGTTCTCAGTTCGGCTGCTGGAGTCGGAGTCTCACTAAAGTCATCAAGGGACTTGTCAGGGACACCCCGATCCCACCACCCGAACGAGCAGCTCCCACAATGTAGGGTTGATTTAGAAGCCAAAGTTTAATGTCCCACAAAGCACAGGGACGGCCGCTCCGCTCAGGTCACCCTCTTACCAGTCAGTTGCCAGCCGACCTGTACGTCGGGTAAACTATTAAGCGCCGGAGCGTCTCAGGGGAAGCGATCCCAAGCCTGGACATGCACTGCCACTGCATGCTTCTGAGCAGCGGGCCGGAGCCCAACGCTCTACCAACTGAGCTACCGGGGTGGCAAACGTTATAGATGATGTCAAGTTAGTGCCCGTCAGGCCATTCCCACTAAACATTAATGCTCAAGAGAAATGGACAATATGACGTAGCTCTCATTTATTAATTAGACAACGTTTCATGAGGCGTTTACAGGGTTTTCTCCAAAATATTGAGCACATCTACCTATTATCAGTGTCTGACCTCTAGAGGTCACCAATGGACCTAATATAACCCGAGGTCACGTTAGGCCACAACGTATGAATAAATGAATGAAAGCCATATTGCCGTATTAATGAAAGCCAAAACGTGATAGGACAACAAGAGTTAAGTTCGGAGTTTTATCTTAGGAAGATCAGAAGTCATCGTCAAAATATGGTTTCTGACCTCTAGTGACGTTTGATAACCTGAAAAAGACAAAGTGAAGGATGCAATAACATTTACCTGAAAACACCGCAATTCCCAAGGTATCATATTGGGAGAGGTCACATAGTTAACGAACTTTAAGAAACCGAAAAATCCAGAATGTACATTTTGTAAGCCCTGAAACAGTGGTCAAGTAGTGAAAGTTTCAAATCGATTGGTTTGAAAATGTAGCTGTGGTTGAGCTCAAAAGTTTAAGTGAGGTCATCTTGTTTGATCTGATCATGTTACCACTTGGATTCCAGAAGTAGTTGGAAGTGGATTTCTAGGCTTTGTTTTACACGTTTCGAACTGTTTTGTTCCATGCAATTATCTTGAAGCAAGTGCTTTCTAAGGACTTACTAAGGACTGTTGGGGCCGGGTGACCTAGTGGCTTAGTTGCCCGCACGCCGAACGGAATTACACGGATTAACGTGGGTTCAATACCCACGGCGAGAAACCGCCTTCCGTGTCCCATCTGCTCCGGTGGAGAGGATCCTTGAACACCCACGCCACTACTTCCTGTAATTGCGCAAGCGTGTCTGTTGGGAGTGACCCTAATAAAATAAATAAATAAATAGACCTATCGTGAAATATATTATCATATATCCATGCCTTGCATACCTTTGACGCAGGTTTGTAAACTTCGCGTAGACCGCGTCAGTAAGCTGGCTCATTTCTCCTGTTTTCAGGAAGCTAGCTCCTGACTCCAACTTGACTCGTAGATTTCTGGTGAGGTACCGCGGGTCGTAGAATCTGTGAACAAGACAAAGAGAATCATGAGTAAAATCAAACGAGGCAACACGTAACCATTGTGTTACAAGAAAGGCTCGGATATGTATTGAACTATTGAATAACGTAGGATTACAAATCACAGAACGCAACGGAGTCGGTCAAGATCTGAAATAAATTTTCTTCAATATACGTAATATTTAACTTTCACTGAGCTCGTGTTGGTCTGCAACATTATGGCTCTCAATGCCGTGTTCGATCTGTACGAGGGATCCCCGGCGCAACGGTTGCACATCCGACTCCGTATCTGATCTGATCCGACCGAGGTTTTCCTCGGGGTCCTCGGCTATTATGGGTATTGGTGAGTGAGCTGATCGGGTGCATACGCATCAGCATATTCACTGCGGTACGTTTGCAGCCTGATCGAGCTCACGTACCCGCACTTGCCTAAACGGTCGGAGATGATTAGCCTTAACACGCGCATTGACGGGGGCGGGTACCCGCCCCCTCATGTTTTTCGGAGATAGCAGAAAAACGGCGGCGCGTAGCGCCACTGTACTTATCATACCTTTTTCGTCATCATTTTTACAACTTTTGTGAAAATTTTAAGATTATGTCATATCAGGTCAGATCACCAGTACAGGTCAAGTGACCCGACCTCAAGAAAGTTTAAGATAGCATAAGTCGGAGCAGGGTGAACTTATCCGATTGAAACTCAAATCACACATTGGGCTCACCGAGTTCTCTAAAATATGTTCCGGTATTTTTGATATCGATGACCTAAGGTCAGGTACGAGGCATGACCGCTCTATTGGAAATACATGGGAAAATGGCTTTTACTGTATAACTCAGTAACGGATATTGATAGAGCGTTTATTTTAGCTGCATTAGACTCGCCTTGACTTTGCAGTTCTAATGATATGCATTTTATATAATTTGACCCTGACCTGACCTCAGGTCAGGTTAAATCCTTGATTTGACCTAGCAAGGTTAAATTATATATCATTCGATTCGGCTTGCTGCGAGGATTCATATAGTTCAAGTCGTTTTGCTCTATCTTTACTTGTTCAGATGAAATGGCCAAAAACTTAATTTACATGTTATCCCTATTACGGCATGTTTTGACCTCTCGTGACCTTAAATGTGACCTGACAAAAAATGGTCCAAATATTTTCGATGGAGAAGTGGATGGGCTACCCAACGCCGTTTACCGTTTTTCGCTACCTACCGTTGTTCTCGAGATCTCAGGGGGGACCCGCCCCCTCGTCAAAGCGAAGGTGGCTCAGACCCCCGTCAATGCGCGTGTTAAAAGGAATGTGGCACCTTGGTCGAATCCTGGAATGTAAAGTAATTAGGCGTACTTTTAGCCGAAAATAATGAAACCACTCATGATTTCTCTAAAAAATTACAGCAAGCTCAATATTTTTATTTTTAAAATACTCCTCTAGGAAAAGAAATAAATATCTGCCTGTAGATGATGACATGATCTGGCAACCACTACCATACTCGAAACGCTTCAAGGGCTTCGATTGGCTGATGCTCATCGTGATATTAGTATATGTCGTCACACCAACAGCTCACAGCAATGGCCGCCTGACGAGAGGTACATGAGGGGTACATTTCAGGTAGGTTTTAGCTTGTTTTCTACGGAAATCTCGAGTTCCCAGACAAATGATTTATAGAGTACCGGGTTTTCCGACTTGCTTTACAACTTGGCTACCTTAGTTAAAATCACGTCATAAAGGTGCCATAGTCCCTTTAACCCTCGCCCCACCAGGGGGCATCGATGTCCCACTTAAGGATTTTTTCAGGATACCCGAAAAACGCCGCGGGGCAGCGACAAGTAAAGCAGCGACTCAGTAAACACGATTCAAACAGTTCAAAGCTCTGTACAATCTGACCTCGACGCAATTTACGAAGATGGTAAGAACTGGCTAATAACTTTCAACGCTGCAAAAACTACGCAACAAACCTTCTCGCATAAATCAACTCCAAGCATTCCCAGGCTTACCTTCGGAGGGGTTCTTATCCCAGTAGAAAGCAAGCACAAACATTTAGGAGTAACCTTTTCCAACGATTTGCGGTTTAAGGAACACATTGAGAACATTGTGAAAAAAGTCAACGTTTGTCTTAGTCCAATTTACCCTTTAGCCCAATTTCTACCCCGGGAAACTCTCAACCAAATATTTATAACTTATATTAGGCCTCATTTTGACTATTGCGACATCATATATGACGGACACCTGACGACCCATGACATACTTCGACTTGAAAGACTCCAGAACCGGGCTGCAAGACTTGTGACAGGTACCCTCCCCCGCAGCTCTTCTGACGGCTTGAGACTAGAACTTGGCTGGGAAACCTTAAAAACCAGGCGCAAAATGCATAAAGTACAATTTTTCCATTCGTTACTAAATAACTCTAGTGTCCCTCCCTTCATTCGTAATATAATACCTGGGATCAGGCAAAGAGAAACAACTAGAGAATTAAGAAATTGCAATAGGATAACCAAACCTCTTTACAAAACGTTAGCGTATAAAAATTCTTTCATCCCGTCTGCCATCAATATTTGGAATGATCTCCCCGAGCAAGTCCTTGCTGTAGCCCCTACTAACCAATTCAAGAAAAAAATAGTGAGCCTTTACGGGTCACCGTCCCCTCAAAATACTACTGGTTCGGATCAAAAATTGAAAACTCAATGTTAACAAGATTAAGAGTCGGAATGAGCGCGCTTAACTCACACAAATTTTCGATCCAAAAATCAAACACCCCGCTTTGTGATTGTGGACACCGAAACGAAAGCACAGTCCATTATCTTCTTCAATGTTCAAAATACGCCCAGGAAAGAAATGTCATGTTCAGGTCTGTGGAACAAATCTTAAACTCAGATTTCACTAGCTTATCCTCCTCAAGAAAAATGTCAATATTGCTTCACGGCCTCGGCTTGGCAGATCACGAAAGCTTAGAAATTGCGCGTGGTGTTTACAAGTTCATCCGTGCCACCCAACGGTTCACGCAGTAAATGTTCACAGAGTTCACAGAGCGGGATAACGCGGCGTTTGGGGCGATGCTGGTGGCGGTGCTGGTGGTGGTGTTGGTGGCGGTGGTGGTGCGGCATGGCGTGGGTTGGCGATCCTAGATTAATAAAACCCATTTGGCACTTGTCTGAGCTGCTGGTCGGGATGGCGTGGGGCTCCCCTGGCGGCGAACATATGAGTATAAAGAGAGTAGACAACGCGAAAGGTACCTCGTAATAAGTGCATATATTGCACTTTTGTGCCAATCGCCTGTTTATGCTATGTGTTGCATAACGTGTATTGGAAAAAATATATGTCTGTCTGTATATGTCTGTCTGACACGCTTGGGGTGTCTAACTCTCACCCCATTTTCCACCATATCTGAAATTTTGACCCCGGGCCATACTAGTTCAAGTCACCAGCCAAGTTCAAACGAGGTGACCTCACTTCACTTCGGAGCTCTACAAAAGTTACATTTCTAAACTGATCGTCTTGAAACTTTCGACACTTATTGAGCCTTCCAGGGTATACTACATGTATATTCGGGATTTTTCGATTTCTTGACTTGACTTGACCTCCTCCATGGAAAAACATGGGAAAATATGTCTAACGCTCTAAAATCAACAAAATGATAACAAATGCACAGTTCTCTCCGAAAAAAATTGTTGGCCACCTTTGCACGGATTCCAGGGGCAATATCGGCACTTTGAGTTATATGAAGTCATCAGAGATCACCAGAGGTCAAGAACAGTATTTTGACACAAACTTTTGACCTAATCAATTTGGGCGCTGAAACAAACTTAATTGTGTCTGTCTTGTCACTAGTTTTCAATTCATATACGGCATGAAATTGCTGTGACCTTTCGTGACCTCAGGTCAAATCAGGTCAAGAGGTGCTCTCTGGAGGTCAAAGCACTGGCGGTAGGACATTATGATGTGCACAGCGAAGAAAGCCCATATCTTTGCCTTTAAAATGCATCTTTAAAAACCTCAATAGCTTTAATGATACGGGAGCTATGCCCACGATTCTTAAGCATTATATATTTCAGTGAAAACAGTCTATATTGACCAAGTTTGACCTCTGGAGGTCCAACCATTGACCGGAGAATTTAAACATGTGAAGTAGACCCATACCGAATTCACGCGAGCTTTCCAATGCACTTTACGGATTTGCGCTAACCCCATTATTTTCGGAGTTAATGCGGGGCCATCCATGCCATCGATGCCCGGTGGGGCGAAGGTGGCGCAGGCCTCCCGGTGGGGCACGGGTCAAATAATTAAAAATTTGGCGCTCCGCAGCTTGAAGTGATTCAGGCGCTGAATCGATTGACTGGACGACTAAGAAATATGAAAATCCATCGGGGGCATGGTCCCCAACAGTTTCATATGCAACCCCTTAAGTGTTTTATTAACGGCCCATAACTCAAAGGTTATTAAAGTAATTTTTATACACCCTGATGTGCTCTGATGCTGATTCCCCGATTTTCAAGCTTACTTCAAGCTTCTTATTCAAGCTTCCAAATGTAGACGTGGCAGGTTTTACTGACAGGTGGCAACATACTGACTGTTTCATTATAACTCATTATGTAATAGCACTGGAGCTTAAGAATAAATGTCAATTTATTGGTGAGGTCTTGATTGATATTGATAATAAGCCTTTGCATTATTGCGAACCGAGTATTTGTTAATTTCAAAGGAAATGCTCACCTTGCTCGCTCGGCGCTGGGAAGGCTGCTGGCTGATGCAGAGGCTGTAGCGGACAAATTCTCATTGTTGATCTCAGATGATCCGTCGTCTTCACCAGGAACGCAAACTTGCGTTGAAGATAGCTGCTCCGAGGACCTGTACGCAACAACAATACATTAATATAAACGGGGCCTGCAAACATATGTTCAACTTCAGCTCCACGCCACTCAATGAGATGTGGCAACTGGTGTTGATGGATAGCTTACCAGATTAATAACGCTGTCAAATAGCCCCACAAGATTTCAACGTGAGGCAGGTTACTAGTGCTTGATACTTTTTATATTTTGACTTATTGTATACTTCTAGCCTTTGTCCCAACTAAGCAGGAGAAAATGATACTTGGGTAAGGCACAATTCTTACGCAGTGGGCTTTCATACAGTTATCAATTTTCCCCCATGCGCCCTAATAGAAAATTTGCGCAGCGTAAGAACACCTCGAATTTTTTACGCATTTTCGTAAATATCAAGTAAATACACTGCTTATAGATGTTTAAATATTTCTTGGCAATTCTGAAACACTTCCCACGGACCCATTCTAGAATCAAATATCATTTTCATCAGTCTTTAACACTCTTGGAATTTACCCACAATTTAAATGTTGTCCCATTTACATTACATATTTTTTGCACACTTTATACCCTAAAGTCTAGGGGAAACGTAGAGGGTTTCGACTGGTTCAGCCTGAATGTTTTCATGACGATGCCGCCGCTCTGCTCTGTACATATATTTACGCTATGTATTCTGGGTTGAAAACTTACGCATTTGACCGCATCTGCCAAATTTTACGCCGTGGTTTCTCGGCGCAAATCAACTTTTACTTCCCCCCGCACCTAAGCACAGGATCTAGACTTGTTTGCACCTCTCACTGCAACATGAGCACGCACTTGTGTGAGTTCACCTTTGTAAGAATGGGCACCTACCCTGTCACTTCGCTGCTCGGCGGATTCAGAAGCAGAATGGTGGATGCTGAGCCTGGTGAGGCGAGCTTCAGGTCCTCACGCAGCAGGCGGAGCTTCCCGCCATCCGGAAGTTCCTGAGGATTTGCTGGCTCGACGAACTCTTTGAATTCTTCATGGAAGTACTCTACACTGCACCTATCAGTCACTCCAAACAGTATTTTGGCTTGCTCCAGTACGTTAGCCTTTTCCGCAACCACGATTCTGTTGATTTGGCGTTCAAAATCACTCGGTTGGTATGAAACCATAAAAGTCCAAGGACTGTCTTCACGAGACATCGCTCCAACTGGAGAGTCTAAACAGCATACAATGTCACACCTATTCTCACAATAATAATCCCGATGAGCAGCATTTCTGTCTTCAGTGTCAATCTTCAGGGCATAACACCGACGTAGTTAATCATCAGGGCTAACATACCGCCGTAGCACAACCATGCTTTCTCCACATACTTCATACACCTTTAGAGGATGCAAGTCCTTGAGCTTATTTACGCATACAAGTGTACTACGTGCATTCAAACAATCCAAAATGTACGCATTTCGATGCTGGTCGTAGATGACATTTGGTTGTGAGCATACAAGGAAAACATCGTTATTGGGTGTGAGAACAACACTATCAATTACCCCAAATGTTGTGTCAGGGCCATCCAAAATCACTGCATCATGTGCTCTGTATGTAATGCCATTCACCTCTATTGAAGTTCCAAAACTGGCGCCATCCGTGACGTCAGTCAACGAGTTTGGCACAGGATTCCTTTTGTCAAGAGAAAAGGCTCTGATTGGATTTATGACACCTTGTTCCGTGTCATGCAGCTCCAAAGCTACTAGCTGCTGATGTCTCTTCGCAAGAGTTTTGCACAAACTTTTACGAGACTTCGAGCGTATTGTGATTGCCTTCAGAGAGGAATGCTTGGATTCGAATCGAAGCGTCCAAAGTCGTTTTAATGGGCCGTGGGCACGAATATGTTTTCCATAGTGGAGCAAGAAGTGGAATTTTGGCTTTAAGCGAAAGAGCGGGAAGCTGGTGGATAAGTCACGAAGCCATTGAGAAATCAGACACTCCAAATAAACTATATCACCTTCAGAAAACTGTGGGGCTAGCACACTTTCAACGATACGGCAGAGATCTACGAGCACAGCCCACTTTCGATCGTCAACAGGAGCAAGATCGCCAATGATAAGCGGCAAAGTTCTCAATAGTATCCAACTCTCTTTTGCAGTCTCGGACACTCTGACTTTAAGATAGCCTTTTAAATGTTTCTTTAAAGGCTGAGGTGAATTGGCCTCCTTGAAGTTGAAAGATGCGATCCGGCAGTTTATGATGTCTAACGTAAGAAGCCCTCTACTAATAAGATCACTGACAAGCAGAGCTATGACATACGGAACTACGCCTTCTAAAAGATCGTGTGCCACATCAGGAGGCAGCTTTTCAACTGGGAATGCTGGATCAATGTCGCACAAGACTGACCGTAATCTCAAACCATATGTTTCATTAATAGATCTCGCTCTCTGTCCAGACTGTGCTCCAATTAAATTATCTTCAAAGTTTCCTCGGGTTCTCAAACTTGTTTCGTTTTCCGTGAACGCGCATTGCTGTTCCTGAACGGATAGAATACAAGTCCGACAACAACGACCAGATGCAAAATTCAAAGAAAATCCGCCGATGTCATTCAAGGCCAAATTATCGCCAACAAAACAGCTGACAATGCCTCGAATCCGACAATCATTACCATCCACACGAATCTGAACTCCAGTATGTTTAAGGAAGACAAGATCGTCAATCAGGCGCCTAAATAGCTGATTCCAGCCAAACCGTTTGATATCACCGCTTTTACAGAGAAGCGCGAGGTGGATGGCACTTAACTTTGACCTATAAACAGGTGGAAGGTTCAGTATGGAAAAGTACACAGCACCGAGCTTATATTTTGATGCCTTGTTCCCAAGCGGGTCTACAACTCCAAAATCGTCAAAATACAAGACTATTCGAAGCAGTCCATCTGCGACGTCTTTTCGATGCAACGAACCGTCACCGATATATTTTAAAACATGATGATTCACAGCCCGTGGACTCAAAACTGACTGTTGTACATATTTGCTGTGGTTCAATAAGCACTGGAGCTGTTTGACAATTGAAACATACTGATAACTACTCGTCCCAACGTCATTAGCCGCTTCAAGGGTAACCGTCTCCGGAGAAACCACAAGGAGCTCCTCACGAACAAATTTGTCAAGATTGTGCTGAGATCTTAACTCACGAAGTGCAGCTTTGGTGCGTAATGCAGGAACAGGGATAGCATGAGAATGGTCTTGATCTCTCTCACCTAAAGCAACTTCAAGTAAGTGTTCAACACTATCGGCAACGTATGCACAAACAGATGAAGGAATGTTTTTCTTAAAACGGAGGTTGCTCAGGAACGCACCCACTTCAAACCTCGGGTCATTAATTACAGACTCGCTTGCACGAACACTCAGGGAAACTTCCGAAACATGGTTGTTCTCGGTAGAAACTGTATGATCGGCGTCATCGACAAATAAAGCAGCATGTTTCACACAATTATTTGAACGCACATGCCGTATCCAGTAGCGAGGTCGTAAGGACAGCAGAAATTTCGGGCAGGCAAACTTAAAATCTGGAAACTCTCTGGAATGACGGGTAAGATGCTTTGCAAAGTGGTCGATATTCCGATGTTTAAAATCACACAAGCTGCAGGAGTAGTATCCAAGTTCCTGAAAACGGGAAATGGAAATATAAGTACATGCATGAGGCAGATTCAAATATCAGGGGAAAGTATTGTTCCTGTCGGCCAGGAGCACATACACCACGACCTGGTTGACCTCATATTTACCTCCGCCTCAGGGGGAGGGCTCATTTGATACCTCCTCGAACTCGGCTCTTGCGAGAGATAAAAAAATTCGAACGGCAGAAGATAGTCCATGAAAATGATGGATCATCTATTTTGGACATTTTTTTGGTCAGGCAGATATTGAGGCCATGGGAGTTCAAGGTAATTAACATTGTAGAGATGTTTTTGTCCCTATAGCAAGTGACTGGCTTCAGTTAGGGCTTATTTGTTCCCCTCTCACGGCAAATCGAGTGATGTATGGCAATAACATGTAAGGTCGAAATGTAAGAACAGCTTGACCTAAGGCTAGGTCAAGGTTATCATCTGACGTAGCATACTCAACGTGTACAATGTACATCATTCGACTCAGCATGACGATCACAACACTTAAGTGGCAAAATGAAAGCTCTAGTGCCCTTCCCTGCGAATTTGACACAGGGTTCAAAACTTTCTGAAGTAACCCTAGATGACGTGCTAGAGACCACAGCTTAGACATTAAAACATAACCCTGGGAAGTGGGCTTGGATACTTCGATTTCTGAAAAACAATGCATTCTTAGCTGTATCAAGAGAAGTAGAGCCATTTTTCAGTTATTCCTGTTTCTCTCAAGCGTTTCCAGTTGAGATTAGGTTTGCACATCCATATCAGACCTCAGGTCAGGTTTACGAAAAAATACCGGAACATATGTTTTAATCCCCGGTGGATCAATTATGTGCTGAGTTTCATAGTACTTGATCAATCCTGTTCATTTCTATGCGATCTTAAACTTATTTGAGGTGTGGTCACATAGACCTGAACTGGTTGGAAATCGCCTAAAAGGAGAGGGGCACCTTTCTGGGGGAGTGGACACCATCCATACCTACAGGGCGCCTCTTTTTCACGGAAAACCTATGGCATGGGTGCCAAATCCTATCGAGGGACAACGTTTTTCGCATCCTGGGGGAGGGGGATCAAATAATTTTGGGTAAAGGTGGGAAAACGATCACGAATAAGCTGTACCAAGAACGACGGCGTTCGTGCTATTGTTCTTTCTCATTACCGGTTAAACATTAGGGGTCATTTTAAAACGCCACCTGGGGCGATATTTGGTATGAATTTTAAGCCACGGAAAAATTGGGTATGAAATCGATAGTAATGGGACCGCTCTTACAAGAAGGCCAAACCTTAAAAAATAATAATATACGAAATATTGGTATTCCAATGAATTCCATGGGAATTACGCAACATATTTGCAAGCATAAGCGTTCTTGTATTTAGGTGTGTTTAGGTCAAGGTAGCCTTCTTGTAAAAGCCATCCCAGTTATGGAATCGCTAAATCTGACTAAGCGCAAGCCTGGCACGATCACTGAATTTCGCGAGTTGAAAGTAGGTTCTTACCAAAGAATGTCAATATGGTTACCTACTCAGCTTAAAATAATAGGCACCAACGCCAGTCAGAACAGTACGTACCTGTCGGTCCTAGTTACTGACAAAAACATACGGGTGCTCACCATATGCGCAGAATCATTTTGTTTTCAGTTCAGGGGGCAACAATTGTCGGCGCTGGTGATGCTTAGTGTGATTCGGCACATTCTTTATTTGTTAACGAAAAAGGTCCAGAGTCGGCTCAAAGTGGGGGGATAGCCTTAGTCCGAAAGTTTGGGGGGACAGCCGCCCCCTCCCCCTCGTTTCCTGCACCTACGGTGCTTATGCGGGGGTGAGCTGGAGCGCCACCCGCCCCCCCTATTCTTTTTCGTAACCACAAACTGTAAGGCGTTAACTGGAAATAGCTAACTGTGTGACTTTAAAATGTACCTTTCCCCCACCCCACCCCATGCTGGGGACATTACTACGCCTATGGGCATTGACAGATCCAGACTTTATTTAGGGAGGGGCTAGGGGACTCTGGTTTTCCCTGCAATTGACTCGAATAGCCTCCAGCTATGCATTCACCATAGGAACTCCGACATTTCGGGAGGGGGGCCTTAAGCCTCATACCCCCATCATTATATCCGCTACTGCCTATAAGTAAACCTAATAATAACAAATACTGCCCTTACTAACATTTGTTCCGCGAGTTACCATGGGAAAGCACTATCCAAGCCCTTAGAAAAGGCAACAGCTCTCTCGAACTCAGAGACGAACTGAGACGGATTGGGTTACAAGGAGGAAGGGGTGACCGCTCCCCTTAGACACATGGGGTGCCCTTCAGAGGATGAAATGTCGCCTCCGGCCCCAGAATGCGACGATTTTCCGGCATTAACGAACCTTGGGGTAAAAACTGCGACACTCGCTTGGCTAAGTGTCGCCTCCTGTACCCATGATATATACATACATACATACATACATACATATATATATATATATATATATATATATATATATGTATATATATATATATATATATATATATATACATCTATATAAATATACGTAGACACTACCAGGGGTGGACATGAGATCCTTCTCTAGAATTCTGAGAGTTTTGAAGGTTCCATTTCTGGGTCTTAGAGTTTTTCAGCAAAATTTAACATGTAATTCCAATGAGACATTTAGGGGCTTGGGGCACGGGCCACTGGGAAAACTTAAGTGGTGCTTAAGGGTATATTTTTATTATTGGTATGTAAAATTGATCAGGGTATCTTCTAGGTGCATTTTTTAGTCCCTGACATGCTTTTATAACAAGGAAAATCCACGTTGAATTTCATGATAATTCCTTCAGAATCCCGTTTCGAACGTTTCACTCAACCAATAAGCACGCTGAATGCTACCATATGCTACCAGAACCAAAGGTATTTTGACCAGGGCCCTCCAGAATACTACCATATCCTCAACATGCTGCCAAATCAGGCAGTCAGCTGGCTGTCATGTCGGAACCGTATCTATAGGAACCGTGGACACTACTGTGCCTTAACACGCGCATTGACGGGGGTCTGAGCCACCTGCGCTTTGACGGGGAGGGGGTCGGGTACCCGCCCCCTAAGATCTCAAGAACCATGGTAGGTAGCGAAAAACAGTAAAGGGTGTTGGGCTGCCCATCTACTTCTCCATCGAAAACATTTGAACCATTTTTTGGTCAGGTCACATTTAAGGTCACGAGAGGTCAAAACATATCATCATAGTGATAACATGTAAATTAAGTTTTCGGCCATTACATCTTAACAAGTAAAGATAGAGCAAAACGACCTAAACTATATGAATCCTCGCAGCAAGCGGAATCGAAGGATACATAATTTGACATTGCTAGGTGAAATCAAGGATTTGACCTGCCCTGAGGTCAGGTCAGGGTCAAATTATATAAAATGCATATCATTAGAACCGCAAAGCCCAGGGGTCTAATGGAGCTAAAATAAACGCTGTATCACCATCCGTTACTGAGTTATTCCATGAAAACTATTTTTCCATGTATTTCCAATGGAGAGGTCATGCCTCGTACCTGACCTTAGGTCATCGATATCAAAAATACCGGAATATATTTTAGAGAACTCGGTGGGCCCATTATGTGATATGAGTTTCAATCGGATAAGTTCACCCTGCTCCGACTTATGCTATCTTAAACATTTTTTGAGGTTGGGTCACTTGACCTGTACTGGTGACCTGACCTGAGATGACCTAACCTTAAAATTTTCACAGAAGTTGTAAAAATGATGAGGAAAAGGTATGCCAAGTACGGCGGCGCTACGCGCCGCCGTTTTTCTGCTATCTCCGAAAAACCCGAGGGGGCGGGTACCCGCCCCCCGTCAATGCGCGTGTTAACAACCTTACCGAAATTCAAGATCCGTCACTACTCACTAATTGAAGCCAAAGTCCCAAGGTGCTGGCGCGCTCATGTCTTAATTGCCTTCCCTCTCTGACTTAGTGTAATACCTATTTATCTTGCAACATACCTTAACATCTGCACTGGAGGGGGTCTGGCACTAACGCGCACTGGAGGGGGCCTGGTAGGCCCCCCTAAGATCTCGGAAACTAAGAGGTTTAGAAAAACGCCACTTAGGAGGTGGGTGGGGGCTATGGTAATCTACATGATGACCAATTTTCATTGACCTAGGTCAATATCTTCACGGTCGAACGAGGTCGTAAAGGTCAAATCTTGGCCATGCTAGGGACCGATTGGTAGATGCTATGATTATGCGGGAAAATGGCGGGAATAAGCTAAAGGCGGACCAGGTTCATAGAAAAAGGTCTTAAAGAGGCTTCCCCACAATTATTGGGTCAAGGTTATTCAAGGTCATTGACCTTTTCAGGTCACAATATGGTATACTACTCATAATGTACACTTTGACTAACACTGTAGCCACTGTTTGTCGGGAAATGAGGATTGTTCTTTCCCACTGACCTTGACCTTTGTGTTGGGGTACCCTATCGATGACGTCATGGCATGATATATGTCAGACCGGGTAACGTCATTTGGCCGGAAGTACAGTGGTCAGTGACCTTGAAAGTGCAGATATGACCTTGACCTGTGACCTTTGACCTTGAAATTGACTTTCATGTGATGTGACCTTGATATATAATCCCGGTTCTATGGCGTTATGACGTCACTACTCGGTCTCCAATGCCTGCTAACTGGTCCCACCGCGTGATTACGGCGATCTCAAAATGCAGGTCTGACTTTGAAAGCCTATAAGTCAAACAATTTTCGACCGATTTTCAAAAAGTCTTCACCAATCGACGTGCTATTGAATTCTGTTAAAAAAGTGGCTACGCATCGTTTTTTCGGCTACGGGCGGTTCTCCGGCCACCTTGGAAAAACAGGTGGGGGGCCTCCGAGGCCCCCTCCAGTGAGCGTGTTAACTGCTTTGCTCAAGACCCAAAACTGGTTTATTGCACTCACTAGCGGATCCAGGGGGGAATCGGGCAATTGCCCCCCCAAACCCTCCGTTGACACCCCTTTTCCCTCGATTATCTTCAAAAACCATGTTTTTCACAATTTTGGGCTTCGTTGCCCCCTAACCTTCGGGCTGGATCGAACCCTAATTGTACTACCTATATTTTCAATGGAAAATCACAATGCTAAAGCATAGCGATTTTGACCATTGACAATCGCCTTCGGTTACAACCACAATAGTAAAGGACTATATAACTATGTATGTGCTGCCCAAAGTAGGTTCTGTTTGGTACCACTCACGGCTAGGAAATAGACAAAGTAATCTTGAGTAGAGACACTGTACCACTCAGATCTGCGCTGTGCTGCGCTCTTGCATTGCCAGTTAGACTCGATACGGCTTTGCATGTTTTTTTTAATCTGCTGATGGCTAGGTACAGAAATCAGGAACGTTTGAAAAAAGGAATGTACTAGCAGATTAGCTGACTAGCAGATTAGGTCCCAAAGCAAATATGGTACATCTATTTTTTCGGTTTTCCAGAAATGTTTCTTTTTTATGTTTTTTTTTCGGGTAAGGCTCTGCTTATAAAGGATGCCTTCTATCAGTGACTGCTGCCATCTGTTTAAAAAAGGACTTACTTCAACTTCTGAACTGGTGCTATTGGTTTCTTTTTGGTAGGGAAGTAAGTACCTACTTTGGGTGCTTCTTTCCATTGGCGTCGTCTCGAATGTTTTTGTGGAGTGGCCGGCCGGATAAGGTGGGCGTCAAATTATTTCTTGGGGCACTGATTTTTGCATCCTGGGGGAGAACTATTTCAGGGATGCCATCAAGGCCGGATCCAGCCCGACGGTTATGGGGAACGGAGCTCAAAATCGTACTGACATAACATATGTTTCTTTATGGCAATCGAAGGGCAAGGATGGCAACGAAGGGTGAGAGGAAATACATATTTTGTCCTCCACCCCTATTCCTGGATCCGCTAGTGGGCAGTGGATCTATCAGGGTGGGGTCATGACCACTTCAGTGTTCACCGAGGGTCAATCAGGCGGGAAGGGGGTTGCACCTGCCCCCTCTTCTCCCTGAATATGTTTACGTATTCAACAGTGTTTTTTGTTCAATATGTCAGGCGCGTCGGAATAGGGGGGGGGCAGAGGCCTGGTCCTCCCACTTTTTGGCCGAACATTCCTGATCTTAGTCAACATTGGATGACGTCTGACATTTTATAACCAGCCGGTGCAAAAGGCAACCAGGATCCCAAAGGTGAAAACTTTTTGGTTCTAGTGCGAACAATTTGTTGTCAGCATCAAGTTGGAAATTGGCTGACCCGCTCTTTTTTGCCGGTGGCGACGCACCTGCATTAGCACGCGCATTGATGGGGGGCGGGTACCCGCCCCCCTCGGGTTTTTCGGAGACAGCAGAAAAACGGCGGCGCGTAGCACCGCCGTACTTGGCATACCTTTTCCCTCATCATTTTACAACTTCTGTGAAAATTTTAAGGTTGGGTCATCTCAGGTCAGGTCACCAGTACAGGTCAAGTGACCTGACCTCAAAAAAGTTTAAGAAAGCATAAGTCGGAGCAGAGTGAACTTATCCGATTGAAACTCATATCAAATAATGGGCCCACCGAGTTCTCTAAAATATGTTCCGGTATTTTTGATATCGATGACCTAAGGTCAGGTACGAGGCATGACCTCTCCATTGAAAATACATGATAAAAATTGTTTTCACTGAATAACGCAGTAACGGATGGTGATAGAGCGTTTATGTTAGCTGTATTAGACTTGCCTTGTCTTGTTGGTTCTAATGATATGCATTTTATATAATTTGACCTTGACCTGACCTCAGGTCAGGTCAAATCCTTGATTTCACCTAGCAATGTCAAATTATGTATCCTTCGATTCGGCTTGCTGCGAGGATTCATATAGTTTAGGTCGTTTTGCTCTATCTTTACCTGTTAAGATGTAATGACCGAAAAACTTAATTTACATGTTATCACTATGATGATATGTTTTGACCTCTCGTGACCTTAAATGTGGCCTGACAAAAAATGGTTCAATTATTTTCGATGGAGAAGTGGATGGGCTACCCAACGCCGTTTACCGTTTTTCGCTACCTACCGTGGTTCTCGAGATCTTAGGTGGGGCGGGTACCCGCCCCTCCCCCGTCAAGGCGAAGGTGGCTCAGAACCCCGTCAATGCGCGTTTTAGGTCATTCCACGGATCAACACCTAAACCCTTTGCCAATATCAGCCCCCTCGCTTTAGCCCAGGATTGGTCTGTGTGTTTGTAAAAACAAAATTGTTTGGTAAACAAAATTATAGCGTGTATTATGCGCAGGATGAAAGGACAGCTGGATAAAATACGGGATATCATATTAAGGTACACAAGAAAATGTACCTAAATGGCTGAGTAGCACTGGCAGGGTTGACATGATGATTTTGATAAAAATGATGATTATCTGCCTCCTCAGCAACTTACGCGACAGCCCAGACGTCAAAATCAGCGAGTCAATGAAAATTATTCAACAGAGACCCACCATGAACAAAGCAGGAAGCTCGTGACCCATCACAAATCTCTCATAAATAGGATTCCTGATAAAAACTATTATTTGTATTTATTTTTACTATCACATTTAAGAAAAACACTGGACCCCCTCCCCTCCCTCCCTATCTCCCCCGAGAAATGATATGTTCATTGTTGACGAAGTGTTGCATTGCAAGCTGACCGTAAACATCAAATGGACGTGCAAGATTTTAAAAATATGTGCTGTGCTTTTTTGTGTTTTAGTGTTCGTGCTTAATCGTGATCATGCCATGAGGCGAAATTGTCGACTTTTGTCAGGGTGACATTTGTAGCTTTAATTCCAACAAAAAACTCTAACAAATACTTTTTGGCAGATAATGATCATTTTCATCACAATTGCCCCAGAAAAATTCAAACAGTAACTCCCAGAAAAACAGCCCCTCTGTCAGGTAACGTGAATACCTAGGGCTTCGAATCGGGCGAAGTGCCAAAAACGCGTTTAATTTACCAACGTCAGGTATATACATACAAGAGGGACATCTTGGAGATTTGGGTTAATGTAGGAATTTAGTAACTGTGCGGCAAATAAATATTCCACCCCCCAACGTCATAGGCACAGGTTTCGGGGGCAGACGCAGTGGCCCCCAATCTTTGGGCTGGGGTGCAGTGCACCCCCCAGCTTTGAGCCGAGTTTGGACATTTTCCATTAGAAAATTAATCGATAGGTATGTACATGGGCGTGGGAACAGGGGGCAGGGGGCCATGGGCCCATCAAATATCGGGCCAAAAATTCCTGATCTCATCTAAAATGGGAGGAGGTCGGACAATTTTATAAACAGCCGTTATAAAAGACAACGAGGAGTCCAAATCCGAAGAGTTTTTGGTCGTGGCATGGGAAGTTTCTGGTAAGCTTCAGGTTCAAGTTTGGCTGCCTCCTCCCAATGTTCTGGAGGTTCCTATGCCTATGGGCAGGAATAATCACATTCGGCGCCGCCAGCGCTGACGACTTTTGCCCTCTCGACATAAAAAATGTTTCTACGTCAATGCCTAACTTTCCAGGTTCTCTGGAAATAGCATTGACATGCTATTTATCTTACATGAGCAGGAAATAGACTTTCAATAATATCATTGCAAGTGGTGGATCCCGGGGGCAAAATAAAAATTCACTCCCATCCACTCGATTTGGTTTATTTTCTTCTTAAATCATATTTTTCACAACTTTGGATCCCTTAACCCCCAAACCATC
Organism: Lepas anatifera; assembly: GCA_034440635.1. Classification (NCBI taxonomy): domain Eukaryota; kingdom Metazoa; phylum Arthropoda; class Thecostraca; family Lepadidae; genus Lepas; species Lepas anatifera. Next base: position 84,248 of record JAOTON010001870.1, on the reverse strand, counting down.
CACTTACCTATCGGGGGAGCTTCATTGGGCGATGAGAGCATTCCTCGCTGCGAGATACCTTAAGGCTTTGCTATTTCAGACATCGAGACCAAATTAACCTGTGTTCATAACTGCGACAAAATTCGATAAATGTATATCCAGTATGTCCACTTACCTCCAGACTTTGGTCTCTGCGGGCTTTCGCCCATGCGCGCAATGACTATTGTTGGCAGATCAACACTTGGTGAAAGATGGCGTCCGACTGACCGCGAGGACGCGGCGCGTGGTAAATTAAGCACCAATAGGTGCTAAAAGTTCCCGCCAAAATCGTTTAAGATGCTCAGACATAGCACCTCACGACTAATCAAGCCGGAAATGCTGCGCGCGCGCATTCGCTTGCGCGCGTTTTTTTCTGGGGAATCGGAAAGATGCTAGAAAAACATACCTTGTGAGTGACCAGGTGCTGAAAAACAGTAACAGGCTAGCACATAATTATATCAGAGAAGCTAATTTGTAAAAATAAAGCCACAGATGTTATATTTAAGCAACACCTGGCTCTTTAGCTCTCATTTATGCTGCTAAGTACATGCTATAGCACGCATTTAGCATATGGTGGTGCTCAACTTTTTTACAGTGTAGGCGGCAACTTTCTGGCAACTACTAACAATCGGCACCATTGGGCTGCATGTTAAAGTCTGGCAACTGTGACAGCGGTTTCCGGGTATTCTGCAGCGGGGGTCCCTCGTTTTAGTAGAAACTTAACACAGTACCAATATTGTATCACTGATGGTACGCTGTGCAATTGAAGAACAGAGTTGCTAAATTAAAATATTCGCTACACGCTTCATTCTGTATTTCGAAAATATGTGGTTTGATTTTGAACCATACTGTCACTATCGCTATTTTGTCACATTTACGCACCTCGATTTTCGTAAATGTGTCACAAACTCCAGTAGCCGAGTTGGCAAGTTTCTGCACCTCTGATTTTGAGTTTCAAGACAAATGATATATTGAGTACCGGGTTTTCCGGCATGCTTTACAACTTGGCTATCTCAGTTAAAATCACGTTATAAAGGTGCCACATTCCCTTTAAAATTAAAGAAAGTTTAGGAAATGGACCAAGTGGCGTAGCTAAAGGGGGTCCATGGGGTCCGCAGACTCTCCCCCCCCACTTAGGCTGACCTTATGCACTGCAAACCACGAGCATTAGTCTCGGGAGCTTTCCTGGGCTTTGCTTCAGGGGCCCCCCGAGCTTGGTCCCACGAGCCTTTCGAGCTTGGTCTCAGGGGGCCCGAGCATCGGTATTGAGGGCTCCGTAGTACCAAACAGTGATCTCGGGGGCCCTTGAGCTTTGTCTCCCCCGAAGCTTGATCTCAGGGGGCCCCGAGCTTGGTCTCAAGGGGCCCCGAGTTTGGTCTCAGGGGCCCCGAGCTTGATCACAGGGGCTCCCGAGCTTGGTCGCAGAGGGCCCCTGTGCTTAGTCTCACGGGCCTTTTGAGCTTTGTCTCAGGGGCCCCCGACCATCGGTATCGAGGGCTCTGAAGTATCGAACATTGATCTCGGGGGCCCCTGAGCTTGGTCTCAGGGGACCCCGAAAGTCGGTCTCAGGGGGCCCCCAGGGTGGGTACCAGGGGCCCCCAGAGTCAGCCTCAGGGGCCCCCAATTATCGGTCTCAAGGCCCCCCGAAAGTCGGTTTTAGGGGCTCCCTGAAAGTCAATCTCAGGGGACTCCAAGAGTTGGTCTCAGGGTGCCCCCCGAGAGCAGGGGTCTAAAAAGTGAGCTTGTGGTCGCCGACTAAAATCCAAGCTTCTTAGATGGTCACCCAACCTATTACTACATGTATTACAAAATCGGTCTTAAAAGTGGTATAAATATGGCTATAGGGAGCACTGGCGAGTGCAAAGGGGAAGGTTCCGATAAAATATAGACATAAAAAACCTATAAAATATAGATCGGGTTTCTCGATATCGATGACCTAAGCTAGAATCAAGTCATTACCTAAGTGATTTCATGAGAATATAATTCAGTATTAAAGCCAAAGTTATGATCTGAAAGCAACAAAATTATACATGCTGGCCCTTAACCCTAGCCCCGGTGACCAGCATGAATCACCTATGACCCCCCCTGGTGGGAGGGGGTTAAAAATGACACCCTCGATCTCGGAAACAAAGAAAGATAGAAGCGGAAAAAGCGATCGAAAGGTCGTCGGAAATGCAGTCGGCGTTACTCCCAGAATTTTTGCGGAAGGTCAACACTGTGGTCACCAGAGGGGAATAATTCATATACGTCAAAATGTATCAAATGCAGTGCTCTATAAAACCCTGCTTATCTCCGTACGCAAAATAGCCGGAACAACTTTCTCAACGCTATTCGACAGAGCCGGACCAGCTCTTTCACTAAGGCAACATCCATTTTCATATCGGTTCAAAGGCTAGGGCGCAACAGGACACTGCATATTGGGGATGTTATCACGTAGCTTCAAGTTATAATAGGAAGAACGCTCGCATTGGGCGTGATATGTCGGACCTAAAAGCCAATGTTGGATAGTGATCAGTCATTTATACGCACTACGCAGTCATGAATACGTATCGATAGTGCCCACTATTCTTAGGCTAAGTCTGTTTGGAGGTCAATCGAGGTCAAAGATGATACACTGCCCGTACACAAGGGCAATTAAATGGGCGCCGAAAGCGGTGGGACGGGGTACCTTCGCATCCTCCTGTTGGCCAACCAGGCGGTGGTCTCCCCAAAATCTTCGGTTCATCGTCATTAAAGGGAATGTGGCACCTTCACAACGTGATTTTAACTGAGATAGCCAAGTTGTAAAGCAGGTCGGAAAACCCGGTACTCCATATTTCATTTGTCTTGGAACTCGATATTTCCGTAGAAAAAAGCTAAAACCTACCTGACACCAGCCCCCTCAGCCCCCCGTCACCGGCGGCCATTGTTGTGAGCTACTGGTGTGACGACATATGCTGACGTCACGATGAGCATCAGCCAATCGAAGCCCTTGAAGTGTTTCAAGTATGGTAGTGGTTGCCAGATCGTGACATCATCCACAGACTGATATTTATTTCTTTTTCTAGAGGAGTATTTTTAAAAACCAAATATTGAACTTATTGTACATTTTTCAGAGAAATCATGAGTGGTTTCATTATTTTTGACTAAAAGTACGCCTAATAACACTAAATTCCTGGATTCGACCAAGGTGCCATATTCCCTTTAATGCTGTCAGGTACCAAATATGCTCACAATTCCCCTGCCCTGGTCCGCACCAGCCCGGGTCCGTTCCCCTGTAAAAATTCCGTGGGAGCGCCCCTGGGCATTAACATTTTCGCCCATCACTTCTATACCAAGCAAGATACAACCATGATTGATGCACCATTGTTGTTCTCTCATCAATAATGGTTTTATTTTGTGTCCATCCACGTGAAAAATTGTTAGGCCTTACCTTAGAGACAAATAAAAGGGTTTGCAGCACCTTAAAAAAGAGCCTCAGAAACAGTTCCGATGTTTCATTTAACTAGAGAAAAATGTTTTCATGTACATACATGCGTCGTGAAATACTTGTGATTCTTCACCTTGAGGCGCCAGAAATCAGACAAATTCCTGTAACATTTCAAATAAATAATTCAAACATTATTCATTGGCAACATTTCCTCAGAAGTGCAGTGGAAAATATCAACCATTGCTAAGATGAGGCCCAATTTTCGCTCCATTGTTGAACATGGTTCTACTCAAGGCAATAGCAATGCTGTCTCTTGGGAATAACCTTGTTTTCTTTCCATGACATCATTCCCATGATAACTATTTCCAAAGCTCTTAATTGATGCATTTTAGCATCAATAATCAGGACTGAAAAAGTTTCCAGAATAGTTGCTGATGACCTATTTGGACCAGGATTGGGTACTGAGAAGAACAGTCTGCATTTCAGCAACCTGTTCTTTTGTGGTGGACACAATCTCTCTGTGATATTTCTGCTGTACCTCTGTGGCAGTGCTTCCATATTTCATCCATACTAGAGAAAACAAAACGAATCAATTTTCTTGTGACAAAAAAATATAAGATATCAGAAACTTGGATGCATATAATCAGTCAGTTAAAAAACATACACATATACCCTGATCACCCAGTGTTCATCCATCTGTGCAAAAGACACAGCTTGTTTTATGTTTGGCAGACTTGGATTGGACCATTGTCCTTGCAGTGGAGTCTTCTGGCAAATTGGAAATGGTTTATCACATATCTGTGCTGTGCAGGAATGCACATTTATATCCCTTATGGGGTACCAATGCACAGAGATGGATCTAGGATTTTAGTAAGGGGCAGCCCTCTGAGATTGCATGCTGTCAACCAAAAGGGCATACTTCACCCAAAAGGGTGGCTATCATCATTAATCAGTGGGAGAAAACTGTGGTTGGTGTGACTTAAAAATGGTAACAGTGCCATAAATGGGAATGCTTGACCCATAGATGGGAACACTCATTCTCAATTATGGGAATGCATGAGACCATTTTCCAGAACAATATTTTAGGCCATGAAACAAACTTTTGTTCTTTCTACCTGGCTTATTTCTGTGTTTAAAATTTTAGAAGAAATTTGTCTTTGAAGCAGAAACAGGAAATCATACCTTATACCCTGCTTCAAATATTGAAGCTCAACATGTTTATTATGATCATTCACATGTCTTGGTGCATCTGTGTAATTAAAACACTAGTCATATACAAAATCAATTAATAGATACCTAGTGAAACAATAAAGTTTTTTAATATTTGATTTCTATTGTCACTTGAGATAATAATATATACAGACCAAAACATATGGCCATACAGAACATGATGTGAGCCAACCTAGCACAACAAAACCTGTTTTCGGCACCTTTAATGCCATTTTTCACAACTTCTAAACTTCAAAGCTCCATCTGTAGCCCAATAATTTGTATTCTAGTGGTGGGGGCAGTAGCAAGGTATTTTCTGCATTACAGACCTGGTTTAATCAGTTTTGGAGTACCCTTTTCCTCAGGCCGCCCTTAATCCTTTCAAACTTAAGGGGTCCTGAACTCGAGTTCAGGGATCCCTTGGACCTGTCACTGCTGTGGCACCCCAAATGAAAGCTCAAGTTATTTACTGTGCCTACTAAGAGCATCCTTAAAATTTTCCTATTTCTCATTTCAGGGACTTTAAAACTTATAAATAACAGGCCTACTTGGTCACCCAGTTATATGTTCAGCTATAAGGCCTAGTCTGCAAAGTACTGCAGCATGCCAGACGAGTCGCACCAGCCATCTAAAATTCTTGCACCACCAGCCTCCAAAAATTTGCACCAATCTGGCACATACCAGGGAAAAATGCACCCATTCCTACCCCTACAATGCAATGCTACCTCAATCATTAGTCAGTTAGTTAAGGAATTTTTATAAGGCCCCCTCCTGTGTCTTAATAGCCATTCAGCCATTATTTGTTTAGTTGGAGTCTACTAAGTGTCACTAACCTCGCAAGTTCGCACCAGGTTGATAAAATTTGCCCCAGTCGGTCCTGTCTCCAAGGGCACTCGCACCGACAAGATCTCGACGACAATGCCGTACTTTGCACACTGGTATAAGGCAAGAACATGGTGGTATAAAAAACAGTATACTTTTTATGGATAGTCTCATAATTAGACACCCCAAAAATCATTTAGGAAATCCACGCCCTTGGAAATGAGTGACTATACAACAATGTTTACGATGATATTTTAGCGCGATTATGGTTAAAAAGGGTATAAACATGCACCACTTGTATTCAAGTTTTTTTCCTTCTGAGACTTTTCGCGATAAAGCAAAACAAGGAAACATCATTGCATGTAGACTCCAAAACACACCTAGATTGCACGGACCGTCTATGATAAACGCACATCTTGGGGTGCGTTCTTTGAAATATTCCAGCCCGGAATTCCAGGGACAGTGACGTCACAGCCGTTCTTTGAAACTTTTCCCGGGATTCCACGTGGAATATTCCCGCCATTCCGCGCGGAACGGTGGGAATCGAAAAAGCAGTCCCGCTCAAGATGGCGGCGCCCGTGGATGAGAGTTCGCAGCAGTAAGTTCGTGGAATTTTCATGGTTATCTGCTTGTTAGGTCCAAGACATGCTTTACAGGATGTTTAAAGTTATATATTCTTAGCTGATTGGGTTTCTTACCCAATAAAAACAGTTTATATAAAATAGCAGGAATGAAAAGTAAGGAACTGTAACGGCAGGGGAAGTATATTAAGCAATGTATGAAGAACCTGCCCGCCCGAGTCCGCACTCAGTCATCACATTTTCCCATCTTACCATGTCATCTTATTTGCATCAAGTATAAATTTTATATTTCCAATACTGACTCCAATATTTCGATCAGTCTTGTAGCACTGGGCCAAAAAAATTACACCCAAATGATAATGACAAGAATACAGGCCAGGATGGCTATGTGCCAACACAAATTTTTGAACACAGTGGGGAGAAGCGTCTGCCCCTAGACCAGATTTGAATAGGATGTTTTGATTCTCTTACATATATTAACACTACTGGCATACACAAAGCATACAGTTTCATGGACATGTCGTCAGTCCACAACGACACATAAACAAAAAACTGATTAAGTGGGCACATGTGAGACTGGGTGTAGCAGAAAAAATAAGTTGTCCGCACCGTTCCCTGTATTGCGCCCGCCGCGCCCACACACCCGACTGCCTCCCTGGCCAGCCTCCAAGCGACACACAGCACCCTTGCCCCCGGGCACCGACCGTGAGCCCGGGCAGGGGCGCGCTCAGGCAGCACACCAGGGCAGACCCACATCAAAGTACACTTCCCCCTGATCCTCAAGATCATACGTAACCATAACGATCGGGGGCTGTCTGCTGCGCTCACTTCGCCGAAGCCGTGCCGGTGACTCGCCAGACTGATGTCGCCCGATACCTTCCACATCACTTGAATCACCTTTATCATCAGCAGAATTGCTAACCACTGGACTCTCTACATCACCCGCCGTAACAGGTGGCATGACATGTTCTGGACTCAACTCAACAATTGAACTCTCTGCCTCACCAGTATTAACAGGCATGACATTTTCTGACGGGCGGGGTACCGCGCACAGCCTTAAGTCTCTGACGTGCCAAGGCACACCTCCAACCTCAATCACCTCTGGTGAGACCACCCCTGTCACCACGTCACGTCGTGACGGCTCTGTACAGCGGGTACCCGACCGTCTCACCCACACCTCATCTCCCACGGCGTATGTCGCAGAAGTTGGCACCTCTTCCAACACTGGGCTCGCCGGCTGTGCCGCCGCCGCTCGCACACAGTCACGCACCGTGTAACGATACACACCACTGGCCGGCGTGTCAGACACATCGTCACCATCGCGAGGTGTGACGTTGTATATATGTACGGCCTCAGGGATTGCGCACCTCTTTCGTGACGCGATCACTTTCACGGTGAGGTGATTCCGTTCAATGATCCCGCAGCCACTTGGCCTATGTACAGCCCGGAACCGCAGCCGCATTCCCCACCGCGCAGCAAAAACAGCAAACTGCCGGCTACGAAACGCCGTGCCGTTATCCATCAAAACCTCGAGCGGTGCACCACATTCAAAGAACACCTTCTCCAGCTCGGCTATAACAGGAGCTGCGTCAGAACGGCGTAAGGGCAGCCATAGACTGAACCTAGCCGGCCCACAGTCAATGACGGTCAGAAATGCCTGGTTACAGTAGTGGGTAATGTCCAGCGCTAGCCTCCACCACGTCTCAGGCACACCCAGTGAGCCGTGTGCCCACTTGACTGGTGCTGGGTCCACTGATCGACACACATCATAACGCGAAACCACAGCACGCACCTGATCTCGCGTTACCTCTCGACAAACTTCACGTCGTACGAAGTATAACGTGCGCCGGATACCCGGATGCCCTGCCCTGGCATGCACTTCAGCGATCGCGTCATCAGTGCCGTTAGCGTGCGCCAGATCTCCATCACTATCGTTTGCTGCAGCAGAAGCGGCACGGAACGGCTCCAGTGCTTCACCGGCAGCACTAGCCGGTGCTACATCTTCGTCACTGTCACCGGTGGCCACCACGGCAGCGCACACAACTGAGGAATGGCCGTGTAACCACTGAGACGGAACACGCGTGAGACAATCTGCAAGGTTCTCAGCTGAACGCACCAGCCTCACTGACAGCGTGATGTTAAACTCACTCACCAGCTGTTTGATCACATCCACACGAAGCCTGATCAACATCTCTCCGTGTGCCTTAGTTCTAAGACGCGCCCGGCCGCTAAGCGCGTCACTGATCCATCGGTGAACAGCCGAAGAGTCGGTTCGGAGATCTACAGTTCTTATGCCCCAGGCGATTGCCAAGTTCATACCTCGGACGGCCGCATCTAACTCGGCCATATTGATGTGACTTGTCTCGTCGCGTCTCAGCCAGCTGGCGTCCTCGATTATCTTTCCATCCAGTGTCTCCAGAACGACTCCGGCAGCCACTGAGCTCGCGTCTGTCCAAACGACCACGTGATCGCCACTGACACACCACTGGCCGTGCGCTGGGTCCTCCCTTTCGAGACGGTGGGCCACATAGTTGACCTGGTCTTGCAGGGCTGGGTCAGCTGTGACGTCGTCCCAACCTTTCGTCACAGCGTTGACGCGACGTTTTAACCACGCCGCAGCTGGTCTGAGCCAGCCGCACACGGGCAGGTGTGCCACTAGACGGCCACACCAGGAGAACACGGCACGCCGCGTCAGCGTTGAAGGGGCCGCTCGGACCGCGTTATCTCGCCGCCACTGTAGTTCGCCTCTGGTGCCATCAGACTGCACGTGCAGACCTAGCAGGCGCACACCGCCTGCAGCACGCTCCGGCTCCTTGCACTGCAGTCCATAACTTGCGAAATGAGCCACCACCTGCTCGGCACTGGCGACATCTTCGTTGACACAGAGGTCATCAACGAAAGGTAGAACGGCCCGTTCCACCACAGGGTCCTGCGCCAGCACCGCACGCACAACAGCTTTCATGATGAGTGGGGCCACGCTCAAACCGAAACCAACCCTGGTCAGAGCGTAACGCCTGCCTCGGATGAGCACAGTCTGAAACGGCCAAAGCCGTCGGTCGGTGCGGAGCTGCAGGTAGGCCCGCTTCAGGTCCACCACTGCGATGTTGGCTCCGTGTCGCCGCCACTTCCGGAGCTCCTCTGCACAGACATCAGCATCTGCGGTGTGAGCAGTAACATAACTGTTGAGCTCTCGAAAATCCAGTACGGGACGCACCTTTGCCTTGTTGTTCTGAATAATAGCCATCAGTGGAATCAGTCCACGCGGGGGCCCGTGCAACTCCTCAGAGTACGGAACCAAGCAACCACTGTCAATCCACGACTGTAGCTCAGCGTCGAACTCCTGACGCGCGCCCGTCGGTACAGCGTACTCCGACACACCATTAGTAAGGCACTCGGGGCCTGAACCGTCGGCCCACTTCCACGCCACAGTCCACGATCGCTCAACAGGGTCAAACCGCGCCCTAAAATCAGGCGCCTCCACTACGGGGGATGGCTGGCACACAGCCCCGCAGAACCGAACTTTTGACGGTGACTCCACACTGACACCGCCCAGAGCAGAAATCCCGGAAATACCCAGCACCATTTCGACACCCATTGGCCTCTCGTGCACCACAAGCACGTGCACTACGGCTCGCTGCCCTGATATAGTCTCTACGCTGGCACTGCCGACTCCGTTGCACTGGAATGGGTCACCACTCATCGACATCACTGTGACTGACTGCCGACGCCAGCGATAACAACACGGCGCATACAAAATGTTCTCTGTGCACCCAGTGTCAATCAGCACCCGGCAGTCTCGGCCATCGATGCGAAGAGTTGTTACTGGAAGGGCGCCACTTGTGACAGCACGGGAGAGGACGCCGGCGCTAACACGCCATCCCCCAGGCTGTTTCCCGGACGCCTGGAACACGCGAGAGAAATGTGTCCGATCTCGCCGCACACCCAGCAACGCGGCGGACCCCGGGTTCCACGCCACTGGTGCTGCTGCGTGGAAGTCGCATGGGGAGCCTCCCCCGCGACTGGCGATGGCGCGCCGGCTGCTGCTCCTGCTGAGGTGTCCGGCCACGTGACGCTGCAGCCGCTACTGCAAAGCGTTCATCGCTCATTACGGCACGAGCTCGCGTCAACACGTCGTCCAGACCAAGGCCCTCCGCCCGAGACCCGGCGCGAATGATCTGACGGACGCTATCCGGAAGTCCGGCAATAAACGCACAGACCAGGGTACGATCCGGAACTCCCCGAACAGTGTCGACAGCCGTCGCAGGTCGGCGAGATATACGTCAGCCGACTCTCCGATGCGAAGCTCACGACGGGTAAATGCTTCATAAGCAGCGTGCTGGTCAAGCGCAAATGCAGCATACAGTGCTTCTCGCACAGCACTCACGCACCCACGGCTAGCCGGAGGGAGCTGTGACCAGACGGAAAATGCTCCACCAGTGAGTCTCAAAGGAAGCACAGAAGCTACCGAAATCCCTCGGTGCCCACACACAAGTTCCACGCGAGTAAACCACTCCACAACGTCAGCTGATCCATCGAACTCCGAAATTAGCCGGGCGTCAAACGAAGGCACTCCCGCCTCAGCTCCTCCTGCGGTACGCTCCATCTTAACACCGTCGTTATCACCCTTCATAGCCGAAATAGCTTGTAGCAGAAAAAATAAGTTGTCCGCACCGTTCCCTGTATTGCGCCCGCCGCGCCCACACACCCGACTGCCTCCCTGGCCAGCCTCCAAGCGACACACAGCACCCTTGCCCCCGGGCACCGACCGTGAGCCCGGGCAGGGGCGCGCTCAGGCAGCACACCAGGGCAGACCCACATCAAAGTACACTGGGTTAACGACGAATATATTATATAATCTTCCTCCCGCGGGAACTTTCCTTTACCCGAAAATGAAATGTGGGACACTGGCCAGGATTTGAGCTGTCCCACACATGGGCTTAGGAACTCGGATCTGACAGGGAAAGTCATCTTTGCTGCTGGGGCCGATTTGCTGATTTGGGCAGCTGGGCAGCATGCTTGAGATGTTCATGAATAACACAGACTTGGGCTGGTCACACTGATCTCAGCATTATAAAGGATGAAGTATTTTCTAGTGTCATGCTAGCACTGTTTTTTGCCCCATCCTGGTGCATCCCTGCCAAAATTTAGGAGCTCTGGGACAGGGGCGACCTTAAATGTGTGACGTGTGTTCTATCCTGGTGTTTTGAGAGTGATCATGTGCAGTATGGTTCCAACACAAGCTTCAGTTGATGGCTTGTGTCAGCAGTCAGTGGCTTGGTGGTGCTGGTTGCCTGTGCTCCTGGTTGTGTGGAGGTGGATAGCTGTGCTGTGTCTGCCGGTAATTGGGTTTTGTACTTACTGTGTGCTTAAAGGGAATGTGGCACCTTCATAAAATGTTTTTAAATGAGATACCCACATTGTAAAGGGAGTCTGAAAACCGGTACTTAATGTACAAATTGTCTTAGAACTTGAGATTTCCCTGGAAAAAAACCCGATTGCATTGCTTGTGTCCGTTTTACTGTACTGCATAGTGTATTGGTATCAATGTATTTTGATGGATTCAAAAGCTAAAACCTACCTGAAATGTACCCCTCATGTACCCTTAGCAGCAGGCCACAGTTCTCATCCCTGTTGGTGTGACGACACACGCTGACGTCACAGTATCAGCCAACCGAAGCCCTTTAAGCGTATTGAATATGGTAGTGGTTGCCAGATCATGACATCTTCCACAAGTAGGTATTTATTTCTTTCCCTAGAGGAGAACTTTAAAAATCAAAATATTGGGCTTATTGTACGTTTGTCAGAGAAATAATGGACACCCCCTTGATTTTCGGCCAAAAGTGCCCCTAATTACACTAAATTCCAGGATTTGACCAAGGTGCCACATTCCCTTTAATGTGAATTAAGTGCCCTGGATGTGACATTAAATCCTCTCCCCCTTTGCGCCTCCCCTGCCTGGCCGTGCCGACCTGTGTATGTGTCCTGTGTGTGTGTCTTTCGTATTGTCTTTTGGAATAAATGTGAATGGCTTCAATACACATGTATGGCTTGACTTGATTTGTCTACAGTCTAGAATTGGCTGAAATTTTTCAGCAACTTTTTGACTGGGGACAGGACACTGACAATTACCTGGTTGATTGATTATTGGTGCTTGAGGGCGCACCAACGTTAATGATTATATAGCGCCCACTGGCAATGACCTGATCCAGCATTAAAGTTGGGAGGTAGCCACTACTCATGCTCCAGGTTTCTGCACATACAACCTCATTTAGTTCTTTATCATATTTTGTAGATTGGATAAGGAGTTTGTTTTGGTCATCAGATATCTGCCTTACCTCAGTGTTTTTGTTTGCAGGCTCTTCATGTGCAGAAGCTGCGGTGCCATTTTTGATGACTGGGTGGTGGCCAATAGGCCCTGTCCACATGATGCAGACAGTGCTAGTGTTGCAAACAATGCACAGGCCACATGGAAGTTCGAGTGGACAAATGCCGCTGTGAAACTTCTGATAGATACGTGCATTAAGCACAACGTAGGTGGGAGCACAAGCTCCAAGAAAGATGCTAGGGCCAGGTGGGAACAGGTGGTGGAGGAGTTTGCCCAGCATGGCTACCATGGCCTCACCTGGAAAACTACCCGGAAGAAGTGGTACTGCCTGTTGGAAAGGTACCGGATGATTCGGGACAGGTCCAAAAAGAGTGGTGCCGGGGCTGTGCAGTGGGAATGGTATGAGGCCATGGACAAAGTGCTGGGGAAAGATCTTAACATATCTCCAGTGATGTCCATCTCTACAACACCGAGATCGCAGGACCCTATACCTGTGGTTTTCCCGGAAACTTCAGGATCCACAAGCTCCTCAGCCAGCCAAAGTTCGGTCAGTGAGTCGCCTGTCAGTTCACCTGTATCCTCGCAGCCAGGTAAAAGGAAGCGGGCCAGCTCAGGCCGAGACCAAACGCTGAGGGACCTTTTCGTGGAGGAGAAAGAGAACAGGAGGAAGTACAGAGAAGAAAAGCTGAAGATAGCAAGAGAAAAACTGGAAGTACTGAAGAGCATCCAGTCAGCCCTGCTAAAAAAGGTCCAGAGGTAGTGGCCGCCATCTAGTGTCTTCTGCTTGTGCCGTAAAATCTGACACTTGTCATGTGCAAACCCAGATGTGCTTTCATAGCATGCATTTGTATTTAGTATTTGTGTCTAGATTGTTACCACAGTAGTTACGTGGCATATATATTTAGCCCAGATGTGATATGCAACAATGCTCAAAAACAAGCTTTAAGGATGGCGTAACAAACGTGTATGTATGAATGCTCAAGAACAAGCTTTAACACGCGCATTGACGGGGGGGCGGGTACCCGCCCCCCTCGGGTTTTTCGGAGACAGCAGAAAAACGGCGGCGCGTAGCGCCGCCGTGCTTGGTATACCTTTTCCCTCATCATTTTTACAACTTCTGTGAAAATTTTAAGGTTAGGTCATCTCAGGTCAGGTCACCAGTACAGGTCAAGTGACCCGACCTCAAAAAAAGTTTAAGATAGCATAAGTCGGAGCAGGGTAAACTTATCCGATTGAAACTCACATCACATAATGGCCCCACCGAGTTCTCTAAAATATGTTCCGGTATTTTTGATATCGATGACCTACGGTCAGGTACGAGGCATGACCTCTCCATTGGAAATACATGGGAAAAATTGTTTTTACGGAATAACTCAGTAACGGATGGTGATAGAGCATTTATTTTAGCTGCATTAGACTCGCCTGGACTTTGCGGTTCTAATGATATGCATTTTATATAATTTGACCCTGACCTGACCTCAGGTCAGGTCAAATCCTTGATTTGACCTAGCAAGGTCAAATTATACATCATTCGATTCGGCTTGCTAAGAGGATTCATATAGCTTAAGTCGTTTTGCTCTATCTTTACTTGTTCAGATTTCATGGCCGAAAAACTGAATTTACATGTTATCTCTATGACGGGCATGTTTTGACCTGTCGTGACCTTAAATGTGACCTGACAAAAAAATGGTTTAAATGTTTTCGATGGAGAAGTGGATGGGCAACCCAACGCCGTTTACCGTTTTTCGCTACCTACCGTGGTTCTCGAGATCTTAGGGGGGCGGGTACCCGCCCCCCCCGTCAATACGAAGGTGGCTCAGACCCCCGTCAATGCGCGTGTTAAGAATGGAGTAACAAACGTGTAGCCCTGTTTTTAATAGCTTGTGAAGGGGGGTACATTTATGTAACTTAAGTCGTCAGTTTTGATCTCTGCAAACAGGGCGAAATACATTTCCGTTACGATGTGTCGTGTGAATATGAGTTTAAAGATCGGTAAGCAAGCAGCAGTTGGAATTTTCCAGAAGAATGCACAGTAATTTTGAAGACAATGAATTGAATGTATTGGCTTAGGCAGAGGTACACCAAGAACCTGGAATGACCGGAATACGCTTTCCAAAAACAGTCAAATAACTTGTAACGAGTCAAGTATAGGAATATACAGAACATTTACTGACCGTTGTACATTTTTCCTGATCAAAGTTCCCTTTTACCAGGAAAAACCCGAGGGTTACGTGTTAAGGAATCAAGAGTATTGGGCGGAACAGGGGCGTCGCCACAGTCTCCGGGGGAGGGGGGGTGGCCATTCCAGCTGCAGACTAGAACCAATTTTGTCTAATCTGCCCTTGGGTTTGCTTTAACTCTGAATCGGAGTGATCCTCCAATCCTACCAATACCAATGAGAAGGAGTGAGTCTGTTCTTTTACCATACTATGACCTTTTGTTCCTCGCGAGTTTGAGCTTTGTCGTGCCGACTGAGCAGGTTCTCCAGCGGTGCTCTCCGTAAGCAGCGACGTCCGCTAGGTGGCGAGAGGGTCCCCCACCGGGCGGGGTTGAGTAGCCCGCCAACCGTACCAAGCCTTCTCGATTAAGAGCATTGGAGAATTTGTATTTGAATTTGCTCCGACATACCTCGTTCTCGCGGCAGAGCCAGGCCTCGCTACTTGGGGCTTTATAATGCGGTCTGACCTGGTTCTCCGACTGCCGTCCGTGAGCGGTAATGTGGGGCGGGTGGTGGACGGGTAAGTGCACAATTAAGTGACCTGCCGGCCGCACAGGGCCTTCTTGAACAATTACATTAGTGATAATTTGTGCATGCGCTAACTCACTTCGTTCTCGGGGCGAAGCCCGACCCCTCGTGTTTAGGCTTTGTCGTGTCATCCGAACTGGTGCTACAGCAGTGCTCTCTGTGAGTAACTGTGTCCGCCAGGTGGCAGAGGGTTGACCCATCCCAGCTCCTAGTTGAGTAGGCTGCCAACCGGGCTGAGCATTGTGATGCACAGCCATAGCTGTGAGCATCTGTCCATGTGCTGACTGACTTCGCTCTTGTCGCATTTACCGTGCTACTGCTGGTCATATTGATCGCATTTAGCAATCTGTTTCATGTACTCTTATAAACATGCCAAACTGTCTCCCTGCAACCTCACATTCTGCTGTCCACACACATCGCACGGACAATAATTGAGACTCTCAAATAACCCCCCCCCAGTTCCCCATCCCTTACAGCCTGTAAGAATACTGGTGGCCTAAACACGCTCTAGTGTCAATGGGTCTCAATCTCAACGCGACGAGTCGCAAGGTATCGGTCTCTCGGTAGCAAAGCGCAGACCACCTCGTTCGCGGCGGCTACAGCCGCGCCTGCGTATCTGCGTTCGCGACACTCGAGAGCGGCCGCGAGGTCATTAATCATGGTTTTTTAGTACTGTGTCGTTTTTTGCAAATATATATGTGCGGTATATATATATATGAGCCCAAAACATCTAGAATGCCTGTCCCACGTTTATTCCGAACACAAGCAAAGGCATCGGTTCAAACTTCACACACTTTTTAAACAAAAATAGCAAATCTGACAGGTCAAACCGGTGACCCCCCCAGTCACAGCCACAGTCGCTTGTTGGTGGAAACATGGACACGTACACTTACATCGACATTTTTATCTGTCCATACAACGACCCACAGCTGCAGCCTCAGTGCCGTCTTTCCCGCCACAGCTTAGCCACTAACTCATTTCTTTTGGCCACAGAGCACCCGCTCTCTGCTCGCCCACACCGTAATCCCCTGGCTCACCGTCGCCAACCTCTGCATCCTCTAGGTCATCTACAGCGTCATCGCCTTCAATCAACGTTATGTTGTGCAGCACGCACGCTGTTACGATGACGTTTGGGATGAGGTCCACACGTGCCATATCGAGCATCTTGAGGCGCCTGAACTTCCCTTTCAGGCGGCCAAAAGACCTTTCTATGGCCATGCGGGTGGACGACAGACGAGTATTAAAACTTGTCTGAGCCTCACTCAGGTGGCCATTGTCTCGGAATGGCACAATCATGCTGGTGGACAGGGGGAAGGCCGCATCTCCCAGCACATGTCCCTCACCAAGAAGAGCATGTGCTCCGGCACCCTCCATGATAGGCTGTAGTTCGTTCCTGTACACCCTGGCATCATGTACAGACCCCGCCCATCCAGCATTCACCCACGTGAATTTCATGGTGCTGTCGCACACAGCAAGGAGGATGATAGATGGCACACCTTTCCTGTTTATGAACTGGTGTCCTTGCTGCACTGGCATCGTTATAGGCACATGCGTGCCGTCGACGCAACCTACCACACCAGGGAACCCAGCGGTCCTTTTGAAGCCCTCACTCGCCTCCTCCAAGTTCACCGGCCACTTAATGAACTCGTTGGCCCTACGAGCACAGGTAGCAGAGAAGTCCATAAACAGTTTCCAAGCGCACGACTTGGCCACGTTGAATCTGTCAGCCACAGCACGGAACGACACGTGGTTTGACAGGAGCCACACACTAAGCAGTACCTGGTGATATGGAGGCACTTGCCCATTGCGCATTAGGTCTCTTCCGAACAGCTCCGTTACTTCATCCATTTTTTCAGGAGACATCCTGAAGTGGGAGGCGAACGTTGCAGGTGTGTAGCGAGCTACAGTGTCTTCCACGAATCCTTCCACGCGGACTTGCCGCCTCCTACGGGATGGGAGGAATAATGTTAGTAAGTTTCGATGAGATGAAGTTGTTGAAGTTCCATCGATAACTGAAACTTTCACCAACTTATCCGGTACAAAATCTGAACATATCAACATTCAGGCTTATCGATAACTCAAAACGATTTGAGTCACCTCAACTCTGACTCAATCGAAACTCACATTCGACTATGATCATGTCATGTCCGGCCATTGATCATGTCATCACAACTTGCGATATTCCTCACATTACAATTAACATAGCAGCAATTGAACTCAAAATGGGGCTCTGACTTTGAGCCTTGACATGTGACTTTAACCTGAACAATGACCTTCTTTCAATATGGCATAGCATTATATACTTGTACATGCAATATCTGAATCGGGCCGGGCGCAGTTGGTTCAAAACCGCTATTATCTCTGCCGTGACCCGACTGGCAGTACACTTTCTGATCCATGCTGGGTTCTGCGTCGGTGCAAGTCAATGATGAGGGGACAAGTTCCTGAGTAGACCTATGGTTCATAACACTCCAGGGGCCTGAATGAGCAGATTTTGTTATGACCCAGTGTTATATCTCTTTCCTGTTATTGCCTGTAAAAACGAACAATCTGCAGAGATGGCCTACGCTACGTTACGTTACCGAATTACGCTATGTTACGATTTGATTTTGACCAAAACTACGCTACGGAGTTACGCTACGTTATATTCCATCGACTACGAAATTACGGTACCTTAGCTACGGCCAAGGTAAAAACATAGCGTACTAAGCTATCAACATTTTCTTTACACATTCATACCTTTAACCCTCGCAACGGTGGGGGTTGTTTAAACACCCCCATCGGGTTTTACCTGCGGCACGAAAAAACGGCGGCGCGAAGCGCCCCCGCACTCTGCACACCCTGTCCTTGATCAATGCCGCAGCTTTCCCCAAAATCTTAAGATTGGGTCATCTCAGGTCAGGTCACCAGTGCAGGTTAAGTGGCTTCACCTCCAAAAAATGTTTAAGGTTGTCATAAGTAAGAAAGGGGTGAAACTATCGGATTAAAACTGATACCACATAATGGGTCTACAGAGTATTACAGCATATATTCTGGGATTTTTTCAGATCGACGACCTAAGGTAAGGTACGGAGCAAGACCTCTCCGTTGGAAATGCATGAGGAAAACAGAAATTGGGCTGTATCTGTGTAGATAAAGCCGAGAATACCTTCATATTCCCCAAATTGTAGCATCCAGGGCTCATTCTAGGTTCCTGTTGCAATGTTTTACCTGTGACCTCTGAGAGGTCATCTGGGCTACTTAAGTAGATTTTCAGACTTGGGTCAATGACTTTGCAGGAAATGAACGATCAAACTTTTATTTTGATATAACTACGTTAAGATTGCTCCTATCAGTCAATTCATCGGAAGATCCAGGATTACCGATCCGGGGGCACCTTCTCCGGGGGGACGCCATCCGGCCCAGGGGGCGCCACTTTTGACCTGCAAACCTATCAGATGGGCGCAAAATCCTATCGGTGGGCGCCAATTTTCGCATTCTGGGGGTTGGGGGGGTTGGGAAGCGACACTTTACGAGGGGAGGGGGCGCCATCGACCTTTCAGGGCCGCCGTGACCATTTCAGGGGGCTCCGAGACTCCGAGGCTCCGACCATTTCGGGGGCCAGCGGGCATTTTGAAGCCATTTCTTTCCAGTCAACGCCATAGGGTTAATGGTTAAGAATCATGAATATTGGGGGGCATGGCCCCCTGGCCCACCCCGTTCCTACGCCTATGAACATAGGACTTGACATCCCCTACAAAAACCTATACGGATACCTGGACACATCTATACCTGGATACACACAGACAGCCACACACACAAACACATAAACAGCCCATTTCCCACTATCCAGAGGACACATTTATGATAAAAAATCCACACACATGTAATCCGGCCGGGTGTCGCGCTGTGAACAGCAATATCCAGAATTGTGTACATCAGGCTAGCCCAATGTACGTCGAACATAGAATTAAATGTTTGAAGGGGGGCATGAACTACGTGTTCGGGCAGAGCATTCCAATCATTGATCACCTTACCTGCAAAAGCATTCCGCAACACTCAGGACACCGCATGGGGCCAGTGTGCAAAATATGACATTTTTGACGAGATCTCGTGGGTGCGAGTGTACTTGGAGACAGGAGCGAGTGGTGCAAATTTTATCAACCTGGTGCGAATTTGTGGGACTGGTGCGAGAAAGGTGACACTGAAACCAAACAAATAATGGCTAAATGGTTATAAAGACACTGGACGGGGCCTTATATCAAGTCCTCAAGGAACATACTAATAAGAGAGGTAGCATTGCATCGTGTGGGTAGGAATGGGTGCGTTTTTCTCCCTGGTACATGAAAGATTGGTGCCAATTTTTGGTGGCTGGCGGTGCAATAATTTTAGATGGCTGGTGCGACTCGTGTGGCCTGCTGTCAAGCTTTGCAGGCTGGGCATGGGGTTTCACAAATTTTAATGTATGACCCCTTGTTCTTGAACGACTGTCCCAGATGAAAAACAGTGCGGCATCCAGGTTCATTGAGCCCTGTAGGATCTGGTAGACCCTATCATATCACCCTTCTCCTACAATAATACAACAAAGAGAGCAATAAAATGTTGTGTATGCAATATGTGCTGAACATGAATACATGTATGGAAGTAGCTCTAGTTCTCACAGTCGCTCAGTACATGATGGGTGTCACAGTTCAGAGACCAGTCGAGTAGCATGGAGCTGGACCTGTTCTAACTTCTGCTGAACTGCTCTGTTGAACTGTCCCCAGATCAAGTTCCCATACTCGAGATGGGGCAAACCAAAGCCTCCAAAAGTATGGGTAAGGTTGTTCTGCTGATAGTTTATATATAGAATAAAAAATTAAAGAAATATATGAATGGAAGATTCCTTACCAAATTTTCAATAGGGAGCATTGCTTAAAATGTTTTATTTTTATGCTCCACAAATTTTAAGCTCCATTTTTTACCCAAACCAAAACTTAAATGTCTACCTTGCAGCAACCAAATTCTGACCTCGAATGAGACAGACTGTCCCCACAACACCTCACTGAGTCACCCACAAAATTTGCAGACTGGCTTGCATGAAGGCCACTGTGAAACATAACTAAAAAATGCATATCTTATCAAGAGCCTATCTTGTCCACGGAGCCAACCCAGGTTCAAGACCCGAATAAGGAGGCCCCATATTATGGCACGAATAATCAAGACCCCGGCTTCCCCGAATAAGGAGCAAGCTGGCTCCTGTGAAACCTTTCCAGCAGGAAAAGAGCTGATGACACCATATGACGACCCTGGCAGTTGGTGCAACGATGGACTCCAAAAATTATTAATAAGAGCGTGTTTTGTGTGGTCACCCGAAGCTGAATTCAATCCACACTATCATAAACTTTGAGCTGCATAAAATTGTGACTGAATATTAAATTCTGTTTGAACATGCCGGCCGATTTTGCAGGAATGTGTGGCTACCTGAGAAATTTGTGGACACTAACCTTTCGCGACGCTCCTGTTCCATGGCAAAATGCCAATCTTCATCCTCTTCTGACGAACTCGATGACTCACTAATGAGTGCATCTAGCACTGCAATCTCCAGCCGATCAACCTCCCCAGCCATTGTAAATGTTGAAGATGGACCGTCACAAACCAAAACTGCGAAACCTGCACCTGATAATATCCTCAAGGAAAGCAAATGAGCGCACAAGTCAAAATAATAATCAACGCGAATGCCGCACCTCGCCGATTACGCCACATTCCGGTCTCGTTCAAGAACGTTCCGTGGCCGGAATCCGGGGAAAATTGTGACGTCACAGTCCATGGAATCCCGGGACGGAATATTTCAAAGAACGCAGCCTTGATTTAGCCCCTTTGATTTATCAAATTGAACACCAGTCGTCAAAAACGGCGCCCACTGCTTCCAACAAGAATACAAAAATATTAGCGGCAGCCCGCGCCGCGCTCGTTCTGAAGGCCGCAGACACCGAAAATGTACCAGGGCGACCACCGGCGACCAGGCGACCACGCAAGTCGGCGGTTTCGGCCGACTTGGTCGCCCATTGGTCGCCTATTGAAAAAATGAAAATCACCGGCCTGGTACCGACTCGTGACAGATTCTAGTACATTCTAGTTTGAACTTAAAAATAGTACATAAATACTGTACAGGGAGATGACATCATCTAAAGTACCAGGTGATTTCAGCCGTTTTTCATAAAATTGGAACCAAAAACTGTAATAAGAAGAAACATAACCAGCATAGACTAGCAGCAACTAAGGGCGGTGATGATACCAGATGTAATCGGCCAAAGATGCCCCGTTGTAGCCAAGCTGTCTTTCAGAAACGCCAAACAAGCCGGGAAACGAAGGCTAACTTGGCTCTTTGTCGAAGTAGATTCTGCCCATTCTTGGCCAAAGGAACTGGCAGACTTCATCCAATAGATTTTGATGGGCGCTGTATGTATTACGATGACGGGTGGAGACAGTGGAGAGGGTAAGCATATTTAGAAGCAGGAGCGGATGGTGGAAGCTAAAATCATAGCAAAACAGATGGAATCAGAGTTTGAGACGGTTGCTAGGTCGCCAACCAAAAGATGATAGGGTCGCCGACGGCCTAGGTAGATCGGCAAATTTTTAGACCCCTGCCCGAGAGTTGGTCTCAGGGGGCTCCCGAGAGTTGGCCTCAGGGGGCCCCCGGGAGTCGGTCTCAAGGGCCCCTGAGAACTAATCTCGGGATCCCCAAGTTATTATCAAGTGCCCCATCAGTTTTGGTCGGAGGGACCTCCTCTCAGGGGCCCCGAAAGGTAATATGGGGACCCAAAAAATTAATATCGTGGGTGCCGCCAAGTGTTGGTCTCAGGAGGCCCCATAGTCTCAAGGGCGCCTCTATCAGGAGCCATTATTTACTTTCAGGGGGCCCCGAGAGATATTCTCGTTTGTGCCGCAGAGTGTTGGTCTCAGGGGCCCCCGAAAAGTAATCTTGGGAGTCCTCGAGAATTTGCATCAGGCTGTGCCACCCCTCCCCCCTCCGAGTTTTGGTCTAATGAGCCCCGGGAATCAGTCTCGGGGTGTGCCCAAAAGTTAGACTTAGAGGGCCCCCGGGAGTCAGTCTCTGGGGCATCCGAGAGCTAATCTTGGGACTCTGAGAGTAATTCCCAGAAGTGTTCCCGAGTTTTGGTCTCACAGCCCCGAGAGCCCGTCTCAGGGGGTCAGGGTTAGCCTTAGGCAATGAGGGATAATTTGGGGCCTCCGAGAGCTGGTCTCAGAAGCGCTAAAGACACAGTCTCAGCCCCCCCTGACTGTTAGTCTCAGGTGGTTCTCGGGAGTCAGTCCTAGGGGCCTTGCGAGAGTCAGTCTCAGGAGAACCCAAAGAGCTAACCTGGATGCCCACGAGGCTCAGTCTCCGGGGGTCCCCGAGAGCCAATATGGGTCCCGATAGCTAGTCCCAGAGGTGCTGCCGAGAAATAATCATAGGAGCCCCGAGACATTCTCAGAGGCCACCTCAGTTTTGGTCTAAGAGGCCTGGTGAATCAGTCTCAGGGGCCTCCTGACAGCTAATTGGGAGAAGCCGGAAAATAGCATTGTGAGTGCCGCCAAGTGTCTCAAGGGGCTCCCAAAGCTAGTCTCAGGGCTTCCCTAAGAACTAATCTTGGGAGCCCGAGGTATTTTCAGAGGGCCTTTCAGTTTTGGTGTAAAGAGGGTCCTTAGGTCCAGTCTCAAACACCCGACAATTAGCCTCAGGGGTGTTGGTCTAGGAGACCTGCAGGAGTTAGTTTCAGGGACCCTCTGGGGCTGCCCTCAGTTTTTCCCGAGAACTAGTCTCAGCAAGCATCCCTCTCCCCCCACGTTCAGAATTAGCGTCAGGGCCTCACGGGAGAAAGTTCCAGGGGGCCTCAGTAGACAGTCTCAGGGTACTCCTCAAATGCTGGTTTTGGGGGAACGAAGTACTGATTTGCGGGCCAAGTGTTGCTTTCTGGGGTCACCAAGTACTGGTTTCGACGCCATGTCAGGTGCCAGGGACAAGGCTGGAGATAGGGACAAGGCGTAGGGAGCTTCCCGACCTTGGGGCCCCCACGGTTGTGGACCCCCCTCAGCCGAATCCTGACTACTCCACCGGATGGACCCCGGTTACTAAGGGGCCCCGGCCTGCCCCTCCCCCCACCCCCTCCGACGGTTGTCGGACCCCACCTTGGCCTGATTCCTGGCTACGCCACTGGCTAAAATCTATAAAGTCTTGTAAACAAAAAATATAAACCAGGTGAAATAAAGTCATAAAGTGAATGAAATCTGAGACATTTTACATGTTTAGGAAAACCACTTGAATGTGATAGAGGCGGATTGGTAACCAGTATTCTGATTCGCTGATCTTTGTAAGCGCCCCTCCCTTCTGCTTGCGTTTATTTTACTTCTGATTTTGAGGTGAGTTGACTTCTTCGACATTTTAAGATGCTGCTAAAGAAATTGGTCATGATATGTACTAAATTAAGTGGCTTTGAAGGCCGTCGTTTTCTGTCCACCTCTGAAAACTATCGGGTTCAAAAAACTCCATCGATAGGTTTTGTTTGAAGACTCACCACTATGCCTTTCATGGGCTTTTCTCCCGAAAAAAATATGGTCGAATGACAGATTTATACTTTTGACGAGAGAGGCAGCATGGGACAGAGAGGCCAGTGAATAGCAGCC
Organism: Lepas anatifera; assembly: GCA_034440635.1. Lineage (NCBI taxonomy): Eukaryota > Metazoa > Arthropoda > Thecostraca > Lepadidae > Lepas > Lepas anatifera. Next base: position 60,492 of record JAOTON010001870.1, on the reverse strand, counting down.
TTTTACTGCTGATGACTTGTTCAACGTGAATTAGGTTAAGATGACCTCTTGCACTGAAGAGGCTCCTCTATCTCGCAATTAAGTGTTGCAATCCAAAGCTTATGTTCCAGGGACTTCTCTTGGTTTTGAAAGATCTTGGATTCCTGCAAGTATTTGCAACTCTCACGCTATCCTGCGCACGCCATCCTTCATTTTCTAGTCAATGGGCCCACTTTTCGGCATTAACCAGCCGCGTAACGCGGTTTTTTTCTAATCATGGATAAATGAACCTCACGAAATCTGCGGGGAAGCGAGGTCTAACATGATATGCTGGAATTCACCAGCTCTGCAGTGTTGATCACGTGCGGTGACTATAGTGTCCCTGTGAGAGGTGCCCCCTGGCTGCGGGGGCGTGGCCGCTGAGGGGGCTGGGGGTCAGCGCAGCTCGCTGTCGTAATCGACGGTGACGGGTCGACCGGTGGGCAGACATCGTGCTGGCCGATGCTGCGTCACTCCTCTCGCAGAGCACTGAATAGCTCTGCCAGCCGATGCAGGTGCGAGTGATGCAACCACGCCAGTAACACACCGTGATGCGCAAAACGGGTCGAGTAGGCAAGAGCGGCTCTGGTCTCGCTATTGCGGCCGGAGTTCTGCCTCCATCGGAATAGAGATCGATTGCCATGGCCTGTTTTGCGAGTTACGGATGACTGCTTCACTGAGCGGAGGGATCCTCGGCAGTCGGTACATCAGCAATCTCTCTCTAACAATATATAATCTATACAATATACAATCTATAACAATATATCTATAGCAATCTCTCTATAGCAATCTCTTGTAGGTCACTCGGCTCAAAGCATCTTGTGCTTCATGCAGATATTTTCTGTTAGCTCATATTTTCCTGATTGTTCAAGTCATCTCTGAAAATACACGAGTGCTTTTTCTTATATCCTTACATTAGTATGCTAATTCCATAACGTCCATTGTATGTAACAAATCACTTATAGTCAGCTGAAATCATTTGTGATCATATATTCTTAGATACCGTTTTCGAGATAGCGCATATATTTTTTGTAAGGGAATATTACATATAGTTTTTTGCGTCGGGATATTCAGGGTCAAGTGGCATGCTTGATGCAATATTTGCGCCTTGAAAGCTTTAGCAGACCCTCATTTGATTATCGGGAGTAAGGCGGCACGCTTTTACACGGAGAACATTTACCAATATAGAGTAATCCAGAGCTCTCCGATTATCTATAGGTACCCAAACTTGTTTGACCTGTTTACTTACTTACCTTTTGTTTGTCTTTCAAATGGTGTGATCATTGGCATTATACATATACATAATACATCCAAGCATACATCCAAGTGATCGCAGGTCTATTCACAAGATTCGGCAGAAGTGCAAGCGAGATGCCGTAGCAAGTGCAACATAAACTGCTTGAGACGCCTAGCGCTCAACCACAGTTGATCAATTCATACTGTGAGATGTACCGCTGCATCGTTAACCCTCGGGGGGTGTTTGAACACCCCCCTCGGGTTTTCCGGCGGCACAAAAAACGGTTGCGCGAAGCTCCGCCGATTTGTCTCACCTTATACTTGATCAATTCCATAGGCGTAGGAACGGGGGGGCAGGGGGCCATTGGCCCCCCACTTTTCTGTTATGGGCCCCCCGCTAGAGAGATAAGAATAGCAACACCTGTAATATCAAGCAAGAAACTCAAACTGGCCTGATAGCTTGCCCCGGAAAACCCTTAAACTTATATATGCCCCTAAACTAAGCTGAGGTCCTATGGGTCGATTTTAAGGTCTCCTGAGCTGTTCAGGGCCCCTGGACTCGCTTCTGATGCCATATACGAGCTAATCTGGGGCCCCACGAGCTGAACTGAGCGCCACTGAGATGGACTGGGCAGCATAAACTGTTCTAGGATCCCTAAGCTGAGCTAGGAGCCCTGATCTTGAACGGGGCCCCTTGAGTTGGCCAGACCTTATATCCGCCGACCTGGGGGCCCTGAGCTGAGCTGGGAATGTAATGTTAATCTTGTCCCCTGAGATAATCTGGGTCCCCTGTGCTGCACGGGAGGCCCTAAACTCATCTGTGGCCCCCGCACAGTAATAGGGCCCCTGACCTGAACTTGGGGTTATAAGCTTTAATTAGAACGTTTAATTGTTCTGAAACCCTATACATACCGACATGCGGACCCTGAGCTGATCCGGGCCCTTAAGCTAATCTAGTCATCAGAGCTCATATGGGCCCCTGTGTTGAACTGAGGGCCCCCTATAAAGCTTTACAGCTACTGACCTGGCGGCCGTGAGCTTGAATCGGCCCCTTGAGATCTTCTGAGACTCTATATCAGCCACCCTGGGGCCCCCTAAGCTGAGCTGGGGCCCTAAGCTAATCTGGGTACCCCTGCGCTTAACTGGGGCCCCTGAACTCTTCTAGGGTCTCTTGGCTAAGCTGGGGGCCGTGAGCTTGAATGGAGCCCCCTGAGCTGGTGTGAGACGAGACCCTATATCAGCCGATCTGGGGGTCCCTGAGCTGAGCTGGGCCCCCAAAGCTAGTCTAGGCCTTAAGCTAGTCTGGGCACCCCTGTGCTTAACTGGGCGGCCCCTGAACTGGTCTGGGGCCCCTGGGCTGAGCTGGAGGCCATGAGCTTGAATGACCTCTTGAGCTGTTCTGAGACCCTACATAAGCCACACTGCGCCCCCTACGCTGATCTTGGGCTCTAAACTAGTCCGGGTACCCCTGTGCTTAACTGGGGCCTCTGAGCTGGAATGGGCCCCTGAACTCTTCTAGGGTCCCTGGGCTAAGCTGGGGGGCTGTGAGCTTGAATGGAGCCCCTGAGCTGGTATGAGGCGTGACCCTATATCATCCGATGTGGGGCCCCTGAGCTGAGCTGGGCCTTCAAACCTAATCCGCACCCCCTTTTCTGAACAAGGGCCCCGAGCTGGTCTGGGGCAGCTGAACTGTTCTAGCGTCACTGAGCAAGCTGGGATCCGTGAGCCTGAACAAGACCCTTTGGCGGTTTTCAGGCCCTACATAAGCCGACCTGGGAACCTCTGAGCTGAACCGGGCCCCTAAGCTAGTCTGGCACCCTGTGCGAATCTGGGGCTCCCCTGTGCTGAGCTTCTAGGGGCCCTGTGCTTTTGTGGGGTCCCTTGATACGCTGGTCTTGAGGCCAATGTACTGGCCTGGGCCCTCTGAGCTAATTGATGTGGGTTTCTGAGCCATGGTCTGGACCTTGGGGGCCCTCCAAGATAATCTGGCGGCCCCTGGGCGGCATAGGCATAGGAACCGGGGGTCAGGAGGGTACTGCTCCCCCTTTTGTGGTGGGCCCCCGCAACGAACATACAAATATCAGAAACTGTAGTATAGAACAAGAAACCCAAACGGGCCCGATAGCTTGTCTGGGAAAGTTCCAGTTCCGTAGTACGCCGACTGCAAGCCCCTGGAGGAGGAGCGCTTCGTGAAAAAGGCCAAGGTACCTACTACCCGAGTGTTTCCAGATAAGCCCCGAGAACTGGACCCAACCAAACTCCATATCATATAAATCCCAACACAAAGCATGAATCGGACACGCTCCCTGCACCAAATGCCGAGCAACAGTCTTCCCTGAGCCATCGAAAGGCGTGACGAGACCGGCCGTCTTCTACTACGAAGTGAAAAAAGAGCAACACGAAACTGTTCAATGAAAGGAAACAGCGGAAAGTACCGTAAGAAGTCATGTATGGAAATTCCTGGTGCATGCCGGTGTGTATTAGGTTGTGTCAATATATGGAACATTGAAAAATGAGATTTTGCCTCATGATTCCCAGTTCTATTATGGTCTAATTAAAAATAATCAAAGCCAAAAATGATATAGGTATTTTTACCTATCCTGTTTCCGACTGAAAAATGCTTTTCTAGTTTTTTTTGGGCATTCAAATCATTGTCACCAAGAGGATTGCTCTTTATATTTGCAGATTTTTTCGGCTTTTTATCGCATTTACAAAAAAAGTATTTAGAAAAGCACAGACCAAGATATCTTTACCCAGCAGACCTAGATATGCCTAGATAGCTTTGAATCACCTATTTCATGACACAAACGAGACGAGCTATTTAGGTCATTACGGACTCCTTCTTTACAGCAGTAGGAATTGATTCAGGGAAAGGATGGTCATGATAAGTCTAGCTGTCTTTCGAGACCTAAAATAGAGTTTCAGATTGATTGCAAGTTTCATCTACTTATCGTCAACTTTGTGATGCCGAGGAGGTCCTGCTTGCTGTTGATCCTGAACATCAGCTTGGTATGCTGGGCCCATCGCCTGATAAAACCATTCCTCTTCTAGCACGACAGACAGAACTGGCAGCTGTCATTTGCTTTATAGACGTGGCAGCTACAGCCATGGCCTGCGTGTGGCAGACGAAGTGCTCTTCCTCCATGGGCTTCCCCATGAACCCTGGGAACTTGAATTTGATTAAGCTGCAGGTGATGATAGGCTCGGTGACCACGTCACAGTCAATCATATTTTTAGAGTGGTCATCTGTGTGTTGACGTAGGGCAGGGTCCGCAGCCTGAGAGAGGTGTTCCCTGCCTCCTGCTCCCCCCTGATGGGGATGATCTTGTGGAAGGTGGTCCTTCTCTCCTCCTCCTCGCTGCAGAACATGCCATGTTCATCAGGATCTTCTCGGAGTGAGCGAACCATTCAGAGGAGCACACGGTTAGCGTAACAGTCAATTGCACCATCTAGGGCCGGATCCTGAGGCATAAGAGCCAGGATAGGACGTTTTTGGGACCGTCCACCAAGTTGTTGATAACCTTCATTTGGAGTCAGTAGGGAAATTGGAACTCGGTAGGAGATCGTCGCTATCATTATCGAACCTTTCTTTCCCTACTGGCTACAGGTGCAGACCAGCAACGACTGGCTGGGCAGCCCTCGGAGAGTCATGTTCGAGCTCCCCTGCCTTCGTACCCAGCCCAAGATGGTGCAGTTTAATGTCATGCCCGCTGTGTGCTCCTCTGCAATGTTCGTTCACACCAAGGCGATCCTGATGACATTGCTCTGCAGCGAGGAGGAGGAAGTTCGTCTTTGTCAAGATTATCTCCATCAGAGGAGAGCAGGAGAAGGAGAACACCTCCCTCCCTCAGGCTGCGGATCATGTCCTGCCTAAATACACAGGCGTTTGTCCTCAATAATATAATAGACCGGGAGGCCACCACCGAGAGTATCATGGCCTGCAGCTTGACCAAGTGCAAGTCGCTAGAGTTCATGGAGAAGCACATAAAGATAGAGTACTTCCCCTGCCGCTTACATATAGGCCATAGAGAGATCTGTAAAGGAAGTGACAGATGGAGCCAGTTCAGTCTGTAATGCTGAGAGGAGGGATGGATTTATCTGCCAAAGGGTATAGCACATCGGACTGGTAATCAAGATCAAAGCTGGACCTCCTCGGCATAATAGAAATGATTTTTGGGGTTTATAGACGCACCAACGACCAGGGCTATATGGTGTTGCTAACTCTTTGCCTGTTGGAAGGGTTTCTTGGGATTCAAATTGTTCCTTGCACAAGGAATCTGCCAGGCCTTAAACCCGGGTCAGCCGCGTGGCAAACAAGGCTGCTAACCACTATAAGGCTATGCCCACACCTCCTCGGCATTACAAAGCTGGCCTTCAAGTACATTTCAAATCATACTGGAACTCTGCATCTTAGGCATCGAAATATAGCTAAGCAGATTTATTGTGACCAGCCTTTACCTAAATCAATCTCTAGTGATATAAAGAAGGGATCCGTAATAACCTAAATAAATGTTCCCATTTTTTGTCATTAAATAAGTAAATACAAGTTGATTAGGCATTGCAAAGTGACGTTATTTGGTATCAAAGCATTGTTTGTAGCTTTCTAAAACGTTCAGTTTTGCAAATATGATGAAAACAGCCTAAGCATCTGTGAGTATAAAAAAACGCGCTCGGGATAAAAATCATCCAAATCCTCCAAAAGAGATTAAAGGAAGGTACGCGAAAAATTATTATTGTGGTTTCTTGCTATTTGAAAAATCCTGATTACGAAACTATCAATTATTTTTGTATCTTCGGCAAAATTTTGGGTGGCCACTCACTTATTATCGAAATAGGTTAACAGTTCCGATAAAATGCTGAAACATTCACCCATCACTTACTTTTTGAAAACTATTTAAAGTTGAAAAGCAATTTTTTTTGTAATACAAATGTCTACTCTCCTGTATTTGTATTTGAATTAATTTTAAAAAGTTTTTAAAAACTACAAAATTAATTAGTTTGCCCTCAAAACGGAAAAAAACATAATTACTCAAGTCTTCAGCGGTTTCGTACCTCTTGTCTTGAGTCATTTTCTGCTTCAGTTCCATGATGACAAAACCTTTGCGTCAGATAGGTCACGTGACCCCGGTAGGAGAATTCCTAGGCTTCTGATTGGTTAATTGTGATTTCTTTTAAGCCCTATATTTCTGTTTCAAAAGATTTTGGAATGTTGTTTTTCTAAAGTAAATTTTTTCTGTTGTAGTCCAAAGTTCTACATCACTGTTTAGGATAGATATGACCTAATTCTTAGAGAATTTGATAGCCTTAGCCGTGTGTACGTCATATACACTGATATGAGATGTACCGGTAAATTCGTCCAGAAATGTTGACTTTGAGAGCAATTTTAAGGCATTTGCAGGCCGAATTCGTAAAAATGAGAATAGGACTTCTGAAACAGCTTTTTGTGACCTTTTGATCTAGCCAATACTTTGTTTTCGCGTATCTCCCTTTAAAAATGTATTTTTATTTGAAAAACGGCTTAAGGTAAAAAGCCAAAAAATATTTTTGGTCTTCTTACCATTACTTATTATGTCATAATAGGTACAACCCGAAATCATAGGGCAAAATTTAATTTCTCAATTTTTCATATATTGACAACCTAGTGTGCATGCGAACCATATTGACACCAAACGAGCTATCTAAAATTGTTCATAATTATGGACCCCCGTGGGCCGGCACCCCCTTGATGTGGGCCCCCTCTAAGGTTGGCCCTCCCACTTTTCAAACCGTTCCTACGTCCCTGATCAGTTCCACAACTTTCCCCCAACATTTTCAGGTTGGATCATCTCAGGTCAGGTCAATAGTGAAGGTCAAGTTACCTCACCTCCAAAAAATTTTAAAGGGAAATACGCGAAAAAATTGTATCGTGGTTTCTTGCTATTTAAAGAATCTTTAGTACGAAACTGTCAATTATGTTTGTATCTTCGGCAAATTTTTTGGAGGCCACTCAACTATGATTGAAATATGTCATATTGCCATTTGGTGGCATCATGACGCAGCCGTTATGTTTTAGGAAAATTATCCAAGCATCTGATGAGATCCCCCAGCTCACGCATTGATGTCACCCCCTGACCCTGTGCTTACTCTGGATGAGCTGTGCCGGTGGATTGAGTCCTTAGTTAGTTCTTAGTTCTGTATATTCGCATCATCCTCAACAAGGCGAGGTTTTTCATTAATGCACGTCAATAGAAGGTCAAGAAGTAAATAAAAGGGTTAGGACACAATCATAGAGTCATCCTAAACCGATCATCACTGTCCAGCATGCAAGTGGCGTCTCAGGGCACGCTTGAACGCAGCTCGGCTAACAGTATCGCACACCTCAGGTGGCAGCGCGTTATACCTATCGGCCCCCACACTGGCCAGTCGACGCCTGCCTGCACAGGTTCTAGCTCGTACAGGTCTTAATTGGTGGGCATGTCTTGTGGCGCACGAATGGTCTGCGCTTACAAACATGTCTCTCAAGTCGCAGGGTTCGTTGGTGGTTAGAACGTTATGGATGAGACTTAGTCGACGGTATGCGACCAGTTCAGATATCATGGGAAGACCCAAGCGGCGGACCTCGTCACTGATATGGTGGAACTTCCTTTTGCCGGTAATAACTCGTGCTGAAAAGTTTATGACTTTTTGCATTCTATGAAGTTGAGTTACCCCACAAGTGCCGTATATGGACACACAGTATCGGATCGATGAAATGATTAATGAATTAATGACTTGTTTTAGAACCGAATGAGGGATGACATGTCTCACGTGTATGAGCCCCATCAACATGCCAGTACATTTCGCCACTAGATGATCAACGTGAGGTCGAAACGTTAGGTGTCTATCCATGTAAATACCTAAATTTTTTACTTCTCCATTTTCGGTGATGACGGTGTTGGCTACTCGGATGCTGACGGGTGGGAGGTCTCTTAACATTGCCGAAGTTCCGAAAACGATAATTTGGGTTTTGGATGCATTCAATTTCAGTGAGTTTTGTGAAAACCAGTCAACCAAATTTGACAGCTCATTTTCCAGATCGGTAATTATGTCGGATTTGCTTTGTTTTGGTCCAGATATCAATATTTGGGTATCGTCCGCGAATTGCACGATGTTGGTCTTTTTCGTGTAAAGATTCAGTTCATTTTCGAAGATTGAAAATAACAAACAAGAGAGGGACCCTCCTTGATATACACCAGTGGTGTTGGGCAGTGTTTTGGACATGAGTTTGGTCCCATTTTTGGTGATTTTTACTTGTTGATGGTGGCCCTAGAGGTAATCCTCAAACCAATGACTATCAACGTCGTACATCCGTAGCTTATCAAACAGTTTGTCGCCTGGTCGCGGCGCCAGTGGCTGGACGCACCGGTGTACTCTCCCGCCACCATTACCACAGTGCCTTATGTCCTGAGTGATTGTGCGTGATAGTTTTGGAGCGAGAGTGAGTGGTTGATCGATTTCACTGGCTGACTCTATTGAAGGACCATCTGCAACTCACCAGAACACACACGTGAGAAAGGTACTACTCAGATTCACAGTGACTAATTACGTCCTAAATAGACAGAGGTGACTTCTTCTTGTGTTGTTTTTTTATATAATTTAATAATGGTGCATTTTGATTTACTGCGTCAGTTGGTTCTATTGATCGTCTTGCATTCGCTCGTCCGTATCGCCTTTCCTGCACCGAGGCCCTGGCCGGTTCGCCAGGGCATGGCCCCAGGGCATGCACACGTGACCTTCGGGCTGAGCACTGCGCAAGCACACGGCCGATCACGTGACAACGGGTCGGGGCTGACAGACTCCGAAGCGAGCCCAGCAGCCGCAGCCGAGAGTGGGGCGACCAACCGCCGCCGCCGAACGCGGAGGGGCAGGCGTTCTCGTGCGCGAGGCTGCAGGGGCGGTGTCAGGTGGATAGGGCCCAAGGGATGCAGACCTGGACAGCTTATGATTGGACAGCTGAACGTCCAGTCTATCAAACCCAAGATACCGGATCTTCGACGCGACCTCACTACATTGCACGAATTCCACCTTCTTGCGCTGTGCGAAACATGGCTGACCCCAAACGTGACATCCCAATTTCTTCACATTGAAGGCTATGCACTGCACTGCTGTGACCTGCCGAAGAAGAGCAGACTATCTGGGGTTTACGGCGGAGTAGCACTACTGGCACGAGACAACTTGAACTTTGAGATACTACCGAGACTAAAAACTAATACATGAAATAGTTCGAACCTGGAAATAATCTGGAGTCTAGTGAGAACCGAGAAACGTAATCGTATAGTCATGGCTTCAGCCTATCGGCACCCGACCAACACCTTATCGCAATTGACAGCTGATTTTGAGGACCTTGAGTCCCAGATTCAGTTTATGGCAGCTGCACACCCAGGCGCGGTTTTAATTATCGCAGGAGACCTCAACGCATGCCTGTTGAAGCCATCAGATGGAGCCATCAACCCACATCATATTCTGCGGCAGATCATTACGACCTACGGTTTTGACGTGTGCAATATGACATCTCCGACTAACAGACCGGCTCAATCACTGATGGATGTCGTCATCACCAACAGACCAGAGATGGTGGTTAAGTGCGATGTGGCCCCATGTCATTACGGTGGCGCGCATGACATCACCAGAGTGCTCATCCAACACGGCCGCAAGACAAAATACCGGCCACCGTCAATCGAAACCCGCCGGCTCAACCGCATCGACCTCAGCGAATTTAACATCACTGGCACACACCAACTGGGACGCTGTTTTCACAGCGGAAGGACCTGCTGAAAAATGGGAGGCATTCGCACAGATTTTCACCTCTAAGCTGGACAGCGTGGCACCACTGATCAAGACGTGACCTCTCCCACCAACCGCCATCCCTGTAACCAGCCCGACAAGAGAGCTGCTGGCCAGGCGCCGCTGAGCTCCGGCTGGGAGGGGCGGGGTCAGTGCAAGCTGCTCAACCGCCAGTGCCGCGCAGCCATACGTCGGGACAGTCACCTCCTGACCCTGAGCTTACTCTTGTAGATCTGGCCAGGTGTATCGGATCACTTACTTTCTCTTTCTTTTTTTCTGCCCAAAATTCAAGACCGAAGTTTGTTGCTCAGAAAGATTATGTTATTCAGAAATAAACACCGCACACGTGAGTCTGAGTGGCCGGTCCGGATGGCTCTGAGACTGCTGCACGTGGAGAGCGCAGTGCCACGAGGACAGTGTGGTGTGTTGTTGAATAAAACATTACAATTAACTTCCAAATTATGTATGTAGGTAGGTGTCACTTTTTAACTTGGAAATTAATTACCACGTAAAGATCGCATTCGCTTTTCTGTCCAAACGCATACTAAGAACCTGTTACAATATTGAATTACTACAACAAAATAAACAAACCAGACTGCACTCCATCACTAAGACTGAAAAGCAAAGCGACGTCGGAATCAATTTTGACAAATTGGGCTTGTGCTGCCAACCCCCCCTCGACTCGGCTCCTGATCGGGATAGCGAAAAAGATCGAGAATGGGTAGATCATTGAACCGATTAAGATACTCTCTCCTTAACTTTTTAGCTCCGAGCAATATTGAGGTCATTAAAGGTAAAAAGTACAATTTAGATTAAGTTTTACTCTAGCGTTTGAGTGAATTAAGATAGAGTCAACATTTAAACGTCATTCGATTCCTCTCGCTATGGCAAATCGAATGATGTACAATATGACCATACTAGATCAAAGGATAAAAATTTCATGACCTAGGGTCAGGTCAAGGTCATCATCTAACTAAACATAGTCAATATGTATATCACTCGACTCGTAATGACAAATCCAACATAGCCGTATCCAAATGAGTGCTTTTTTGCAATTTACTGCGCAGGTACTGACACGAGTCTCAAAACGCGATTAAATAGATACAAATAACCTCTCAGAGGTCACAGGTCAAAACTTGCAAAATGAACCTTGCGAGTAGCCTGTGATACTACGAACCAGAGAATAATAAGTCCTTATAAGCTTTATATACAGAAAAAGAAACATTTTTCGGCAAATTTACGCTTTCCCCATACATTTCCAATGGAGGGGTCATGACTCGTACCTGACCTTAGGTCAAAAATATACAAAATACCGAAACATGGTTTGTAGACCCCGGTGAGCCCATTGTATGATATGGGTTTCTCATCGATAGATTAACCTAACCTCGAGTTATGCAATCCCAAATATTTTTGAAGTGAGGTCATTTGACCTGGCCTGGTGACCTGACCCGAAATGACCCGAACTTAAAATTGTTAGAGGAAGTTGCGGAATTGATTGACTCTCGCCCCACCGGGGGGCCATCGATGCCCCCTAAGGTTCTTTCAAGATAGCAGAAACACGACGAAACGCAGCACCGCGTTTGAGGGCTCTATCTCTCACCTCATCATTTTTCCACCATTCCTGAAAATATTTACCCTGGGTCACCCAAGGTCAGGTCACCAGCCGAGGTCAACCAAGGTCACCTCTCTTCAATTTTGAAGCTCTATAAGAGCTACATTTCTTAGTCGATCGATTTGAAACTTCCTACACTTTATGACCCTTCCAGGGTCTACAACGTGTATATCCAGGATTTTTCGATCTCGTGACCTGAGGTCAGGTCACGAGGCGACCTCTCCCATTGGAAAAGCATGAGAAAAAGCTGTCTCATGATATAAAAGCCACAAAAATGATTGCAAATGCTCAGACTGCTCAGAAAAACGTTTTTGGACACCTTTCACGGATCCCAGGGGTCATATTTTTCCTTTGACTTTTCCAAGGTCATCCAAGGTCACCAGGGGTCAAAAACAGTATTTTGACAATAAATTTTGACCTGATTAAGCTAGAGCGCCGAAACAAACACCACCGTGTTTGTCTTGTCACTGGCTTTCGTTTGGTATACGGCAATGTTACTTTCTGACTTTTCGTGACCTCAGGTCATATTAGGTCACGAGGTGACCTCTGGAGGTCAAACAACTGGCGGGAGATTTTTACGTTCCACATAGCGGAAAAAGATCTGGCAATTATCTATCATGTGTACTTAACCAGATCTCAATAGCTCTAATGGCATAGGAGTTATGCCCAGTTTTCTTAAGCATTGCATATCTGAGTAAAAATGGCCTATCGTGACATTTCTTGACCTCCGGAGGTCAAACCATTGACCTGAGCACTTAAACACGAGAAGTAATTTCTTACTGAATTCACACGAACTTTCTAATGAACTTTGCAGATATTCGCTAACGCCCATATTTTTGGAGTTAGAGGGGGCCATCTATGGTCCCCCTCGGTGGGGCGAAGGTGGCACCGGACCACCGGTGGGGCGCGGGTTAATAATAAGCTGTGCCAAGTATAATGGCGCTTGGCGCCGCCGTTTCTCCGCGACGACGAAACATATGTAGGGGGGGTAGTCAGCACACTTCCGCCCCACTGGGGGGAGGGTTAAAAAGTGAAAATCCGTTGCTTAAATTCGGAAAAATTGCGAATTCTTTTGTAGTATTGTCCTTATATTTGTGTATACCGTCCAAAACCACGTGAAAAAAAGTTTTGATTTCGACAAAATATTGTAACGCGCACCCTAACAGGTATGTAGACCTCCCTGCAATTGAACCTGTACACACTGGGCTGGACTATTTTTCAGCTAATTGCTTGCGAACTATGGCTTACTTGGGCGTGATTCAACCACCGGAGTGTGTGTTTTAGCCGCAGGTATCTGTTTAATACCCATGCACACTTGTTAACTTCATAATGAAGATACTATTTACAAAAAAAAAACATTTTCGGCCGCTTCCCAGCGGGGCAGGCCTCACTGGACTTGACAACGCCTCTGAAATACGGCCCTCCTCTGCGCCGAGCACGGTCACGTGAATATTATGTTTACGCGTGGCTGTGCACTCGGCACAATAACGCAGCCGTAGTAAATTATACGTGCTGCACACTTCAAGGTCAATGCTTGAACCGAGCGGGTCGGGCTACGGTCAGGTGTGAACTAGCCTGGGGCAAGGGATTAGATACGTGTTGGTAACAGCTTGGTAGAGTGGGTGTGGGACTGAGCGAAACTCCAAGGCTGATGCCAGCCTGCCTTAAACCAACTCGGGTTTAAGGCACGGCAGATTCCTTGTGCAAGGAGTAATTTGACTCCCAAGAAACCCCTCCAACAGGGAAAGAGTTGGCGACGCCATATAACCCTGGCATCCAAAAACGTCGCGCCTTTCGATGGCTCAGGAACGACTGTTGCTCGGCATTTAGTGCAGGGTCCGTGTCCGATTCATATTTTGTGTTGGGATTGATATGGAATGGAGTTTGATTGGGCCCAGTTCTCGGAACTCATTTTGAAACACTCGGGTAGGTTCCTTGGCTTTGTTTCGAAGCGTTCCTCCTCCAGGGGCTTGCAGGCAGCGTACTACCGAACTTGAACGTTCCCAAACAAGCTATCGGGGCCGTTTGGGTTTCTTGTTCTATATTACAGTTGCTGATATTTGTATATTCGTTGCGGGGGCCCACCTCAAAGGGGGGCAGTATCCCCCTGACGCCCGGTCGCTATGCCTATACCGCCCAGGGGCCGCCAAATTATCTCGGAGGGCCCCAAAGTCCAGACCATGGCTCAGGAACCCAGATCAGTCAGCTCAAGGGCCCAGACCAGTGCATTAGCTTCGGGACCAGCTTATCAAGGGACCCTACATAAGCACAGCACCCGTAGAAGCTCATCACAGGGGAGCTCCAGATTCGCACAGGGTGCCAGACTAGCTTAGGGGCCCGGTTCAGCTCGGAGGTCCCCAGGTCGACTTATGTAGGGTCTCAAAACAGCTCAAGGGACTTGTTCAAGCTCACGGATCCCCAGCTTAGCTTAATGATGCTAGAACAGTTCAGAGGCCCCAGACCAGCTCAGGGCTCTTGTTCAGTACATGCCAGATCAGCTCAGGGGCCCAGATCGGCTGATATAGCGTCCCCTCTCATACCAGCTCAGGGGCTCCATTCAAGCTCACGGCCCCAGCTTAGCCCAGGGACCCTAGAAGAGTTCAGGGCCCCCATACCAGATCAGAGGCCCAGTTAAGCACAGCTGTACCCAGATTAGCTCAGGGCCCCAGCTAGGCTTAGGGGGTCCCAGGGTGGCTGATGTAGAGTCTCAGAACACAGTGGCGTAGCCAGGATTCAGCCAAGGAGGGGTCCGACTACCGTCGGGGGAGCCCCAGGCCGGGGTTCCCTTAGTAACCGGGCCCATCTCCTATATTTTTGTATAGTATTTTAACATTATAACATTCACACGAAGGAAATTTTATTATGACTTTTTAAGCATTCATTCTTATTTTGTTTATAGCTTGGTTTTTCGATCCGACCAAGTGTTGGTAAACTAAGGTCACCAAATATTAAGGATGGCCCATAACTTATATGGCAGCGTGGCTATAATAACAGCTTTGAGCCATATTTCGGGAAGTTCAATGTTGATGCGCGCATGATGTTAAACCTGAGTCTACCTCAATTCACCCGGGTAATCAGACATGAAGTTATTGGAGGACAGTCGTTTTGAGTACGAAGAAATGATCTACGGGAAATGATTAGCAATTATTTCCCGGTGTCGAATCCATGAACTCTTTAATCAGCAAATTTTCAAAGAAACGAAAAAACGAATAAAGATACAAGGGATATGGGAGTTTGTCCTGAACCCCTTCAGGGGACCGATCTTTACTTGCCGGATTCGTCCGGCAAGTAAAGATTGGAGCAACGGGGTGTGACGCGCCCGGGGCCCCAGTCAGCTTTGGGAGGCACTTTGTCGCATCGCCGCGGATACATCTTTTCTAGCCCTCCGACGGCCGCCGCCTCTTCCGACTTCGGTCGGTTAGAGTCGGCGTCTGTCGTCGGTGGCTCTGGTGATGAGGTCCGCGGCGATGCTGATGACTGCCTTACGGGCCCTCTGTTACCTGGTCGGTAACCGTATTGGATCGGGTCATACCTGTCCTGCACCTCCCAGTATGTAGCTCCTGTTTGTTTTTGTTTTCTTATTTAGTTGATTATTTTTAGTTCCTGTCCTCTTTTTACGCTTCAGTTATTGGTCCCACAGTTATTTGCCTTCTTCGGCATTTTATGGGTGTAAGGCGCCCACTCGAGGCCTATCTCGAGCCCCGGCGACGAGGTTGACGGGATCCTGGGGGTTGAGGTCCCCCTCGGGCGGGTCAGTCCCGAGGGCTCCAACATGCCCGCTTTGGCCCAGATATCTCGATCCAACCGGGGGTAAGCCGTCCGTAGGCTGCCGCGGGCGGCCTAGCTACGCGGCAGTGTCTACGGGCACTGTCGCTCGGTCCAGCTGGGCAGGGGGATTATGTTTCGGGCGTGCGGCGTGGCGCCCTTCGCGGTGGGGACTGATAGTTCTTGCCGGGCGCGACGCGGGCCGGGGTTTCGGAAACCGTCGTTTTTCGAGACCCCGGCCTTTTGCGCGCCTGGTGGACCGCAGTCTCCGCTGCGGGATAGGTGCCGCGTTTTGCTTCGTCCCGACTCATGGCCCTGCCAGCCCACTGGGCTGATGGCGTCAAGGGCGTGGGTGCGTTCTGATTGGAGGGGTTGCGTGAGTATCTCTCGCCCCTCTGAGACGGGCGCACCTGCCCCCGTAGGCACTGTACCAGCCTCCGGGCCCAGCTATTGACAGCTGGTAACCCGGGGGGCCGAAGGTAAATTTATCTCTCATGGCGTTATCTCAGGTTCCCACTTCGACTGCACAGACCTCACGGATTTTGACCTCTGCTTCGAACCGGACCACCTCACGCACGCTTTCTGATACCGCCACTGTGAATAACTTTTCGGATGATGCGACTGTCTCGCGAAACAAACCCGACCAGTTTACCCTCCTCCCCGTGTCAGCACGGGTGCTGCTAGTAGCGATAGAAAATGGCTACAAAATGAGCCCCTTTCAAACCGCCCAGGCTCTGTCGAAATTTGGAACAGTTTCTAATGCGCTTCGAATCTCGGAAACCGAAATCGAAGTGACCATGTCCACCGAAACAGAGACAGCCGATCTTCTCGCCGCTGAGTCACTAACGTATAGAAGTATAGATTCGGACCACTCGATCCCAGTCACTGTTAGGCTACACCCGACAAAAAATACGGTAAGGGGTGTCATCTCAACGGAGCTGTTGGAGGGTTTGACGGACGACGAAATACCCGAGGGTATGAATGAGCAGGGAGTTGTGAGTGTGATGAGGATGAACAGGAGAGAGAAGGGAAAGTTGGTAGGTACCAACACCATCGTACTTGCGTTCCGAGACAAGAAGCTACCAGAGAGGGTTCGCGTGGGATGGAGATATGTAGCTGTCCGTAGATACGTGCCTGACCCCACACGTTGCTTTCGCTGCCAGCGATATGGCCACGTAGCCAAATCCTGCAAAGGGAAAGAAAGGTGTGCGAAATGCTCAGTCCCTGGGCATGGATCGAGAACTTGTGAGGCTAGTAAGCCCAAATGCACTGGCTGCGAAGGCGACCACGAGGCTTGGTGCCGGACCTGCCCTACCTTTCTTTCAGAGCGGCAGAAGGTGAAAGATAAGTTCCGTGCAGAACAACAGGATGCCGGAAAGCAGGGCTCCACAAATCCCAACCTGGCTTCAATTCATCCCGAGGTACAGGTTTTGCAAACACCTCCAGTGGCTGCAACCGATGTGGTTCGTCCTCCCAGTTCGTATAGGGACGCACTAACTGGAGACAAAGGCCAGCTTAAACCACTGTTAAGTTTGGGCACGAGCATGGGCGATATCTCACACCTGTCACTGCGAGACTTCCTCATACTTATCGGTGGGCTCTTTTCGGACGCGAATGGGGGGTGACACTGGATGTCCAAGTCCTCCAGAAACCATGGACAAGGGTACTCAAACCGAAACTGATGCAGGGATTTCGGACGCTACCTCTAACACGACACTGCCTTCCACTCTGACCACAACATCAACAGATCAGTGCATTCAGACATGTCTGGATGACAGCCACAGTCTCGTCACCACTGAACTCTCCAAGGACACCTCCGAGCATGAGGTTGAGGTACCAGCAGCCACCGCTGAACCACGGATTACCACGGATCCTACCGGGGGTGAGAGTGAGGAGAAAAGTCCACCTTTAGCTGCTAAGGAAATTAAGACACAGTCTGGAATCGCTGCCCAGCCCGCTTCACTTCGGAAAGCGCGGGCCAAACCGCTGAAACATGGTTCTGAACGTTCAGCCTCAGCGCCACCTAAAGGACGCAGTTTGCGAAAAGAGCAGAGCGTGGCACTTCTTCCAACTCCTGCGAACGGTGACACCATGCTTATGCCTCCACCGTAACCTCCTCCACCACCGCCTACACAGACGCCTTCCAACATAGCAGACGCATGTTCCGTGATCCCAGAGTCGCGTGACGGAAAACGGAGGCTCTGTTCCCCGACCTCCGACTCCGAAAAGACGTCTCCTCACCACGGTGCCAGGAAGCACCAGAAACCAGAGTTTCTTTTCCGAGACTCAAAGGGGAAGAAACTATGGGTACCAAGGGTGCAAAAAGAGTTCCCTATTAAAATCAAGCAAGCTGGCTCGTCGGAAAGTTTTGGAGAAGTCCAAAATGTTTGGCAGGATGTGCCTCGCCCTTCTGCCGTTAGTGATAGAAGGCATTCTGGACCTAGAGCCCGGGTGGCCTACATGGGCGGGAACACGACGTTCGTTCGCCGATCTCCGCCCAAAGGTCTCGGATATCCTGAGTGAACCGAGAGACCTCCTCAACAATGGGATGCAAGCACAGCTTGGTGCGTGTCAGAAATGTTTGATAGGAGGAGCTGGGAAACCTAGACACTGTTAAGCAATGCCAGATTTCTTGTCACCCCTTAAACAACATTGCATATTATCCTTGCCATGCAAGTGGCCTTGACACCCATAATCTTTATTACCCTGGCATGATCTAGATTAAGCATATTATTATGAATTGAAAAACATGGTAATGGTGGGCGCGTATAGCCCAGTTGCTGAAAGCGCCCTAAAACACCAATACACACACACACACACGAGTTTGTCCTGAACGTGACATAACCTCTATTCCGTCGACAGATCCTGTTGAGATCCAGCTACTTTCTTACCCTTGCTATCTTGTAAACGAGCGAATTACCAAGACAAAAGGCGCCCAAGATATCTATCGCTTTGGCTCACTCTGTTATTGTTATTTTCAACCTTTCATACCTATTTTTCTTTTTGGGATTATGCTCATCAATTTCTGTCATTACCCTAGTTTGTCTGGTTTCCTACGAAAATATGGGAGAGTTGCTTATTTTAGAATATTTAGGAATGTATTTATTGGTGTTAGGCTACTAGATTAAAAATTGATTAGCCCTGTACGATTTGCTCTTATGGTAAAATTAGATTAATTTTTGCCTTTCCTTCGATAATGGTGCCTGATCGACATATTTCAATTTGTCCTTTTTTAGTACGCAATAGGGGTAGGTACATTTTTTCCGAGGCATATGATTTTGAAAATTCTTATTTGAGCTCTGGAGCCACCTAAGACCAACACTTGGCGGCACTCACAAACCTAATTTTCGGCCGCTCTCCCGATTATATCTCAAGGGGTCTCTGAGATTGATTCACGGCGCCTCTTGATCAAAACTGGGCCCCTGAGAATCTCTCGGGGCTCCTGAGATTAGTTATCGGCAGCACCTCTGAGACTAATTATTGCCCCCCCCAGATTTGCTCTGAAGGGGGCTGAGACTGACTATCGTGGCCATCCAGATTAGCTATTGGGGTCCCCTGAGGCTGTCTTTGGGGTGGGGGAGGGG
Source organism: Lepas anatifera (assembly GCA_034440635.1). Classification (NCBI taxonomy): domain Eukaryota; kingdom Metazoa; phylum Arthropoda; class Thecostraca; family Lepadidae; genus Lepas; species Lepas anatifera. The sequence goes on along the minus strand of JAOTON010001870.1, from coordinate 41,475 downwards.
GCTGGGAATGACTTCCGACAGCCCTCTGAGACTTACCCTAGGGCGCCCCTGAGACAAACACCCGGGGGGGGTGGAATCACCTCTGAGACTGAGTCTTTGGCGTTCCTGAGACTGACTCTCGGAGGCTCCAGATTAGCTCTCGCGGGCCTAAGGCTAACTCCGGGCCCGTGAGACCAAAAATCGGGAGCACCTCTGGAAATTACTCTCAGAACCCTGAGATTAACTCTCGGATGTCTCTGAAACTGACAACCGGGAGCCCTCTGAGACTAACTTTTGGGTGCTCCCTGAGATTGACTCTTGGGGCCGCTTATACTAAAACTCGGGGGGGGCACAGCCTGAGGCTAAATCTCGAGGGCTCCCAAAATTACCCCTCTGAGGCCCCCTGAAACCAGCACACTGCGGATCAAATTAGACTAACTCTCGGACCCCCGGATTAACTCTCGGGGCCACCTGAAACTAAAGATTGACTCCTGAGAGAGAAACCCGTGAGACTATGAGGGCCCCCTGAGACCGACTCTTGGGGTGCTCTGAGACTCACTCTTGTGGTTCTCTGCGACAGACTCTCAGGGGGACCCCTGAGACCGAATCTCGGGGTCCCCTAAGACAGACTCTTGGAGTCCCCTTGACTGACTCTTGGGGTTCTCTGAGACTGACTCTCAGGGGCCCCCTGAAATAGACTGTTGCAGGGCCCTGAGAACCACTCTCTGGGGGGGCCTGAGACTAGCTCGGCCCCCTCCCCTGAGACAGACTCCCGGGGCCCCCGATACCGACTTTTGGGGCCCCTGATACCAACCCTCAGGGGCCCCCGAAATCTACTTTCGGGGGCCTTGAGACCGACTCTTAGGGCGGGGGCCGTGAGGCTGACTCGGGACGCCCTGAGAACGAATCTTCAGGGGCCCCTGAGACTAACTCTGGGGGCCACGTGATCAGAGAATCCTTTGCAGTGGTTCAGATTGACCCAAGGGGTGGGGGTCTGCGGACGCCTAGGGCCCCCTTGGCTACACCACTGCATCCACACTTTCGGGGGCCCTCCGAAATCACCATTTGGAGGCCCCTAAAATAATTGCTCCCCCTAAACCAATACTCCAGAGCCCCTTGATACTGATGCCCGGGGGTCCTAAGACCAAGCCCGGGGTACCACTTAGATCAGGCTCAGGGGCACCCTTAGACCCATGCTTGCGCTTTTCTCAGGAGTAACTCGACACCGATGTTCCGGGGGCCCTCAAGATCAATATTTCGAGCCCCCCCCCGAGACTAATGCTTGGTACTCTGGAGAACCTCGATGCCGATGCTCAGGGGTCCTGAACCCAGGTCTGGGGGCCCCTGGGACCAAACTCTGGGTCTCATGAGGCCAATGCTCGTGCTTCACTCATGAGTCCCTCGATATCAATAGTCGAGGGCACCCCGAGGGGATCCTGAACCCCTGAGACCAAGCTCGGGGCCCCTGAGACCAAGCTCGAGGGGACCCTGAGACCAAGCTCGGATGCTCCCTGAGACCAAGCTCGAGGGCCCCCTGACACCAAGCTCGGGGGCCCCTGAGACCAAGCTCGAGGGGACCCTGAGACCAAGCTCGGATGCTCCCTGAGACCAAGCTTGGGGGCCCCTGAGACCAAGCTCACGGGCTCCCGAGATCAATATTCGGTATTCCAGAGCCCTCGATACCGATGATCGGGGGCCCCCTGAGACCAAGCTCGGAATACCCGTGAGACCAAGCTCGGGGCCCCTGAGTTCAAGTTCAGGGGTCCCCTGAGACCACGCTCGGGGGGCCCTGAGACCAAGCTCTGGGGCACCCTGAGACCAAAATCGAAAGGCCCGTGGGACCAAGATCGAAAGGTTCGTGAGTCCGAGCTCAGGGGCCCCCGAGATCAATGTTCGGTACTCTGAAGCCCTCGATACCGATGATCAGGGGCCCCTGAGACTAAGCTCGGGGGTCCCCTGAGACCAAGCTCGGGCGTTCCCTGAGACCAAGCTCGGAGGGCCCCTGACACTGAGCTCGGGGCCCTTGAGACAAAGTTCGGGGGGCGCTGAGACCAAGCACGGTGGCCCCCTGAGACCAAGATCAGGGCCCCCGAGACCAATGCTCGTGTTTTCCAGTGCATACGGTCAGCCTTATGCATCAGATGCCCTCGGATGCCCCCTGAGACCAAGCTCAAGGGCCCCTGACACTAAGCTCGGGGAGAGGAGCGCCTGAGACCAAGCTTGGGACATCCCTGAGACCAAGCTCGGGGGTCCCTGAGACCAAGCTCAGGGGCCTTGAGACGAAGCTCGGGGGTTATCTGAGACCAAGCTCGGAAGGCTCCCTAACATCAAGCTCGGGGGGCCCCTGAGATCAAGCTCGGGGCCCTGAGACCAAACTCGAAAGGCCCCCTGAGACCAAGCTCAGGGAGCTCCCTGAGACCAAGCTCGGAGGGCCCCCAGACACCAAGCTCGGTGCCCCTGAGACCAAGCTCGGAGGCCCCTGAGACCAAAATCGAAAGGCCCGTGAGACCGAGCTCGGGGAGGAGGGGCCCTGAGACCAAGCTCGGGGGCCCTGAGGCCAAGCTCGGGACCCCCTGAGACTGAGCACAGGGATCCCCCAAGATCAATATTCGGTACTCTGGAGCCCTCGATACCGATTATTGGGGGCCTCCTGAGACCAAGCTCGGGAGCCCCCCCCCCCACCGAGACCAAGCTCAGGGGCCCCCCGAGATCAATTTTTGTGTTTTTAGTGCATAAGGTCAGCCCAAGGGGGTCCCCAGCGGACCCAGGGACCCCCTCCCCTGGCTACACCACTGTCAGAACATCTCAAGGGACCCATTCAAGCTCACGGCAGCCAGGTCAGTGGCTGTAAAGCCTTATAGGGATTCCAGACCATCTCAGGGGCCCTCAGTTCAACACAGAGGCCCATATTAGCTCTGATGACCAGATAAGCTTAAGGGTCTGGATCATCCAGGGGCCCCTTGCCGGCATATTTGGGGTTTCAGAGCAGTCCTGGGTTTCAATTAAAGCTTATAGCCCAATTTCAAAGCAGGGGCCCTATTCCTGTGCAGGGGCCTTAGATAAGTTTAGGGCCTTCTGTGCATCACAGGGGATCCAGATTAGCTCAAGGGACATATTATCTTTACGGTCCCAGCTCAGCTCAGGGGCCCCCAGGTCGGTGGATATAGGTTCTGGCCAACTCACGGGGCCCTGTTTAAGGTTACGGCTCCTAGCTCAGGTTAGGCATCCTAGAACAGTTCATGCTGCGCAAACCATCTCAGGGGCGCTCAGTTCAGCTCAAAGAGCCCAGATTAGCTCGTATAGTATCAGAGGCCAGTTCAGGGGCCCCGAGAAGCTTAGGGGACCTTAAAATCAACTCATAGGACCTCAACTTAGTTTAGGGGCACAGGTAAATTTAACGGGGTTCCGGGGCAAGCTATCGGGCCAGTTTGAGTTTCTCGCTTGATATTACAGATGTTGATATTCTTACCTCCGTTGTGGGGGCCCATCACAGAAATGTGGGGGGCCAGTGGCCCCCTGGCCCCCCCGGTTCCTACGCCTATGCATCAACCCGTATATGAGTCTTTCTAGACTTATCGCTGGCACCGTGTCCTGAAGAAAAACCTTTCAATTTCTCTAATTTTCTTAACAACACATATGGTTTCCGCTCAGATGAAAACGCGGAGCAGCAGCAATCGCGAGTTTTCGTGCAACGTTTACAAAATGCAAAAATGGATACATCTGGGGAAAAGCCAAAAGGTTATTGTGGTAGTTTGACTGGATAGTATCAGTCACGTCGACGGTTTACTCGTGGAACAAGCTATTTTCCAAGCGATAATATATTGCGATGTAGCGCAACCCAAAGAGATTATGCGAATGGTTTTACTGTAAATTGTGGTAAATAAAAAATCAGCAGAATGTGAAACTTTTTGTATAATTTCGAAATGAGGCATTTAACCGTACTGCTAAAAGAACAGGTGAACTACACTATACTGAAACACCAGCATTTTGATTGCCAAAAAGCACACCTTAATTGCACATTCCGCAAAACACACCGAGCTGCACTCACAACATAAGTCGATTTAAGATACAGAGCTTATGATTTTCTAAAAAAATAACAGCTGCCAAATTTGAGAATGCTGAGAGCCATCATATCAAAAGGAGGCAAGGTTTAGGTTTGCTTAACAACACAAAACTGGCCGAATATACAAAGTTTCTGATTTAAAGATACCTGATGCAAACGTATTTCGGTTTTATTTCTACGTTTCATCAGCGGTGTGTGTAAAGTTGTAATGTAAACCCATAAAATGCACAATTGTGATGAACAGAAACGCATAAGGTGACAGGTGCTATCATGTTGAAAAACCCTCCATTTTAACAAGTTTTTCGCTTTAACACGCGCAGGGAGAGGGGCCTGGGGTCAACGTGGAGTGAGGCATTAGAGGGGGTCCTAAAGTGCCCCCCTCCTGAGATTCCAGAAACCAAGAGGGTTAGAAAACATTCGTCAAGGGGTGTGTGGAGGTGGAGGAGGTGATGGTGATTTACGTTATGGTAAAGTTTGATTGACCTAGGTCAATATCTTCAGGATCAAACGAGGTCGTAAAGGTCAAATCCGAGTCTTGCTGGGGATCTATAAGGAAATGCTGTGATAATGCGGAAAAAGCCGGGAATACACCAAAAGTGGACTAAGTTCTTAAAGGGAAGGTCACTCACAATGTTTTCTGAAATACTGAGGTCGATGGACTAGGACGTAACAATATGACATTTTCCAAATAATATATAATATAACTGGCTCTATAACATCAATTGGGCAGAAAACTAGGGCTTGAACTTGAAAAAGACATTTGACCTTTACCTGTGACCTTGACGTTTACATTAAGTAGCCTTAACAATGCAGTTGTAGCATAATATACGTCATACTGAATAATGTAATCTGACCGGAATACTGGGGTCAATGATATTAACCTGTAACATTTAAACTTGACTTGGCCTTCATTTGGGTTGACCTCTACATATAACCTGACTATATGAAGTTATGACGTCACCACTCGGTCTACAGTCCAGGCAAGCTGATGCGACCACGTGATTGCGATGGTTTCAGAATATAGGTCTGACTTTGAAAGCCTATAAGTAAAAACATTACAGACTGATTTTCAAAGTTTTTGCCAATTGACGCGCTTATAAATTCTCTCCAATGTGGCAACGCAGCATTTTCTGGCGGAGAATGGCTCTCCGGCCACCTCAGAAAAATAGGTGGGGGGGGGCACGTAAGAACCCCCTCCACTGAGCGTGTTAAGAAGTTGGAAGCTCTACCTGTGACGGACCCTCTAACTCGTCCACAGGTGACCGATTAAGGCTTTCGCATAGGAGATGGGAAAGCAAAGCCCCAGATGGAACCTGTATGCCACATAACCTACGTAGGGGTCCCGTTCGATAATTATGAAGGGGTCTTCTGACACCCATCTTGGAATATATGGCGTGGGTTTCTCACAGATCTCACCTGGAAGTAGCAGCTCCAGGAGTTACGAACAGGAGGTCTACAGTGCTGGAGGCTCTGCTCAGTAAAACAAAATTATTGTGATCAGGAATCTGTGAACAACACATAGCTCCGTCTGTGTCATCTTCTGAAGTTAGTTCAAGTGCTTTGAAATGACTCTATTTTATCTATCAGGCATTTGCCCTCTATACAGGGCGCATTCAGCGCCCAACATAGGTATCTGGAGAGAACAGAGAGGACTAGGGCATACCGAAGTGATAAATTGACTTTTGTCCCTGGGAATCATTCCTTGGTGTTTGTAATTACGTGTGGCTGGCGCTGATCCAAGGGAGGGGGCGATCGCTCGCGATACCTGCGGCAGTGACACCTGCGGCGGGAGGGGGCGACACCTGCGGCAGTAGCCGGGCCCCGCCAGTTGCCTTCTAAATGTTACCCGAATGTGGGTCTAGGATACTCTTATAATGTATCTAAGGGCTCCTGAAATTGATCTCAGGGGTCCTGAAGAGTTGTCTTCTGGGATCCCTGAGGGTTGCGATAGTGCCCCCCTCCCCAATGTCGGTTTCTGGGCCTCCAGCTTTTGGTCTCAGAAGACCTAGAGTTGACCTCGAGGCCCCTAAATAGGTGTTCTCGAAGTCCTCAGGAATTTAGCTACTTTGACCCCCAGAGCTGTTCTCGGGCCCCGCCCTCGGAGGTCCCACGAGCCCGACGACCGGGCCCGCAACAATTGTCTCGGGGGGGGGCACTGCTGCCCAAGCTGCGCATCTATTCTCAGCAGTTATAGGTCCCATTATTCCAACTGAGCCCCTTTGGCTGCAGCCGGACCCCCCCCTGCGGCTCACCCAGGCCTCCTGTGGCTATCCGGGCCATAGGCGGATCCAGGATTGCCAATCGGAGGGGACACCTTCCGGGGGACGCCACCCGGACCAGGGGGCACCACTTATGACCGGCAAAACCTATCAGGTGGGCGTCAAATCCTATCGGTGGGTGCCGACTTTCGTATCCTGGGGGGGTGGGAAGCGACATTTCAGGGGGGCGCCATCGACCTTTCAGGGGGCGCCGAGGGTCGATCGGGGGGGGCACGTGCCCCCTTGCCCCCCTGGATCCGCCTATGATCCGGGCCCCCTGAATTGCTTCCAGGCTACCTAAATTGCTTTTGGGCCCCCTTTGCTCCACTTGGAACCTCTCTGTCCGCGACTGGGCCTATCAGACACCGGGCCCATCGCTGCCGAAGGCGGGCCCGTATTCTCAGCAGTCGCATAGAATTTCCCTGTATTCCACACAGGCCTCCTGTGGCCCCAGGCAGGCTCCCTGCGGTTCACCCGGAACTTCCTGTGGCTATCTGGACCCCATGAAATTTTTCCGGGCCTCTTGCAGTCCACTCGGAACCTCTGTATCCACGACCTGGCCCCTCAGAGCTATTCAGGGCCCACTTCTGCGAAGCCGGGTCCCTATTCTCAGCAGTTGCAGAATATTCCCCAGTATTCCACCCGGACCCTCTATGGCTGCAGCCGGACCTCCTGCGGTTCAACCGGGCACCTCTAACTATCCGGGCCCCCTGGAATACCTTCGGACCTCTTTTGGTCCACTTGGAATCGCTTTGTCCGCACCGTGCTCCTCACAATTATCCCGGGCCAATGCTGCAAAAGCCGGGTCCCTATCCTCAGCAGTTGCAGAAAATTCCCTTGTAATCTATCCGAGCACTCTGTGGCCCCAGCCAGGCTCTCTGCAGTTCACCCGGGCTTCCTATGGCTATCCGGTCCCCTGAAATGCTTCCGGGGTCCCAGTGGTCTACTTGTAGCCTCTGTATCCATAACCTGACCCCTCACGATAAAGTCCGACATACTGTAGCAAAAGTCAGTCTCTACTAGGAACAAATGTCACACCATGCCTAATGTTTGAACCTGCCCCACTGCGTAGATTCGGGTAAGGGGGAGATGCTTCAACCACGGAACATTTGTTTTGTCGGTCAAATAAGATTCCCTGTATGTTTCAGAACCTAATAAAGACTGGTGTTTTAAGGCTTGGCCTTGAAACACCAGTCCGTGGCTTTTTTAGATGAATCAGATCAAAGTAAAAAGAAACAGCATGCGAAATCGTAAAAACGAGTTTGATATCGACCCTGGACTTAAATCAGTAACAGTAGAACGTCCGAATTTAAGGGGAAGGGAGATGCCACCATAAACTTTTGAGCCCATTTATTTCCAGTCAACGCCATATGATTGGTACTAATATATATTTAACCGGACTGTCCTCTCGGTATATCGGGTGTTATTTGGTATGCTTTCCTCAGGTGTTTGAAATAATGCCCGAACGAAGTGAGGGCATTATTTCCTACAAAAAATGGTAGCCGAACGAAGTGAGGCTACCATTTTGGAAAATTGCACGAATGAAATGAGTGTAATTTTCCTATTACATGCACGAATTTATGAGTGCATTAAAATGAAACACCCGTAGGAAAGCATACCGAATACCATCCGGTGTACCGAGTAGACAGTCCGGTTATATTTATTATGCCCAACTTTGGACGTTCTCTGACCCGAACTGTGGTAAGGGGGTTTCTTTGGGGGAGCGTGAAAAAAACGGGGCTTGGCAGACTTTTGGGGGAAGGAAGGTTAAACAGAATACCTGATTAGGAAGCTGAATTATTTAGGCCATGTATAGAGGTCATATAATACTATTAATATGTTACCAACGTTTTTGTTAGGTGATATATTCTTTATCAGTTTAATTTTCTATGATTTTTCCAACGGGTTTTGGGTCAATATTTAAGATGAATAAAAATGCGATTCCTCCAGTGGTAACACAGCCCCGCAGTGAAAAGAGACAGCAGCCCCAAATCATATTTCGAACATCGTGTTTAACCAATCAGCATCATACAAAAAGCATCTGGACAGACCAATCAAGCATCATCAAACCGCACGATCTAGGGAAGTGGGTTTAAGGAACCTGCAGCCTGAACCCATGAACGAAAGCGGGGTAGCGTAAGCGGCGTCGGTTTCCCGACAAGACCAAAGCCCGGCTCGGAGAACTGGAAGACTAGCGGAATTCGGACCATCGAGGAGGACCTCACAAGAACTAAAAGTGCCTTTCCGTGTCGCAGGTCGTTTGTACTCCCTACACGCGTTGAGTGTCGGAAGACGCCTCCGGGCAGCCCGGGAGGTTCACGGCCCAACCGTAGTTTTCTGTGTGTCAGGAATGCATTGCCTGGCCTCCGTAATTCCTGTGAGTCTAGGCTGCTCCACATTGACGACTCGTCATCTATGTTTAGTGCTTCAGTAATAAAAAAACAATAAAAAAAAAAAGACAACCAAAACTCAGCCTGAAAGTATTACAAGTCCACGACGAGATGATCCATGGGGCGGTTGAAAATGTCGAGACCGACGCGCAAAGAGCAGACCCCGCGTCAAAGAACCAGGCAAAACAAATAACCCCGGGATAATTTATAATCCGACTTCTGCTTAAAAACGAAATCACGCGAACTTTATAAGAGGCCAGTAGAAAACATTTAGATACGCATTTTAACGATATTTTCAACATAGAACAGCCAAAATTGAGTATAAAATGTATTATTGCAGGAGGGGGTCGCCATGCCCCCATTGCTCCCCCTCCCCCAGTTCCGCCGCCAGTAGTTGAAATCAAACTGAAAGCAGTCTGGAGATAACTGCCATCATGGCAATTCCAATTTATTATCGCTTGAAAATAATTTGTTCCACGAGTAAATCGTCAACATGCCTGATACAATCCAGTCAAACTGCCACATTAACCTGCTGCATTTTCCCCAGATCTATCCATTTTTGCATTTTGTAAACGTTGCTCGTGTGCTCGCGAATACTGCCACTTTGCGCTGCCATTTGAGTGGAAACCATATGTGTTGTTAAGAAAATTAGGAAACTTTTCATGGTTTATCTTCATGACACGGTGCCAGCGCTAAGTCTATAAGACTCTTATGCGGGTTGATGGGTATTAACCATCCGTTGACCTTGTTCATGATGAAATTGAATAATCATGACAATCAACAAAAGTACAGTATACATGGAACATGCTGAAATATTTAGATACTCACCGTGTTTTGCTTTTGTGCTCCTGTAAGGGTTTCCCCGTCAAAACAGCACAGTGGAGAGGGAGGGTGCCTCGTGTTCTGTTATGTTAGACAGCTAAACCGTTACAATTTTCAGGTGATTAAAGAATTTCTACCCCATTCTTTAAATATCGGAGTCGCATGGATCGAACCCGGCTCTGCTACCGGCGAGACAATGTCATAATCTTATTGCCAACTCAACGCCCCGCCCAGGCGCCCCGACAGGTTGGCGTCAGCCTCGGAGTTTCGCTAAGTCCCATACCCACTCTTACGAGCTGCCATAACGTAGATACCATCACCCCCACACACCTCTTGCCGGGCGTTTTCCAACCCTCTTGGTTTCTGGCATCTCAGGGGGGACTTAGGATCCCCTTCAATGCTCCACCCCCACGTTGACGCCAGACCCCTCCCACCGGCGCGTGTTAAAGCGAAAACCTGTTAAAAATGCAGCGCTTTCAGCACTACGCCACTCGTCACCCACATGGCACAGTTTGTTGGTATTTATATAATTGTAGTAGTATTTTATCCACCAAAGTTTTACTGTTATCGTATCACCATTGGCCTGGCAGCTACAACATTGTGCTTATTATTAACTAGGTATTACTTTCTTCAGCTAGATGCAATTTTGTTCATCACAATTCTGCATTTTATGGGTTTACACACACCGCTAATGAAACGTTGAAACAAAACCGCATCGCTTGCATTAGGTATCGTTATATCCGAAACCTTAACATTGCTCCCCTTTGATATGGTGGCTCTCAGCATTATCAAATTGGAAACCTTAATTCTTTTGGAGAATCATCAGCCCTGTATCTGAAATCGACATATGTTGTGAGTGCGACTTGGTGCGTTATGCGGTTTGTGCAACTGACTGACGTTCTTTTTGGCATTCGAAGTGCTGGTGTTTCTGTATTTTGTAGTTCATCTGTTCTTTTAGCAGTACGGTTCAATGCCTCATTTTGACATGATACGCAATGTGTCACGTTCTGCTACTTTCCCTCGGCTGCTTATATCTTTTTGGGGTTCCGAGGAACCCCTATTGAAAGCTCAAAATAATGATTGAATATATCTTTAATTTTCGGGTTTTGCCTTGAAGTTAGACATTGTATTTAGTTTTATGTTGTTTGGAAAGCCTTTGTGGTTTCTAAAGCATGCCTTAAAAATATTACATTCTAATGTGGCGGCTGTTGAGATTGCTTTGCATTTGGGAAATCCAAGTGATTTAAACAAATTTATGTCATTGCTCGGACGGTGTTTAATCTATAATATTTTTTTGAAGCCTGGAATTCTTTAACAACATAGCACACGAAAAAGAGCTGTAAATTCCCTTGCCAGCCGAGAGGACAATGCAGTAAGCGCTGGGATCACGGAAACCGACTATACTTTTGTTACTTTTTATGCTTAAAGGTTCTTTTACCAGTTACATTCGAAGTTTTTCACGGGGCATTTGAATACAGTATTATAGGGATATTAAATTTATAAGTTACAATGATGTTTAGGCGAATTTCAAAAACTAAATTTATAAAAACATTATATTGCACCACATAAACGCGTTTCGTATCAACTTCATCAGTATGTAGCACAATACAAGTATAAAGCGAAACAGTTTATACTTGTATTGTGCTACATACTGATGAAGCTGATACGAAACGCGTTTATGTGGTGCAATATAATGTTTTTTATAAATTTTGTTTTGAAATTCGCCTAAACATCATTGTAACTTATATTTGTCACTATGAACACAACATATTACATTTAATTGGTAATTTCTAGCGATATTAAAAAGCCCGGCTGAAATAAGTTCTTAGCACAAATAATGGTCTATTTCGTTGAAGGTGCTTAGATTGCCTATGATCTGCGGGTCAATCGCTCCTTGATCGGCAGAACCCGGGGTAAGTGGAAGTAACAAAAAAGTCAACAGTCAAATGAAAGCACTAGCCACAGTCGTATCATGTTAAAACAACAGCACTCATTGACAAGCTGAAATCTGAGAGATATATTTATACGAGTTTATTGGAACAGTATCATGTATCCTCTTCGCCTCCATCGGTATGGACAGCGCAGGCGCAGGCCTCGTGGCGCGAACTGTTTGTGCCGCCTCTCTGCACGGTTCCAGCGTTGCCGCAGGTCAAGCTGAGTTGTCAATGGCAGCATTCAGATTGTATCGTGGGCAAACCGTAGTATCGCAGTGGTCACGTGACCATGCTCGGCGCAGGGGAGGGTCGTATTTCAGAGGCGTTGCCAAGTCCAGTGAGGCCTGCCCCGCTGGGAAGCGGCCAAAAAGGTTTTTTTGTAAATAGTATCCTCGTTATGGAGTTACCAAGTGTGCGTGGGTATTAATTAGATACCTGCAGCTAAAACCCACCCTTCGGTGGTTGAATCACGCCCGAGTAAGCCTTAGTTCCCCAGCAATTAGCTGAAAACTGGTCGAGCCTAGTGTGTACAGATTCAATTGCAGGGAGGTGTACATACACTAGGGGGCCCTTTTGGCAACCTTTTCTTTAATGTTTCGGGACCAGTCGGTTTCTAATGTTCTTGGACCCGCTGATTTCAAATTTGACCTTAAAATTTTGAATTTCGATTTTTTTCAGCCCGCCCCTGTGCCTTCAAGTTTTTGAAAAACCAAGAAAATGCAGGTTCTTGCAGCCCCAAACAGCAATCACTGAAGATAATAAAATAAAATTTAATTCATCACTTAGAACAGTTTCCTACCTACAGTTCTGCGCAAACTGCATGCCCATGGGGTTTCTTATGCCTAATTTATTGCGCCTCAAACATTGCGATTTTTGGCCTAACGGTGGTATACTGTGCCGCACCCCAGCCAGCAATTCCGGGCGATTCCCGTACGGGGACGCTAGTGCAAAATGGTGGGAATTGGTCGAGGAAACCCAACCGGAGGGTTTGGGAATCACGAGCGTTTGATTGGGATTTGGACACTTCGTACGGGGAATTTTTGATTGGGGAAACGGTAGCTTTCCCCACTCTTTTGGTTGGGGAGTTCCCAATCGTTCCCCACCACGGTATGCCAAATTAAGGAAGGTCTGTATGCCAAACCCGTACGGGGATCCCCTATCTATCTCCGTACTCTAAGGTAGGGTTTCCCCGAACCCTCCCCATCGCCCTAATCTATTGGGTACGGGGATTCCCAACCGATTCCCAGACATTCGCTTGTGATTTCCCCAACTTTCCCCCTCCGCGATATGTGAGTTGAACCCCGAAAATGGGCTGATCCCGTTCGGGGAATCCCAACCCAATCCCACACGTCCATGCGTTACTTCCCCGGACGTTTCCTCACAGTTAGACGCACCATTTTGATGAAATATATTATAAGTGTTATTCTGACTGCCAAGGAAACGCCCATCAACAATAATATTTACTCTCATACACCGATTCAGTGGGATTGCCCTTATAAGAAGTTTGGCGAGAATCACATGACTTCTAGCCTGATCCATGTGGATAAAATTAAAAAACATATGCAAAAAGTGTATTTCACATCATTATGCTTTTCTATACAATGTTTTTTATACAATATTTACCTCACCAACAGTTTCATCTTCGTGTTCAGGGGATAAACATCAATTGTTGTATTTGAAGTGGTAAAATTACGAAAAGAAGTTATATAGAACGATAACAATGACACTGATATTCAATGTATTTTTAAATTCACAATTCACAGATGTACACAACGTTCACATCACTACCGTGTTAAAAAGATGAGGGAGGAGTTCAGGGTTCAGTGATAGAGAAGTGATAGTGAGGCAAATTTCAGACAATCAATTGTTCTGAACTGTGCTGAATCATGATATTCCTAGCGTGAGGTATGTTCACATCTTGGCTTTGACCGTGCTGTGCGGTACAGCTTTGGTTCACTGTTTTGTGCATCCTTTTCCGGCTCTGCGTAGACAGCTGAGAACAATGTCCGCTCTCCATATCCCCGTCGGCCTATGCTTGGCCTGCTGCAGTTGAAGCGCTGCGCCTTTTCTTACGAGCCAGCTTTGAGCCAGCGCGCCGGTCTCGCGATACAGATATTCAGCGCGTGACACGTTGATTGATCTCCGAGCAATATCCCTTGCTGTCCTTATACAGTGCATCTGCAAAAGGTAAACATCGGTATAAATTAACAAATCAATCAACCGAAATCTAGGGCAGCGAACTGGAGCATTAAATGGATCTAACAAAAACATATTGTAACGTTAAGTAACATAGCCTAAGGTGTAACGGTAATCATAGGCAATGCGTGGTCAACTATTCGTGAGCGGGCAGCGATGGAAAGCACCTAAGGCTATTCAGAGCCGCATGACGAAATCCATGGAGCGAAGCGCATTGAGATTTCTCAAGCGGCTCTATTCTGGCCGCTCAGACGGGTCTCGTCGTGGTCTGTCAGAAGCCGGTGACGAACGAAGTGAGAAACGGCTTCTATACTGACAGTTTTTCGTTCTTTCTCTGTTGTCCGTAGCAGTAGTAGTCAGAAGCCGGTGACGAACGAAGTGAGAAACGGCTTCTATACTGACAGTTTTTCGTTCTCTGTTGTCCGTAGTCAGAAGCCGGTGACGAACGAAGTGAGAAACGGCTTCTATACTGACAGTTTTTCGTTCTCTGTCAGAAGCCGGTGACGAACGAAGTAAGAAACGGCTTCTATTCTGACAGTTTTTCCGGTCTCGTCGTTGTTGTTGTCAGAAGCCGGTGACGAACGAAGTGAGAAACGGCTTCTATACTGACATTTTTCGTTCTCTGTTGTCCGTAGTAGTAGTAGTAGTCAGAAGCCGGTGACGAACGAAGTAAGAAACGGCTTCTATTCTGACAGCTTTTCCGGTCTCGTCGTGGTTGTCAGAAGCCGGTGACGAACGAAGTGAGAAACGGCTTCTATACTGACAGTTTTTCGTTCTCTGTTGTCCGTAGTAGTCAGAAGCCGGTGACGAACGAAGTAAGAAACGGCTTCTATTCTGACAGTTTTTCCGGTCTCGCCGTCGTTGTCTGTCAGAAGCCGGTGACGAACGAAGTAAGAAACGGCTTCTATTCTGACAGTTTTTCCGGTCTCGTCGTCGTTGTCTGTCAGAAGCCGGTGACGAACGAAGTGAGAAACGGCTTCTATACTGACAGTTTTTCGTTCTCTGTTGTCCGTAGTAGTAGTAGTAGTCAGAAGCCGGTGACGAACGCAGTAAGAAACGACTTCTATTCTGACAGTTTTTCCGGTCTCGTCGTGTCAGAGCCGCATGACGAAATCCATGGAGCGAAGCGCATTGAGATTTCTCAAGCGGCTCTATTCTGGCCGCTCAGACGGGTCTCGTCGTGGTCTGTTGTTGTCAGAAGCCGGTGACGAACGAAGTAAGAAACGGCTTCTATTCTGACAGTTTTTCCGGTCTCGTCGTGGTTGTCTGTTGTCAGAAGCCGGTGACGAACGAAGTAAGAAACGGCTTCTATTCTGACAGTTTTTCCGGTCTCGTCGTCTGTTGTCAGAAGCCGGTGACGAACGAAGTGAGAAACGGCTTCTATACTGACAGTTTTTCGTTCTCTGTTGTCCGTAGTAGTAGTAGTAGTAGTAGTATAGTAGTAGTTGTTGTCTGTTCTGAGGACTGGTATCAGATACTTGAAACTTGCAGGGATGAAAGGCAGGAATCCATAAAAAATCCCGACGGCTGAAGATTTTCGAATTTTGCAAAAACTTTTCCAAAATTTTGGATTATATTTTTATAAACTTTTATTTTTCTATTTTTCTATTTTTAGTCTACAGCTCTCAAACTTACACTCTTTTACACACAATCAATTACCAGTTGTTGCTCAAAGTTTGAAGTAAAAAATCCAAATTTGTACTTCCAAAATGATTTTTTGAAACTTTTACCTCCAACTTGTAGTGAAATGCATTACCAAAGTTATAAGTTCGAAATATCTGAAGATATGATGCTAGGTGTTCCAAACTGGATTTTTACAGACAGTATGGACTGTGCATTACTGCATAGACACTAAACGGAACCAAAAGCATAATTTTGAAGGTCAGTTTTGGCCCTTTTTCCAAAACATTGCAATTATGGCCTAAAACTTTAAAACCGTATAACTTTCAAAATTCTTGACATTTTTGAACGCAGTTTTCTTTGTTGCGATGGGTATTGTCATTACAACAACATATTCTAAATGCAAATTTCTGAGTTAATGGGAAATATTTTTCTTCAAAAATACCATATTTTTTTGTTTTTTTGGGAATTTATGGCTATATATTTCCAAATTTTCTTTTCGAAATTGGTACCAAAAAAAGCCCGGCTCAAGTTCTACAACCGTCTGCCTGACCATACCCGCGCGTCTCCCATAGGTTTTGAGCTATATGATGATAAAGACTTAATTTGATGCGGTTTTCATAGATTGTAATATATTGATCACGTGATAAAGTGCCTTTATACTCAGCTGAGATATATGGCTCTCTCTATACTTGTAGTATGGGAAATTATGAGCTCTGCCGTTTTTGTTTCATGACGCTCCGACGACTAGTTCGCCACTGAGGGGCAAAATACTTCGGTCCCGTTTTTCCCGCAGCAGTAGTGACGTCATTCTGCCCTTCTTGCATGGACCTTCTGTGCTGCGGCAACAGGCTGCAGCCGGTAAATTCGTGCAAGAAAGGCATAACATTTCTACCCGAGTGCATACCGCGGGTGGCTAGCCGGTCGGGGCGGACGGGAACCTGACTAGAGGGCAGAGGGTGTAGAGGCGTGTTTAGAGATCCGAGGAAGTGAGCAGTGATGCCCTCAGGCATATAGGGAACGGTAGCAGGGTCCAGAGGCGTGCTGAGATAGCTCATGGGAGACATTTCGGACGGGGGAGCAGTGAGGATGGGGGCTGGTACGGGACTGGAGCCTTCCCCGCCATTGCCTCGGAACAGCTTCTGTGTTTGTATTAACCATAGATACTCTGACATTGGGGGGGAGAGTTCAGCCCCTAGCTCCGCCCATTGTATCTACCACCATTTGAATAGCCACCATGTATGTATATAAGCATATTAAGGATTGAAGATATCGTTGCACTCCGTACCAAATTAGCGAACAATATCAATGAGACGCAATCGATCATGCAGATTTCGAATGTGGTATTCAGGTCAACAAAGGTCACTGCGCATGCGCACTGGATTTAATGGTAACAGAGGCTATCTGGGCGACCTACGGGTCGATTTTTTTGAAATTTTGTGAACAAAAGAATAGCACGAAATATAAGTCAAAAATGTCATTGAAGGTGCACTGCTCTGCGCATGCGCAGAAAAATTTTGAAAATAAGCCTGAAAGGCTAGGATATTTCAGAGGAGGACCTGAACAGAGGGAACGCCAACGTGCTTAAAGTTAGCATGAATGTTTTGTCACCCGTGGTAACAACAAAAGTCAGTGCGCATGCGCATTAGAACTTATGGTCATGGAGGCTATCTCGGGAGCCAATAGACCGATTTCGCTCAAATTTTTGCGAGAAAAAGCAGAATATCATCTGCTAATCCTAATTGATGGCATTATGACGCTCCACTATTATGTGCATGTGCAGTAGGAATTCTAAGGAATAATAGGCTCTAAGGGATAATTTTGACCAGGAGACAAACAAATGGCATATTGACATGCTTCAGTCAACTATAACGGTATTTTCGCTCTCATTCACTGCAGAATTTACTGCGCATGCGGACTGGGACTTAGGGTAACCACAGCTAACTCGGTAAGAAATAGGCTGATGTGTGAAGTTCTCCGGGTATAGGTGAAATATGGTCGGCAAACCCATACTATTTTATATTGTATCTCCTTTTTTCTGGCCATACCCAGTCTTTACTTAACAAACCAAAATTTATACGTGTGTTTATTTATGTGATGACATGAACAGAGGGCAAACGTGGCGCAGTGTGCAGAAACATGTTAGTTTAGGAAAACATGGGCTTAAACATGGGATCGAATGGAGTCATAATGAGAACACAAGACCTCAAGTCCCAACATCGCGTTAGTATATGTATCATACTGCTGAAAACACTCGCCTGTCAATCGAACTATTTGCCTAACGTACATTGTCACCGGCTTCTCCTGCGCCGGAGCGGCACCTGCCGAGACCGCAGGCCGAGGTCAGAGCCGCATGACGAAATCCATGGAGCGAAGCGCATTGAGATTTCTCAAGCGGCTCTATTCTGGCCGCTCAGACGGGTCTCGTCGTGGTCTGTTGTTGTTGGCGTCTGTCAGTCCTGAGAATTGATGTCAGAGCTCTGGAATTTTGTAGGGTGATAGCCCTTCTGCTCCAGACACTCAAACTGAAGCCCCGAGTTGAAATCCAAAATAGTTTTTGTGAAATTTTGGCTCAAACTTTTTCTGTTTTATATTTTTCTAATTTTTACTTCTTAAGCTATGAGCTTGAAATTTATGTCCTTTTCAATGGATAACAAGGGCCAGCTAGGGGAAAAAATTGAGCTGATCCGACAATATTTATTGCGCGAAAACGCGGCATTTCTCACGCGCGCAAAAAACCTGCTAAAAGTTGATGGCCGACTTGTGCGCTCGAAATGTCAGAAGACAGGCCTCAGTTAGCTGAAAGGCAGTTACCTAGGGGTAGCTAGGAAAATTTTGTAGTGCTTAGGCATAGTTTTGAGTGCAAAACGCAAAATTTTGACCTACTTTTTACAGTTCTTCCGGAAGTCTGAATTTTGGTTCATTTCATTTCAACGTTAATATCTCACAATCTAATTGACCGATTTGAGTTTTCATTTCAAATAATGAAAGAACATTGCTTCCGCCTGATAATATTTGGAGATGGAAATTGTGAATGTGAAATTCTTTGTTTTATAGGCATAAATAGAAATTGAGTCAAAAAACTTTTTATTTGCATCTTCCTGGTTCCAAGCTCATGTCACTCACAAACTCAGAACTGACATGGCTGAAGAGGAAAGTTACTTGCGGTCATTTCGCTCACTTATACTACCCACCTATCTCTAATGGCTTTCGAGTAATTAGTCCAAAATGTATTACAAGATGCTAAATTTCTCGGACCACCTTTGCTTCTCACCATGGTTTGAAGTCCTTAAAATGGATGGAAGTGGAAGTAATTTGGCATGAAGCTAGCTTACGATCCTAGCTCGACGATACAACTAATTTCAGCCCAAAAGAATGTTTGGTTCGTCTTCTAGAAGCACCTTTATATCGTGCCTTTTCGGGACAAGCACAGCACCCGGCGCCAGCGGCCCGGCATATTCGGCGGAGTTGTACTAGCCAGTGACCTGACGGGTCACAGCTGTTCAGCTAGTGGGAGGATGAGTAGTGTGGCACGGTGGTCTAGTGGTTAGAGGCCCTGTCTCTTGATCAGGTAGGTCCGGTTCGAATCCGGGGGTGACCACGTACTCTTTATTGGTTATTTCAAAGAAAAGAATGATAAAACTGACTTGCAGGCTTATGAAGAGATACATTAAGAACGAAATATGGTTTGCTTTCGGCACATTGTCATGCGGCTCTCCTGCGCCGGTGGGGCGTTAGCCCAGGCCGCAGGCCGAGGTTGTTGTTGTTGTCTGTTCTGAGCGCTGGTATCAGAGACCTAAAACTTTTGTGGATAGAAGGCACTTCCAAGTGAATAAGCACCACGGTTGTCAATTTTCAAAATTTTCAAAATTTTGCCCAGAATTTTGCATTATGTGATTTTTAACTTTTATTTTTCTATTTTTTGCTAATTCATCTAGACTCTTCAAACCTGCACCCTTTTACGTCAGGGAAATTTGTAGTTCACACAAAAAGTTAGAAAGAAAAAGTTTTAAATTTAAGTCTCTAAATTAAATTTTAAACTTTGCACCCTAAATTTGACATAAAACTCATGGCCTAAACTATAGGCTCGAAATATCTGAAGCTACGGCAGTTCAGGTTCTAAGTCAAATATCCACTTATAGGCCTGTTTGTGCAGTTCTGCACAAACACAAAAACAAAATGAAAACGGAAATTTGAGGGTCCTTTTTGGCCCATTCCGTGAAGGTCTGCATTTCCCAAAATATCATTCAAACCCTTATATCTTCCGATCTAATTGATAAAATTAGTTCCCATTTCAGATAATAAAAGAAAATAGCCTCCCTTATTATATATTTAGAGATAAAAGCTTTCAGACTGAAACATTTTATTTCATAGGCAAAAATAAATTATAAGTTTTGAAACTTTTTATTCTCAGCCCCCTAATTTCCAGAACATGATAGCTAGGATATTGAACTTAACACGGCTGGATAGCAAACTTCGGTGCCGTCATTTTTCCAACTCATAACCCCCACTTATCTCTTACGGCGTCCAAGCTATAAGTCGTAAAATACATTTCAAAGAGGTAATTTTATCGGTTCATTTTTGCTTCACACCGGGGTTTAGGGTGGTTAGAGTCATTGCAGGGAAATGAAATTTTGCATGCAGCTAGGTAAGAGACATATCTTGCCATTGCAACAGGTTGCATATCATTGCAACACCAGTCTACCTTTACTTATATGTAATACATCATGCTAGTATGTTTCCAGCTCGAAACCTCACCCCGCCGTTCGGCCGTAGCGTCGCTGCGGGCGGCGCACTGGTAGCTGCTATGCAAGACAGATGCCATAGCTATGTACGCATGCTATAGACCAGCGCGAATGCCCGGTGGTGGCAGGGTAGTCTGTCTCGTTTCGGCTCCTCTACTCGTGCGGCGGGCGCGTTGTCTATTAGATATTCATATCAGTCGGACGGCCGGGTGGCGGCCGTGCGGTAGGGTCTTGCGCGCTGTGGCGACTTGCGACGAATAAAAAACAAAATGGTGGTCAGGAACTGGTTTGCTTGTTTGGTTTGTTGTGTTTTGTTTCTTTACGTGTGTCCGAATCTTACTGTGTATGTGTGTGATACGTCCGGTAAAAGTGATGTGTTTTATGAGAGAGATAAGAGAGGCCCCACCACTTAAGCCTTCGGGCTTTTGCGTCAATCTCTTTGTTATACCTGTCATATTGTTTCCGTCCAATAAATGTTTAACATCTATCTATCTGTCTACCCGTTAGTTAATGCTTTCTCTAACCATAGGTAACACTGGTAAAAGGATCCACCGTTGCACACAATTTCTTTCCCAGCCGAATAAACCTCTTTGTGCTCATACCATGACACGTGACTCCTTGCACTGCGTGCTTAAATCAACTGTATAAGCAGTGACGAATCCAGGCCATTAGTATGGGGGTGGGACTAAGGAGCTGGAGCATAGGCGGATCCAAGACATCAGTACTGGAGTGGGGCGAGGGAGCTCGAGCATAGGCGGATCCAGGACATCAGTACGGGGTGGGACTAGGCAGCTCGAGCATAGGCGGATCCAGGACATCAGTACGGGGATAGGGCTAGGGAGCTCGAGCATAGGCGGATCCATGACAGTACGGAGGTGGGGCTACGGAGTTCGAGCATAGGCGGATCCAGGACATCAGTAAGGAGGTGGGGCTAAGGAGCTCGAGCATAAGCGGATCCAGGACATCAGCACGGGGGTAGGGGCTAAAGAGTTCGAGCATAGGCGGATCCAGGACATCAGTACGAGGGTGGGCCTAGGGAGATAGAGAATAGGCGGATCCAGGACATCAGAACGAGGGTGGGGCTAGGAAGTTAGAGCATAGGCGGATCCAGGACATCAGTACGGGGGTGGGGCTAAGGAGCTCGAGCATAGGCGGATCCATGACATCAGTTCGGGGGTGGGGCTAAAGAGCTCGAGCATAGGCGGATCCAGGACATCAGTGCGGGGATGGGGCTAAGGAGATGGAGCATAGGCGGATCCAGGACATCAGTACGGGGGTGGGGCTAAAGAGCTCGAGCATAGGCGGATCCAGGACATCAGTTCGGTGGTGGGGCTGAGGTCTCGAGCTGGGGCATAACTCGCTAACAAATAGGTAACAAAATACCAATCCCTAGATGCCCTCAGGTATCTAGGGAACGGTAGCAGGGTCCAGAGGAGTGCTGAGATAGCTCATGGGAAACATTTCGGACGGGGGAGCAGTGAGGATGGGGGCTGGTACGGAACTGGAGCCTTCCCCGCCATTGCCTCGGAACAGCTTCTGTGTTTGTATTAACCATAGATATTCTGACATTGGGGGGGAGTTCAGCCCCTTGCTCCGCCCATTGTATCTACCACCATTGGAATAGCCACCATGTATGTATATAAGCATATGAAAGATTGAAGATTTCGTTGCACTCCGTACCAAATTACCGAACAATATCAATGAGAGGCAATCGACCATGCAGATTTCGAATGTGGTATTCAGGTCAACAAAAGGTCACTGCGCATGCGCACTGGAACTAATGGTAACAGAGGCTATCTCGGCAACCTACGGGTCGATTTTCTTGAAATTTTGTGAAGAGAAGAATATCACGAAATGTAAGTAAAAAATGTCATTAAAGCTGCACTGCTCTGCGCATGCGCAGCAGAAATTATGAAAATAAGCCTGAAAGGCGAGGATATTTCAGAGGAGGACCTGAACAGAGGGAAAGCCAACGTGTTTAAAGTTAGCATGAGTGTTTTGTCACCCTTGGTAACAACAAAGGTCAGTGCGCATGCGCATTAGAACTTATGGTCATGGAGGCTATCTCGGGAGCCAATAGACCGATTTCGCTCAAATTTTTGCGAGTAAAAGCAGAATAGCATCTGCTAATCCTAATTGATGGCATTATGACGCTGCACTATTATGCGCATGTGCAGTAGGAATTCTAAGGAATAATAGGCTCTAAGGGATCATTTAGACCAGGAGACAAACAAACGGCATATTAACATGCTTCAGTCAACTATAACGGTATCTTTGCTCTCATTCACTGCAGACGTTACTGCGCATGCGGACTGGGAGTAGGGTAACCGAAGCTAACTCGTTAACAAATTGGCTGAATTGGGTGAAAATCTGCAGGTATAGGTGAAATACGGTCGGCAAACCCATCATATTTTATAATGTATCTCCTTTCTTCTGGTCATGCCCAGTCTTTACTTAACAAAACAACCATTATACGTGTGTTTATCTATGTGATGACATGAACAGAGGGCAAACGTGACGCAGTGTGCAGAGACATGCTAATGTAGGAAAACATGGGCTTACACAGGGGATTGAATGGAGCCATAATGAGAACACAAAACCTAAAACTCCAACATTGCGTTGTTATAAGTATCAAACTGCTGAAAACACTCGCCTGTCAATCAAACTGTTTGGCTAACGTACATTGTCACCGGCTTCTCCTGCGCCAGAGCGGCACCTGCCGAGGCCGCAGGCCGAGGTTGTTGTTGTTGTCTGTTCTGAGCGCTGGTATCAGAGACCTAAAACTTTTGTGGATAGAAGGCACTTCCAAATGAATAAGCACCACGGTTGTCAATTTTCAAAATTTTAAAAATTTTTCCCAGAATTTTGCATTATGTGATGTTTAACTTTTATTTTTCTATTTTTTGCTAATTCATCTACAGTCTTCAAACTTGCACCCTTTTACATCAGACCAATTTGTAGTTCACACAAAAAGTTGGAAAGAAAAAGCTTTAAATTTAGGGCTCTAAATTAGCTTTTAAACTTTCCACCCCAAACTTGGCATAAAACTCATAGTCTAAACTACAGGCTCGAAATATCTGAAGCTACAGCAGCTCAGGTTCTGAGTCAAATATCAACTTAAAGGCCGGTTTTTGCAGTACTGCACAATTACAAAAACAAAACAAAGACGGAAATTTGAGGGTCCTTTTGGCCCATTCCGTGAAGGTCTGCATTTCCCAAAATATCATTCAAACCCTTATATCTTCCGATCTAATTGATAGAAATTAGTTCCCATTTCAGATAATAAAGGAGAATAGCCTCCTTTATTACATATTTAGAGATAAAAACTTTCAGACTGAACCTTTTTATTTTATAGGCCAAAATAAAATACAAGTTTTTAAAATTTTTATTCTCAGCCCCCTGGTTTCCAGACCATGATAGCTACGGTATTGAACTTAACACGGCTGGATAGAAAACTTCGTTGCCGTCATTTTACTCACTCATACCCCCCACTTATCTCTTACGGCTTCCGCGCTATAAGCCGTAAAGTACATTTCAAAGTGGTAATTTTATCAGTTCATTTTTGCTTCACACCGGGGTTTAGGGTGGTTAGAGTCATTGGAGGGAAATGAAATTTTGCATGCAGCTAGGTAAGAGACATATGTCGACATTCCATCTGCATAGATATCAATGAAACACCAAGTTACCTTTACAAACATGCCGTTTCTCCACGCAACGTTGTAGCAAATCACCACGCGTCACACCTCCGTCCACGCCGCGGCAACGCCGGCGATCGGCGCGGCCGTTTCTGTTTATTTATGGTCTGGTAAAAAAGTACCCATTACTACCCATAATGCATCACAAGTAATTAGAGTACCGTAAAAGTCCGAGTTTACAATAAGAGTATTATGTTTCTGTTTTTGGACCATGGGTGGATCCAGGGAATAAGTAGGCTAGGTGCCCCCCCTCACCCTTCTCCCGCCATCCCCCTCCCCAACCCCCCAATCGACCATCGGCGCCATCTGAAATTGTAAAGACACGCCTCTCAAGGTCGATGAGGCTCCCTGAAATGTCGCTTCCCATACGCGGATCCAGGATTGCCTATCGGGAGCGAGGTGGAAGGGGAAATTTCCTGGTGGGCGCTATCTACACCAGGGACGCCACTTTTGGCCGGAAGACCTATCAAGTAGGCGCTAAAACCTATAAGTAGACCCCGATACCTGCATCTCGGGGAAAACAACATTTCAGGGAGTGCCAACGAACTTTCCAGGGGTTTCCGGGACAATTTCAGGGGGCGCTAAGATTCTATGGGGGCACCTGTCCCCTTTCCCCCTTGGATCCGCCTATGTCGTTTCGGGGGGGGCACGGAGGTGGGGTCGTTACGGGTGTGGGGGTAAGAAGCTCGAGCATAAGCGGATCCAGGACATCAGCATGGGGGTAGGGGCTAAAGAGTTCGAGCATAGGCAGACCCAGGACATCAGGACGAGGGTGGGGCTAGGGAGTTAGAGCATAGGCGGATCCAGGACATCGGTACGAGGGTCGGGCTAGGGAGTTAGAGCATAGGCGGATCCAGGACATTAGTACGGGGACGGGGCTAAGCAGCTGAGCATTAGCGGATTCAGGACATCAGTACGGGGTGAGACTCGGGGGTTTCAGCATAGGCGGATTCAGGACATCAGTAGGGGGTAGGGGCTACGGAGTTTGAGCATAGGCAGATCCAGGATATTAGTACGGGGATGGGGCTAAGGAGATCGAGCATAGGCGGATCTAGGACATCTGTACGTGGGTGAAGATAAGGAGCTTGAGCATAGGCTGATCCAGGACATCAGTATGGGTGTGGGGCTATGAAGCTCGAGCATAAGCGGATTCAGCTGATCAGTACGGGGGTGGGGCTCGGGAGCTCGAGCATAGGCGGATCTAGGACATCAGTACGGTGGTGGGGCTCGGGCGTTCCAGCATAGGCGGATCCAGGACATTAGTAGGGTGGTAGGGGCTAAAGAGTTCGAGTGTAGGCGAATCCAGGGCAGTACGGAGGTGGGGCTACGGAGTTCGAGCATAGCCAGATCCAGGACATCAGTTCGGGGGTGGGGCTAAGGAGCTCGAGCATAGGCGGATCTAGGGCATCAGTACGGGGGTGGGGCTAAGGGGTTCGAGTATAGGCGGATAAAGGACATCAGTACAGAGGTGGGGCTAAGGAGCTCAAGCATAAGCGGATCCAGGACATCAGCACAGGGGTAGGGGCTAAAGAGTTCGAGCATAGGCGGATCCAGGACATCAGTACAGGGGTGGGGCTAAGGAGCTCGAGCATAAGCGGAGCCAGGATACCAGTACGGGGGTAGAGGCTAAGGTGTTTGAGCATAGGCGGATCCAGCATATTGGTACGGGGATTGGGGTAAGGAGATCCAGCATAGGCGGATCCTGGACATATGTACGGAGGTGGGGCTAAGGAGCTCGAGCATAGGCGGATCCAGGACATCAGTATGGGTGTCGGGCTAAGGAGCTCGAGCAGAGGCGGATCCAGGACGTCAGTACGGGGCTGGGGTAAGAGGCTCGAGTATAGGCGGATCAAAGACATCAGTACGGGGGTGGGGCTAAGGAGCTCGAGCATAAGCGGATCCAGGACATCAAGGGGCTAAAGAGTTAAAACAGGTTGGGGCTAAAGAGTCAAAACATAAGCGGATCCAGGACATCAGTACGGGGGTGGGGCTAAGGAGCTCGAGCATAAGCGGGTTCAGGACATCAGTACGTGGGTGGGCTCGGGAGCTCAAGCATAGGCGGATCCAGGACATAAGTAGGGGTAGGGGCTAAGGAGTTTAAGCATAGGCGGATCCAGGGCAGTATAGAGGTGGGGCTACGGAGTTAGAGCATAGGCAGATCCAGGACATATGTAAGGGGGTGGGGTAAGGAGCTCGAGCATAGGCGGATCCTGGACATCAGTTTGGTGGTGGAGCTGAGGTCTCGAGCTGGGCATAACTCGGTAACAAATAGGCTGAATTGGGTGAAAATCTGCAGGTATAGGTGAAATACCGTCGGAAAACCCATCATATCTTATATTGTATCTCATTTCTTCTCGTCATGCCCAGTCTTTGCTTAACAAAACAAACATTATGCTTGTGTTTATTTCTTTGATGATATGAACATAGGTAAGCATGGTGCAGTATGCAGACACATGCTAATTTAGGAAAACATGGGCCTAGACAGGTGATTGAATGGAGCCATAATGAGGCACAAAACCCAAAACTCCAACATTGCGGTGTTATAAGTATCAAACTGCTGAAAAAACTCGCCTGTCAATCGAACTGTTTGGCTAACGTACATTGTCACCGGCTTCTCCTGCGCCAGAGCGGCACCTGCCGAGGCCGCAGGCCGAGGTTGTTGTTGTTGTTGTCTGTTCTGAGCGCTGGTATCAGAGACCTAAAACTTTTGTGGATAGAAGGCACTTCCAAATGAATAAGCACCACGGTTGTCAATTTTCAAAATTTTCAAAATTTTGCCCAGAATTTTGCATTATGTGATTTTTAACTTTTATTTTTCTATTTTTTCCTAATTCATCTACAGTCTTTAAACTTGCACCCTTTTACGTCAGGGAAATTTGTAGATCACACAAAAAGTTTGAAAGAAAAAGTTATGAATTTAAGGCTCCAAATTAGCTTTTAAACTTTGCACCCAAAATTTGGCATAAAACTCATAGTCTAAACTACAGGCTCGAAATATCTGAAGCTACAGCAGTTCAGGTTCTGAGTCAAATACCAATTTAAAGGACGGTTTGTGCAGTACTGCACAAACACAGAAACAAAACAAAAACGGAAGTTTAAGGTTCCTTTTTGGCCCATTCTGCGAAGGTCTGCATTTCCCAAAATATCAGTCAAACCCTTATATCCTCCGATCTAATTAAGATAAATTAGTTCCCATTTCAGATAATAAAAAAGAATAGCCTCCTTTATTATATATTTAGAGATAAAAACTTTCAGACTGAAACTTTTTTATTTTAGAGGCAAAAATAAAATATAAGTTTTTAAAATTTTTATTCTCAGCCCCCTGGTTTCCAGACCGTGATAGCTACGGTATTGAACTTAACACGGCTGGATAGAAAACTTCGTTGCCGTCATTTTACTCACTCATACCCCCCACTTATCTCTTACGGCTTCCGCGCTATCAGCCGTAAAATACATTTCAAGGTGGTAATTTTATCGGTTCATTTTTGCTTCACACCAGGATTTCGAATGGTTAATATAGATGGAAGTGGATGAAATTCGGCAAAAAGCTAGTTGAAAGACATATCTTGTCATCGCAACAGGTTGCATATCATAGCAACAACAGTGTACCTTTAATTAAATGTAATACACAATGCTAGTAAGTTTTCCGCTCGAAACCTCACCCCGCCGTTCGGCCGTAGCGTGGCTGCGGGCGGCGCACTGGTAGCTGCTATGCGAGACAGATACCATAGCTATGTACGCATGCTATAGACCAGCGCGAATGCCCGGTGGTGGCAGGGTAGTCTGTCTCGTTTCGGCTCCTCTACTCGTGCGGCGGGCGCGTTGTCTATTAGATATTCATATCAGTCGGACGGCCGGGTGGCGGCCGTGCGGTAGGGTCCCGCTCGCTGCGGCGACTTGCGACGAATAAAAAACAAAATGGTGGTCAGGAACTGGTTTGCTTGTTTGGTTTGTTGTGTTTTGTTGTTTCTTTATGTGTGTCCAAATCTTACTGTGTATGTGTGTGATAGGTCCGGTAAAAGTGATGTGTTTTATGAGAGAGATAAGAGAGGCCCCACCACTTAAGCCTTCGGGCTTTTGCGTCAATCTATTTGTGATACCTGTCATATTGTTTCCGTCCAATAAAAGTTTATCATCTGTCTATCTATCTACCCACTAGTTAATGCATCCTCTAACCATAGGTAGCAATGGCCAAAGGATCCACCGTATTTCTTTCCCAGCCGAATAAACCTCTTTGTGGTGATACCATGACACGTGACCCCTTGCACTCCCTGCTTAAATACACCTAATAAGCAGTGGCGGATCCAGGCCATTAGTATGGGGGGTGGGGCTAAGGAGCTCGAGCATAGGCGGATCTGTGATGTGACACATTTTTGGGGTGTGCGTGCAGTAGGCACCAAGTATGGAATGTTATAGGTTAGCTGGGTACCGTCAAATTTTAGTTTTTTTAAAGCTATGTCACATGCTTTAACATAGGCTTAAGTCTGGTCGAAAATTGCAGGGAGCGCCCCACCCCTCTTTCTAGGCCTCCCGGACCAGGCCCCAGCATCCGTGGTACCTGACCCGCTTCTATCAGCAGTCAGTGCTCAGCAGGCATTGTGGCGTCGTGTGTCACGAGGTGGACCGGGGCTACCATTTGAGAACGCAATGGCGGGCCGAAATTGATAAATGGGGGAAAATTATGTCGAATTGAAAAATCATTAAATGAGTAGTGGATTTCACCTTTTGGGGGATTTAAGAGTAAAAAACGGTTTCTTACCCATATCCCCCCTGGGGAGGTATGACCATCGGGCCGATTTCCGGCGCAATAGGTCGACGGGCCCGCACCCTTCCCCCTTTGAGGGAGGGAGGGGGATGCATCCTTCACCGTCTGGGAGGCCTGACACTCTGCAAACGGCTCGGGTCCTAAGCGGGTGTCGCCGCGGGCACCGGCGGCAGAGGCAAGTGCTGGGGGCAGGGAACAACAAAACAACATATTGTGAGTACCCGGAATAACGAGCCGTTCAAAATTAGTGGTTCCCCTCCAAATTTTCGACCAGACTTTAGACGAAATATTGATTTCGGTGGAACTATGTGATTGAATTTGGCATATGGCGTGGAGTGAAACTAGACCTCGAAACATTTAATTTTGGTACTTGGCTATTGCAGATATTACATAGGATGTTAAATGGGGAAAGTAACGGGGGGATAGGTGTGTCTGATCGGGGACGATGTGATGTTGAGTGACTGCAGATTTCCGAAACATGTTGAAAAATTTAGCTGGCGTAAGAGCGAAGAACGTTTTATTGCGAGATGTCCAACTAAATCTGTGTTACATTTTTTTCGATACAGTGAGGTATGAGAATGTAGAGTCCAGCCTATCATAACTAACATGCTAATTGCTAACCGAGGTCGTAACGTAGATTGTAATTTAGATTTTTATGTTATCAAGGTCGCTATGCAACTGATCGCTTTGGTTTTGTTTCTTTGAATGCCTAACACTCTGTCCAAAATAAAAATAAATTCCCGCTTTGCTATCGAAGCTTTTACAAGGGTGAGGGTAAAAATGAGGACTGAGAACCGATGAAAGAATATCGGTTATAATGTTAATAAGCTTAATAACTTGTGCTATGAAACGGTTAGAGTAATCGATAATAATCGAGTAATTTCGAGTTCTTGCCGCCTTGAGCGTAGATATTGATTGGATGATTAAAGTGCGAATGCGTGCAAGATTTATAGCGTAAGATGCGTAAACGGACTAATATTTAATAACCTTTATAATAAACTAGCAACAGCAATGAACGTAACAGCATTTAAATTCGTCTTATTATTCCTCGGAATCGCTACACGTATCGAACTGAATGCGAAACGCGTAAAGTGCACTAAAAGGGGGAAATCACCGTTCTGAGGAAACGCGAGCCGGCTACGAGAGAGGCGATGGCGTGTGGCTGACTGCTGCAGCGGCTGGTGGTAAGTAGTATATAATTTTGGGGCAGGGGGGGTAATGCAACACACCCTACAGGCGCGACCCTTGTGGTTTATGATAGTATCCGTTGATGAGTGTGTATGCAATCGGTTCCGTATAAATTGACAGCGCATATTCTAGAAGATTCTCTGAGTATTGGCTTTGCATAGGAAATCAAATAAATAAGAGGCTAATTATTGCTCCTCAAGGAACAGGTAAAATATTGATGATTAATTATAAATTAATTGAGAAAGGTAATATTAATATAATATGCATGCATTGCAATTAGTCACGGTAATTTAGCTGCAGGATTAAGGTTTAAAAACGACGTAGAAGGGGCCCCAAGGAGGGGAAACATTTATCGCACAATACCACACGCCATGACACAAACCTCCCCTCCAAAATAATGAGTTATTAGTTAAATTCTGTGATAGTGTGTTAAATTTTGAAATAGTGAGGAGCATTTACCCAGTAAATTTCTGCCTGTCGTTCTTTGCATTTCGTTAGACTTGATAATTACTTTAATTACGTTGAAAACAATGCAGAATAATAATGAGTATATGATAAAGTAAACCATTTATGTTGCATTAATAAACTAGAGCTATTATTTTTTTGCTAATTGTTGTAACATTAGTGTTGCCAATTTGGATGTTTAAGCTTCTTGGTAAATATTTTGAGATCACCCTCCAACAATTTTTGCCCAGGGCACTGCCAAGTAACAGAAACCTGGAAAACGCAGGGTGCACGAGCCCACTTCCACACGCATAGGAAGACCGGCAAGTCCAGCAAGATTTTTTTCATGTGTGTTATTTCGTTGGCAAGATTCCGGTGAAATGGGACCGCGCATAGGCAGGCTGAATCTCGTGATCGCCGTCGATGTTTTAGGAATGAGAATAGTACGTTGAAATTATTAGCTCGAATGTTGATATAATTAAAGTATGATGCCATTGATGAGAAAAATATGTCTCCAATTGTATTTAAATGTTACATACCCCCCCTTATTATCGGAACTTCATAAGTCAAAATGAGTATTAAGTAAACTGAATGTATTTATATGTGAGAAAGAAAAAAATGTAACGTTCAATGTATGTGAAAGGTAAAGTAATGTAAATCATCTTGGGTATCATTCAATAGAAATTGAGAAGATTAACATACGTAAATGAAAGTGAAACGGAGGCGATGATCGTTTCAATATTATTAGGAGAGTCTCTAATATCGTGTCGAAAACTTATGATAATACCTTTGGTTAATTCTTTGCAACATATCCCTTCAGGATGCATCGTAGATGTACCATCACCTGCAACCCCTTCTACATAGCTTTATTTGGTCATACAGACCCGACAGTGTCTCGGTGCCCTGTGACGTCACAGCGTCCGCCGGTGAGCCGGAGAGAATTTGCCGACGCAGCGTCGACGGCAGCGGCTGCGACGGCAGGCCGTGGCAGCGGTGACCATGAGCTGTAGCATGTTCGATGTACAGATGTATTACAGGGCGGCTCTGCATAAGTTGGATCATAAAGAGGTTTGAGGAAATTACACTGCACCACATATTATGATGTTTACCAATGCGTAATTTTTTTAGAGAATCGAACACATGTATAGAAAAACAGATCGATAGTGGCCTTTCCAGCGGCAATTGTGACGCGGAAAAAATATTTTCCAGCTTCTTTGCCTGTTTTCACATTTTCTTCATTTTAGAGTCATAAACATTTTCGTCAGGTACTTCCGTGCCTAGTAAGATGTTGAAGAATAATGATAAAGATTAGCGGAAAGATAGATATGCGTATCCATACTAAATGAGTAAGTTTAGTTATTCTTTATATACGATCCTTTAGCTGACCTTTGTTTAATTTTCATACACGACAATTTTATATGTTAACAGGTACACACAGCTATACATGTTTTGCAATAGCATATATCAGCCCCTTTTACAGCTCTATATCTTTGGTTTTGCAATAGCATTTATCAGCCCCTTTTTTCAGCTTTGTACCTTTGGTTAATAACTGAAAATGGACAACATGTTCTCATGTAATATGATGGGTCATGTCATATAAATTTGAGATCTCCGCTGATATTTTGCCTACACAGTAATGGAGTAAAGTGAAACATGCTTGTTCTCACTCCTTTAATTTTACTTTTCATCATTAACGTAAATTAATACTTGAACTTCAGGCGTTTTCGTACATACTAAATGGTGAATGAACATCGATGATGTGATTCGTTGATAATTGTAAATTATTGATGATTGTAAATGATATTGAAGCTTCTTTTATTTTTAATTGTATTTTATATTTTCATCTATTCATTTTATTTCCGGGTTCTATTTGCTGCTTCGTATCCTTGCACGAAAATCCACGGTATACATAGGCATGCACAGTGATGATCACATCGGAATAAATTATTGTCGTTTTCTTAGAAGCCTTCATTTGTTTATTTGAAGCTCATTTGTGTTTATATTTGTTTATCATATAATTACACATTATAGGGAAAAGGGAAATTGAAGTATATTGATGATAGAAATTGAGGTGAATGAAGGTTGGGAATATTAATTTACTTCCTGCTCAGCGCAAGTCTTTACTTAGACCTGACGTTACGTAGTTTCCTTTATATTTATGATTGATTATCGCGGCGGGGGCTGATATGGTATCTACTGTTAGTACTTTACAGCCCACAGAGATCACATCGAGACTTCGGACCATCGCCCTGTTGAGTTTAATGTAAATGAGCTCAAGTAAATCAAAATGTTAGGAGTATACAATCACAGTAAGGATATGTTGAGTGGTGAATAGCCTATCAATAGATTAGTTTACTCTCGCTAATATCGATTTTTTTTTGTACGAAGAGAGTATAGAACTTTAGTATAGAAAACTGAGAGCTGGAATCTTACAATGGATGATAACCATTAGATTATATAAAGCTGAAGTAAGGAAGTTAAAATATTAGGGAGCCGGTATACTTGCCCGTATATAGAAGTGACGACTATCATGAGGGTATTGATTAAGAGTAGAGTCAAGCAAAAGATGTGCTCGCGAGATGGAGATGAGTGAGCCGGCGTGGCGACTGATAAGATTAGGAGATTGAAATTGGGGCGGAAATTGTGGACCAATCTTGGTGGCTCGCTAAGAACTCGATAACTAATCATAGCATTGTTATAAATTAACGGTTCCCTCCCCTACAGTAACGGGATGTTTAACGTATTCTAGGGATTGTTGCCTGGGACTTCCTTAGAGGTGATAACTTTGGCGTCATATATCGGAGGGTGGAGGAAATTTGTCTAGAATAGGGGATCCAATCGTATAAAGGGGGGCTGGTAAGGATGCGTGAGTGAATGGGTCATTATTCATACATCATCATCGGCTGTAAGGGGTATAAGTGGTTCCTAGTTTAAGGTCCGATAGACACCTAGATTGGAGGTGAAGACGTATGAGTTATCATTTTACTCCCCAAGAACCGCAGTGCCGATTTGTTGTTGTTTTTTTGCAGAGTATCCAGGGCTCCGCATTATCGAGTTCCGGCGAGTTGTTCAAAGATTGGTCCCGTTCAAAAATCTGGGCCCTCAAGTGTAGATGACCCTTCCATCTAGCTTGGGACGGGGAATGAAAAGGGGGATAGGTGACGACATCCTTGGCATGTCAATCCCTGGTGCGTTAGGGAGGGCGCAAGATACAGAGCAGAAGATAAGAGAAGATGCCCCCTTCCCAGGGATTCAGCTCAACCGGAGGGAGTTATTGATGATGACGATACGATGATGGTGATGATGAATGATAAGTAGGTGATGAAGAATGATGATATTACACCACACTTCCATTTTGGCTCGCGGGACGTAACGGGTGTGTACAACTCCTCCGGGATTTACCATGGGCGCAAATTCTATTGTTGTTGCCACGGGCAGATTTTGAAGAAGATGATGAAGACGATGAAGAAGAGGATGACACCGGGGGATGACGATCTCGGTCCGAAGACCTAGGAGCGGTGACGACCCCCTAGGGAAGGGGTTAGCGTCAGAAAGGGGACATATAGTTCATCTTAGAATGAACTATATGTTGGCGCTAATACCCAGGTAGAAGTATTATGTCGAAGCAGAAGTCCAAAGGAATGAGAGAGCGATAGAGGAGGTTCGCTGGATTTAGACCTAGCCAACCCTATCAGGACAGGCCCTGATAGTATCGGGATTAGCCCGATTTCCTCTCAGAATCATGTAAGGGAGACAATTGGGTAGCGGCGCGGCTACCCAGTTCCGGCAGGGTGGCGACCCTGTCGACTGCCAGGATTAGCCTGACGAATCCCTTGGAAGCAGATGCGGCCTGGGACGCCCCCGCACTGTATGTTAACGCCTGAAAATTGGGAGCGGTCGGTATACCATGGTGCCGATCTGGGGAATGGCTGGCCCAGCCATCACCATCGCTGATGGCTCAATACTTTTCGGACTTTTATTATTTTTATTTATTAAGTTTATGCCACGCACGATAGGGTAGAAATGATAGTCAAAGACGAGCAAGTATACCGGGCAGACATGTGTTCATTGCGATAATGGGCATGTATTGAGGATCGACAGGAGGAGACTTAGATATTTTTATTGCCAGCTTCAACAGAACACTTGAGTTTAGAGGGCTTTTTGTGAATTCATTGATGGAACTGGACTTTGAGGGTTTCAGTAGAGATATTGATTGGAACTGCACTTTGAAGTATTGATACGAACTTAACGCCGAATATAAATGAAGGTTAGTTGCAAGCCATCCAGTAACAAGAAAGGGGGAAATGTAGAGAGCCGCAATAATAAAAAGGGAGATGTAGACGGTCAGAGGTACCACTCCTATGTGGATTAGTTGGGAGGGAGCACCACAGATTCTAACATTAAAAATTATGATACTTTGAAACTAATTGAATCAAATGAATCAAACTGGAAACGACATCAACAATGAACATCACGGAAAAATAGAATATAGGTTAGCAACAACCCATTTTGGCCACCACTCGGATTTATATTTTTGGCACTTAAGTTACCCATTTTTATGCATGTCCGGCTCGTTATTTCGTGTGCTGTCATGCCCATTGCAATGTTTGTTGGTTCTCTGTGTGTGCAATCCAGTGCCTGTCCATGCTACCCATCTCCCGAAATATTTGCGACAATGGGGGAGGTGTTCTTTCGGAACTTTATTAACTTCAAACATATGTTATATTACAATGAAAATTTGTTAAAAATACTTCCATCGGCTCTTCCACCGAACCCTACGTCACAGATCCAAGACATCAGTACCGGGGTGGGGCTAGTGAGTTTGAGCATAGGCGGATCCAGGACATCAGTAAGGGGGTGGGGCTGAGGAGCTCGAGCATAGGCGGATCCAGGACATCAGTATGGGGATGGGCCTCAGGAGTTGGAGCATTAGCGGATCCAGGACATCAGTACGGGGGTGGGCTAAGGAGATCGAGCATAGGCGAATCCAGGACATCAGCACGGAGGTGGAGCTAACGAGCTCGAGCATAAGCGGATCCAGGACATCAATACGGGGGTGGGGCTATGGAGCTCGAGCATAGGCGGATCCAGGACATCAGTACGGGGT
The DNA here is from genome assembly GCA_034440635.1 of Lepas anatifera. NCBI lineage: Eukaryota > Metazoa > Arthropoda > Thecostraca > Lepadidae > Lepas > Lepas anatifera. The sequence continues at coordinate 6,269 of JAOTON010001870.1, read as the reverse complement.
GGGGCTAAGGAGCTCCAGCATAGGCGGATCCAGGACATCAGTTCGGGGGGTGGGGCTAAGGAGCTCGAGCATAGGCGGATCCAGGACATCAGTACGGGGTGGGGTAAGGAGCTCGAGCATAGGCAGATCCAGGACATCAGTACGGGGTGGGGCTAGGGAGCTCGAGCATAGGCGGATCCAGGACAGTACGAAGGTGGGGCTACGGAGTTCGAGCATAGGCGGATCCAGGACATCAGTAAGGGGGTGGGGCTGAGGAGCTCGAGCATAGGCGGATCCAGGACATCAGTATGGGGATGGGCCTCAGGAGTTGGAGCATTAGCGGATCCAGGATATCAGTTCGGTGGTGGGGCTAAGGAGCTTGAGCATAGGCGGATCAAGGATTACCGATAGAGGAGGCACCGTCCGCAGGACAAGGGGTGTAATCCGGAGCATAGAGCGCAACTTTTGGCACGTAAAATCCTTCCGATGGGCGCCAATGTTTGCATCTTAGGGGAAAGGGTGGGAAGTGACATTTCAGGGGTGCCATCGAATGTTTGAGGGGCGCCGTGGCCATTTCAGGGAGTGCTGAGGATCGACCAAAGGGGGGGTGCACGTGCCTCCTATCCCCCCCCGCTACCCTGAATTCACCTTTTAGCTCCAGCCTCTCTGCCATTGCCTCCAAACATCCTTTGCTCATGCTATAGCTCTAGGCATTTTCACATGGGGGGGACTTAAGCCCACTAGCCTCACCCCTTGTATACGCTATCGTATTTAGACATGTAAATAATGTATAAATCTCGTTGCACTCTATTCCATATTGTCGAACAATATCAATGAGAGGAAATCGGTCATGCAGAATTTGAATCCGGTCGTCAGGTCAATGAAAGGTCACTGCGCATGCGCAGTGGAACTAATGGTAACAGAGGCTATCCCGGCAACCTACGGGTCGATTTTTTTGAAATTTTGTGAACAAGAAAATGACACGGAGTGAAAACCACGAATAATATCATAGTGAAGCTGCACTGCCCTGCGCATGCGCAGTAGAAATCTTAAAGTTAAGCCTTAAAGGTGAGGATATTTCAGAAGAGGACATGGACAGGGGAGAGCAAACATGCTTAAATTTAGTATGAAAGTTTTGACACCCTTGCTTACTACAAAGGTAAGTGCGCATGCGCATTAGAACTTATGGTCAGGGAGGCTATCTCGGGAGCCAATAGACCGATTGGGCTAAAAATTTGAGAGTAATAGCAGAATACTATCTGCTAATCCCAATTCACGGAATTATGACATTGCATTGTGCTGCGCATGCTCAGTATGAATTCTAAGGAATATTAGGCTATAAGGGATAGTTTAGTTCAGGAGACAAACAAACGACATACCAACATGCTTCAGACAATTATAACGGTATCTTCGCTCTCATTCACTGCAGAATTTACTGCGCATGCGGACTGGGACTTAAGGTAACCACAGCTAACTCGGCAACAAATAGGCTGAATTGTGTGAAGATCTCCAGGTATAGGTGAAATATGGTCGGCAAACCCATAATATTTTATATTGTATCACCTTTCTTCTGGGCATAGCCAGTCTTTACTTAACAAACCAAACTTTATACGTGTGATTATTTATGTGATGACATGAACAGACGACAAACGTGGCGCAGTGTGCAGAGACATGTTAGTTTAGGAAAACATGGACTTACACATGGGACTGAATGTAGTCAGAATAACATTAGACCTCAGGTCCCAACATCGCGTTAGTATATGTATCATACTGCTGAAAACACTCGCCTGTCAATCGAACTGCTTGACTAACGTACATTGTCACCGGCTTCTCCTGCGCCGGAGCGGAACCTGCCGAGGCCGCAGGCCGAGGTCTGTTGTTGTTGTTGTTGTCTGTTCTGAGCGCTGGTATCAGAGACCTAAAACTTTTGTGGATAGAAGGCACTTCCAAATGAATAAGCACCACGGTTGTAAATTTTCAAAATTTTAAAAATTTTCCCAGAACTTTGCATTATGTGATTTTTAACTTTTATTTTTCTATTTTTTGCTAATTCATCTACAGTCTTCAAACTTGCACCCTTTTACATCAGACCAATTTGTAGTTCACAAAAAAGTTGGAAATAAAAAGCTTTAAATTTAGAGCTCTAAATTAGCTTTTAAACTTTGCACCCCAAATTTGGCATAAAACTCATGGTCTAAACTACAGGCTCGAAATATCTGAAGCTACAGCAGTTCAGGTTCTGGGTCAAACATCAACTTAAAGGCCGGTTTTTGCAGTACTGCACAAACACAAAAACAAAACAAAAACGGAAATTTGAGGGTCCTTTTTGGCCCATTCCGTGAAGGTCTGCATTTCCCAAAATATCATTCAAACCCTTATATCTTCCGATCTAATTGATAAAAATTAGTTCCCATTTCAGATAATAAAAGAAAATAGCCTCCTTTAATATATATTTTGGGATAAAAATTTTCAGACTGAAACTTTTTATTTTATAGGCAAAAATAAAATACAAGTTTTTAAAATTTTTATTCTCAGCCCCCTGGTTTCCAGACCATGATAGCTACGGTATTGAACTTAACACGGCTGGATAGAAAACTTCGTTGCCGTCATTTTTCTCACTCATACCCCCCACTTATCTCTTACGGCTTCCGCGCTATAAGCCGTAAAATACATTTCAAAGTGGTAATTTTATCAGTTCATTTTTGCTTCACACCGGGGTTTAGGGTGGTTAGAGTCATTGGAGGGAAATGAAATTTTGCATGCAGCTAGGTAAGAGACATATGTCGACATTCCATCTGCATAGATATCAATGAAACACCAAGTTACCTTTACAAACATGCCGTTTCTCCACGCATCGTTGTAGCAAATCACCACGCGTCACCCCTGCGTCCACGCCGCGGCAACGCCGGCGATCGGCGCGGCCGTTTCTGTTTATTTATGGTCTGGTAAAAAAGTACCCAATACTACCCATAATGCATCACAAGTAATTAGAGTACCGTAAAAGTCCGAGTTTACAATAAGAGTATTATGTTTCTGTTTTTGGACCATGGGTGGATCCAGGGAATAAGTAGGCTAGGTGCCCCCCACCCTTCTCCCCCCATCCCCCTCCCCCAACCCCCCAATCGACCATCGGCGCCCTCTGAAATTGTAAAGACACGCCTCTCAAGGTCGATGACGCTCCCTGAAATGTCGCTTCCCATACGCGGATCCAGGATTGCCTATCAGGGACGAGGTGGAAGGGGAAACTTCCTGGTGGGCGCTATCTACACCAGGGACGCCACTTTTGGCCGGAAAAACCTATCAAGTAGGCGCTAAAACCTATCAGTAGAACCCGACCCCTGCATCTTGGGGAAAACGACATTTCAGAGGGTGCCATCGAACTTTCCAGGGGTTTCCGGGACAATTTCAGGAGGCGCTAGGATTCTATGGGGGGCACCTGTCTCCTTTCCCGCTTGGATCCGCCTATGTCGTTTCGGGGGGGGCACGGAAGTGGGGTCGTTACGGATGTGGGGGTCAGGAGCTCGAGCATAAGCAGATCCAGGACATCAGCATGGGGGTAGGGGCTAAAGAGTTCGAGCATAGGCAGACCCAGGACATCAGTACGACGGTGGGGCTAGGGAGTTAGAGCATAGGCGGATCCAGGGCATCGGTGCGAGGGTCGGGCTAGGGAGATAGAGCTAAGGCAGATCCAGGACATTAGTACGGGGATGGGGCTAAGCAGCTGAGCATTAGCGGATACAGGACATCAGTACGGGGTGAGTCTCGGGAGTTCCAGCATAGGCGGATCCAGGACATCAGTAGGGGGGTAGAGGCTACGGAGTTCGAGCATAGGCGGATCCAGGATATTAGTACGGGGATGGGGCTAAGGAGATCGAGCATAGGCGGATCTAGGACATCTGTACGGGGGTGGAGATAAGGAGCTCGAGCATAGGCTGATCCAGGACATCAGTATGGGTGTGGGGCTAAGAAGCTCGAGCAGAGGCGGATCTAGGACATCAGTAAGGTGTTGGGGCTCGGGCGTTCCAGCATAGGCGGATCCAGGACATTAGTAGGGTGGTAGGGGCTAAAGAGTTCGAGTATAGGCGAATCCAGGGCAGTACGGAGGTGGGGCTACGGAGTTCAAGCATAGGCAGATCCAGGACATCAGTTCGGGGGTGAGGCTAAGGAGCTCGAGCATGGGCGGATCCAGGACATCAGTACGGGGCTGGGGTAAGGGGCTCGAGTATAGGCGGATCAAAGACATCAGTACGGGGGTGGGGCTAAGGAGCTCGAGCATAAGCGGATCCAGGACATCAAGGGGCTAAAGAGTTAAAACAGGTAGGGGCTAAAGAGTTAAAACATAAGCGGATCCAGGACATCAGTACGGGGGGTGGGGCTAAGGAGCTCGAGCATAAGCGGATTCAGGACATCAGTACGTGGGTAAGGTTTGGGAGCTCGAGCATAGGCGGATCCAGGACATCAGTAGGGGTAGGGGCTAAAGAGTTCAAGCATAGGCGGATCCAGGGCATCAGTACGGGGGTGGGGCTAAGGAGCTCGAGCATAAGCGGAGCCAGGATATCAGTACGGGGGTAGAGGCTAAGGAGTTTGAGCATAGGCGGATCCAGCATATCGGTACGGGGATTGGGCTAAGGAGATCCAGCATAGGCGGATCCAGGACATCTGAACGGAGGTGAGGCTAAGGAGCTCGAGCATAGGCGGATCCAGGACATCAGTATGGGTGTCGGGCTAAGGAGCTCGAGCAGAGGCGGATCCAGGACATCAGTACGGGGCTGGGGTAAGAGGCTCGAGTATAGGCGGATCAAAGACATCAGTACGGGGGTGGGGCTAAGGAGCTCGAGCATAAGTGGATCCAGGACATCAAGGGGCTAAAGAGTTAAAACAGGTAGGGGCTAAAGAGTTAAAACATAAGCGGATCCAGGACATCAGTACGGGGGTGGGGCTAAGGAGCTCGAGGATAAGCGGATTCAGGACATCAGTACGTGGGTGGGGCTCGGGAGCTCGAGCATAGGCGGACCCAGGACATCAGTAGGGGTACGGGCTAAGGAGTTCAAGCATAGGCGGATCCAGGGCAGTATAGAGGTGGGGCTACGGAGTTCGAGCATAGGCAGATCCAGGACATATGTAAGGGGGTGGGGTAAGGAGCTCGAGCATAGGCGGATCCAGGACATCAGTTCGGTGGTGGGGCTGAGGTCTCGAGCTGGGGCATAACTCGGTAACAAATAGGCTGAATTGGGTGAAAATCTGCAGGTATAGGTGAAATACCGTCGGAAAACCCATCATATTTTATATCGTATCTCCTTTCTTCCCGTCATGCCCAGGCTTTGCTTAACAAAACAAACATGCGTGTGTTTATTTCTTTGATGATATGAACAGAGGGCAGGCGTGGTGCAGTATGCAGAGACATGCTAATTTAGGAAAACATGGGCCTAGACAGGGGATTGAATGGAGCCATAATGAGAACACAAAACCTAAAACTCCACCATTGCGTTGTTATAAGTATCAAACTGCTGAAAAAACTCGCCTGTCAATCGAACTGTTTGGCTAACGTACATTGTCACCGGCTTCTCCTGCGCCAGAGCGGCACCTGCCGAGGCCGCAGGCCGAGGTTGTTGTTGTTGTTGGCGTCTGTCAGTCCTGAGAATTGATGTCAGAAATCTGAAACTTTGTAGGATGATAGCCCGTCTGCTCCAGACACCCAAACTAGAGCCACGAGTTGAAATTCAAAATAGTTTTTGTGAAATTTTGGCTCAAACTTTTTCTGTTTTATATTTTTCTAATTTTTACTTCTTAAGCTATGAGCTTGAAATTTATGTCCTTTTCAATGGATAACAAGGGCCAGCTAGGGGGAAAAATTGAGCTGATCCGACAATATTTATTGCGCGAAAACGCGGCATTTCTCACGCGCGCAAAAACCTGCTAAAAGTTGATGGCCGACTTGTGCGCTCGAAATGTCAGAAGACAGGCCTCAGTTAGCTGAAAGGCAGTTACCTAGGGGTGGCTAGGCAAATTTTGTAGTGCTTAGGCATAGTTTTGAGTGCAAAACGTAAGATTTTGACCTACTTTTTACAGTTCTTCCGGAAGACTGAATTTTGGTTCATTTCATTTCAACGTTAATATCTCAAAATCTAATTGGCTGATTTGAGTTTTCATTTCAAATAATGAAAGAACATTGCTTGCGCCTGATAATATTTGGAGATGGAAATTGTGAATGTGAAATTCTTTGTTTTATAGGCATAAATAGAAATTGAGTAAAAAACCTTTTTATTTGCATCTTCCGGGTTCCAAGCTCA